>OY720441.1:206058084-206632477 GCA_963082915.1 Dolichopus griseipennis
ACGACTTCTATGAACAACTAACAACGGCGTTAAACAGCATAAGGAAAGGAGATATTACGATACTAATGGGTGACTTCAATGCTAAAATAGGATCAGACAATCAAGGTATAGAAGATACAATAGGGACACATGGCTGCGGAGTTAGAAACAATAACGGAGAGAGACTCATAGACATATGCCAGACATTCCAATTAATTATCGGCGGCTCGTTATTCCCCCATAAAGACATACATAAGTATACATGGACCTCACCAAACGGTCAAACGAAAAACCAAATTGACCATATATGTATCAGCAGAAAATGGAGAAACACACTGCAAGATGTCAGAAACAAGAGAGGTGCAGATATAGGAAGCGACCACGAATTAATAACCGGAGATGTAAGAATATGGCAGAAATACAAAAGAAGATCCAGAAGAAACATGAGAAGAAAGATAAACCTCCAAGAACTCCGTAACACTGAAATAAGAAATAACATCGTAGAAACAATACGCCAAACCCTCCCAATAAACCAACCACACACATGGGACCACATTGTCGAGACCCTCAAAAACACAGCAGAAGAACACCTAGGGACAATTCAGCCGCAAAGAAAGATATGGATTTCCAATAACACCTGGAATCTAATAACACAAAGAAATAACCTAAAACAGCAATTGAATACCAATAACGCTATAAGACAACAATACAATAATATAGCTAAACAAGTCAAAAGTGCTGCAAGAAGAGATAAAAGAACATACTTTAACGATCTCGCAAATAAGGCGGAAACGGCTGCCATACACAACAACACAAGAGAGCTACAAAAAATCGTAAACCAGCTCACTGGCAGAAGAAACAACAAAAATCACCCAATCAAGGATCAAAATGGTGAACTAATAACATGTCCCGAAGAACAAACCCGAATATGGAGACAACACTTCGCAGAATCCAGTAATAACAACGACCCCAACCTAGAAGAAACCAGACCAGAAAACCGCACAAATAATAACAATTACAACATCAGAATAAATAAACCATCCAAAGCAGAGATCAAAGAGGCAATAAGAAAGCTAAAAATAAACAAAGCAACAGGCGAAGATGGGCTCCCAGCAGAAATTATAAAAATAGATCCAGAAACATCAGCCGAGCTTTTAGAACCTCACATCACAACAGCATGGGATGAGGGCAGACTACCGGTCACATGGAAAAATGGAATAATCATCAAACTTCCAAAGAAAGGTGATCTGACCAAGTGCGACAACTGGAGAGGCATAACAGTGCTAAACACAATCTACAAAATTATGGCAACAATAATACAAACAAGGCTGCAAGAGAAACTTGAGAACCAAATAAGAGATGAACAAGCAGGTTTTCGTCCCCATAGAAGTTGCATAGACCAGGTTAATACGCTCAGAATCATCGTTGAACAGTCAATAGAATGGCGAGCCCCATTATACCTGGTTTTCATCGATTTCAAGAAAGCGTTCGATTGTATAAGCAGAAAAGCCATATGGAAAGCACTTAGAAACCGAAATGTGCCGGAAAAAATAATAGATATAATACAGAACATGTATGAAGAGACACAACTCTCAGTACTCCACAATGGTAATACCAGCGAACCATTCACCACCAACATAGGAGTAAAACAGGGTTGTCCACTGTCACCAATCCTCTTCACAGTAGTGCTAGATGACATAATGAAAGAGATTAGTACCAAAAGAACTGGATTAACATGGAATCTCTTCAGGCAATTAGAAGATCTGGACTATGCCGATGACATCTGCCTGCTATCACACACAATAAATAATATGCAAGCTAAAATAGACCATCTAGCAACATTAGCTCGAAGTGTGGGCCTGGAAATAAATATCGAAAAGACGAAAGCGATGGCCATTAACATCAACAACCCACGCCGTCCGGTGATAAACAACACACCAATCGACTATGTAGATAATTTCCACTACCTAGGCTGCATCATAAATAACAGCGGTAACATAAACGCCGACATCGAAAGCAGGATCAAAAAGGCCAGGGCAATGTTCGGTCGCCTGCAGCCAGTATGGAAAAGCGCACAAATGTCCAGGGGGACAAAATTAAGGATATTTGGAACCTGCGTAAAGACCACCTTAACATATGGAAGTGAAACCTGGTTAGTGACAAACAACATCACACAAAAACTACAGGTCTTCATCAACAAATGTCTAAGGATAATATGCAGAATAAACTGGCCGAACATAATAAGTAACCAGGACCTATGGAAACTTGCCAAAACAGAACCAATTGGGCAAGAGATCAAAAGGAAGAAGTGGAAATGGATAGGGCACACACTGAGAAAACCGCAAGATAGCATAGCAAGGGAAGCACTAGAATGGAACCCACAAGGAACCCGAAGACGAGGCCGCCCTAATAACACCTGGAGGCGAACGATTTCGGAAGAGCTAGTTTCAATTGAGAAAACATGGGAGGATGCAAAGATAACTGCTCCAAATAGAGTCAGGTGGAGATGCCTAGTAGATATCCTATGCTCCCAAGAGGAGTAATAAGGAAAAAAAAAAAAAAAAAAAAAAAAATTCCACTATACATACTTAATAAAGCCAAAAGTAATTAACCGGATGATATAATGTATATGTTACGGTCATACGGGTATCCCAGAGTTGACACAGTCTACTCTACTACACTCTTCCTCGTTTTTATTCGTATTAATTCTAAAGTAAATAAAGTGAGAAATTGAAGATTTTTTTTTCTGCATTGTTTTTGTTATTAATGAAAATGGAAGAATAATTATTTTTTTTAAATAATTATTTTAGCTTGGCCTATAATTGTATATATAAAGTATTAAAAAGGGTATGTATGTGTTTAGTAAAATTAAAAAAATTTTTATTATGCATGTTTAAAAACAAAACGTATTGAAGTAGATTAATATAACATATATAACACGCAAGTGTTGACGAGACCTTGCCAACATGTAAAAAATATTGCACATCAAAATTGTTATAAATATACTTAATAAATACATAATGCACAATAAATAATTATGGCAATACTTATACCTTTAAATTTATTATTATGCATCAGATACACAATGGATCTGTTTTGTTGTTATGCATCCCATACACGATGTTTTCAACTTGGTACGTGGACTTGCGGAGTTGAATCGTGTATGGGCAAGTTGAAAGACCATTTGAAGATTTAAAAGTTGGTTGGATGTGATAGTATTATTCAAGTTACAGGTGTTTAATAATAGCAAAATTTCAATTTTCGAGCCTTTATAGCTCCTAAACAGCGGGCGTGACAAAAAACTTTTGTTAACCGAATCCTGCTAATATTTGAGGATCTAACTTCTCCCAAAATTTCAGGACCCTATCTTAAACCGTTTAGGAGATATATGGGACCAAAAATTTTGCAAAAATTGAGTTTTATATAATTGTAAATTTTAGTACCGTATAGTAACCCTATACATTTAAGCGACATATTTTTGTAAAGCCTATAAAAGCAGCTCTCTTCTACTGTTTTTGATTGAAAATAAACCTAACAGAACTCTTGTTATATCAATTTAAATATAGGGCTTTTTTGGAATTTGAAGGGGCTGTAGCTTTCTCACCCTTCAAAATTAAGAAAAACCTTTAACACATGTTGGAATATAATTATAGAGCTTTGAATTTTGTATATCACTAAAAAAAAATTTGGACAGGTATTCAAGTTACAGGTGTTTAAAAATAGCAAAATTTCAATTTTCGAGCCCTTAAAGCTCCTAAATACGGGGCTTGACAAAAAAATTTTGTTAACCGACTCTTACTAGTTTCTCAGTATCTAACTTCTCCCAAATTTTCAAGACCCTAGTTTGAACGGTTCAGAAGATATGTGTGGCCAAAAATTTTGCAAAAATTGAGTTTTGTGTAACGCTAAATTTTAGTACCGTATGGCAACCCTAAACATTTGCCTTTTAAATATTTATAAAGTTTATGAAAGCAGCTATCGTTTGCCGTTTTCAGATTGAAAATATATCTAACAGAACTCTTGTTTTAACAATTTAAATATAGAGCTTTTTCCAACTTTGGGAGTTGTAGCCCCGTAACAGGTGGGGCTACAGAAAAAAATTCTTCTACGAAATTATTTTTTTTGCAAAAACTACCCATGGTTAAAATTTCTTTACTCTATTTTAAACGATGTAAAAGTTTTTGTAAACATACGGACGGAAGGACGGACGGACGGACAGAGTGAAGCTATATAGGCACATTTTTACAAAATTTTTTGAAAATGTGCTAAAAAGAAATAAATATAACAAAAATTCAATTAAAAAATTATTTAATAAACAACTCAGTTGAAAAATTATTCAACCCAGACTTCTTTTCCCAATGTATCTGCTAAATTTGCAATTTTTATATTGCTATGTAAAAACATTATTTTATTCACAAGATCAGAATTGTATCTAATTAAGGATCTTTTTTCAGAAATTAAATTTCGAGCTACAGAAAAAGTTCTTTCTGACTAGGCACTGCTAGCTGGTGTAGCTAATATTTTTAGCTACGAACTAACTTTACTAATTAATGGAAATTCAGCTTGATGTAAGTGCCACCATTGTAATACATCAAACCCGTCATGGAAAATAACATTTGTATTATCATATCATACAAAAATATTTCGTTTGAAATTTTGTCATCGGATTCCGTAAATATTCTTTGTGGAACAAAATCTACGAGCAGTTCTTCATTAAATGTAAATATATTTGACGTACTTACAGGGCTATCTATTATAATTTATAGGTTCATCTAAAAAAATGTTCATCATTTCTTTGCACTTATTTTTAATTAGTTTTTTTCATTTTCTTCAAACGTTAGTAATTTATTTGCTGGAGGGAAAAAATATAATGCAACTTTATTTCAAATTTAAATATTATCTAAAACTATTGTATTTAAATATTATATTAATTTTTATTTTATGGATTCAACATGACCTGAATATTCTGGTCTTATTGCACAAGTTTTTTTCAAACGATTAACATTTATATATGAATAATAAATTGTTGCATATTTTTCACCTTCAACCTCCTTTGATTTCTATTCAAAGACTTTTAGTATTTGGACAAGTGGTTTTATTACTGTGATATTCAGTATTATTTGTAATATATTTGTTATTTCAATCCAGTTTTTAGCACATTTTCAAAAAATTTTGTAAAAATGTGCCTATATAGCTTCACTCTGTCCGTCCGTATGTCCGTCCGTCCGTCCATATGTTTGCAAAAACTTTTACACCGTTTGAAATAGAGTAAAGAAATTTTAACCATGGGTAGTTTTTGCAAAAAAAATAATTTCGTAGAAGCATTTTTTTCTGTAGCTCCACCTGTTACGGGGCTACAGCCCCCCAAAGTTGGAAAAAGCCCTATATTTAAACTGTTATAACAAGAGTTCTGTGAGATATATTTTCAATCTGAAAATGGCAAACGGTAGCTGGTTTCATAAACTTCATAAATATTTAAAAGACAAATGTTTAGGGTTGCCATACGGTACTAAAATTTATTACATAAAACTCATTTTTTACAAAATTTTTAGCCACACATATCTTTTGAAAGTTTTAAGCTAGGGTCTTGAAGTTTTGGGAGAAGTTAGATCCTAAAATATTAGTAGAAGTCGACTAACAAAATTTTTTTTGTCAAGCCCCCTGGTTAGGAGCTATAAGGGCTCGAAAATTTAAATTTTGCTATTTTTAAGCACCTTTGAATACCTGTCCAATTTTTTTTTTATTAATATACAAAATTTAAAGGCCCAACATTATATTTTAACATATGTTAAAGGTTTTTCTTAAATTTAAAAGCGGTTCCTTAAATTGAAGAAAGTGTCTCTCAGTTTTACCCATTTTTGCTTAGATTGTATAATTCTAAGTAAAATTCCAAATTTTTGTGGAATTCACAATTTAATTCCTAGAACCTAAAAAAATCCAGGGGGACGGAGGAGGGGGGGAATTAAAAATCTTATTAAAACGAAATTTCCAAGAAGCGAATAATCATTATTTTTTAAATAAGTAGAAAATCCACTGCACATTTCACGATCGTATATAAAACACGACTGTTGAGAAACTTGGCAACCTTCCCCATTGAAGGGCTGTAACAACTTTCAAATAAAAACTTTACTGTTAGCAGTAACTTTTATAAGTAAGCAATAACTATTTCCAAGTAAATATTTCCAAAGTTAAACTCAGTATGTAATACAATATAAATTTGAAAATGTGCTTTTTTAAAAACCCTTCGTTTTTTTTCAACACTTCTTTATAGAGTTAATCAAATAATATATTGAAAAACTTTTTAATGTAGTTTGTAAGCTAGAATTAATTCCCGATTCTTTAAAGAATTGTACTAGTTTGAAACAAATACGGCAAAGTTCTTCAATATAAGGTACTGCGCTTGTGGATTTTTGTATTGTATTATTAAGTAAGTGATTAAAACAAAAAATATGATTGTATTCGTTGAAAGCTGCTATCATATTTGAACCACTATCAATCACAATGTTTATGTTGTCTAAACTACATTCGAAATCAGTAAGTACGTTTATAAATTTTGATCTTATATTTCTGCCTAAATAAATTAAATTATTTTAATTAGATACAACCTCTAGTCCTAAGTTATAATTCATAACTAATAATAATTTGACTTTTTTTAGCTAAACAAAAAATTTACTAAACAAATAAAATATGAAATAATTTGATGGCGCCTACTTTCTAAATTATAAATTTTAAATTTTCTTACTTGTACATCTTTCATTTTCCATCGAAATTAAACTTAAAAGCCGATTAAATAATTTTCCATTTGTTATATAATGTACTGTTACTGACATATAACATTTTCTCAAATAATTATCAGTCCACAGATCGGTTGTAAAACTAAGTCCATTTTGAATTAATATAAGCTCTCTTGTTATTTTATCAAAAAAAAGTACTGTATAAAACATGTATGTTCCGCGCTATTGTTGTAGGATGAGGTAATAATTTGTCAATATCAATATTCTCTCCATATTTTAAGCCTTATAAAAAATTCAGCTAGTGTTTTGAACCCGCGATCTGCAATTATCTTAAAGAATCTCAACTTTCTATTATCCATTGTTTTGCTATTACAATTTCCTTTTCTTATCTGTTGATGAAACTATAGTTTTAGGAAATATTGTTGAACTTTGTTTTTAAAGGTAGCTTTTTTGTAGCTTTTGTGTTTTATTAAATTTGAAGTGCACTGTCCGCTAAATGTATAAATGTAATTGCATGTTCTACACACAACCTTATTTTCTATAACGTTTCCAAATGTGTCTTCAATTTTTCCAAATATGCTCCAAACCTTACTCCTACCTCTTTTTTCACATATTTAGTACTTCCAGTGATAATTTTTTGTTTGATCGTTGAATTTATTTCAACTAAAGATGCACTAATTGTTGGCTTGTTTACATTCGTTTTTAAAAAGATTAAAATTAACTTATCACTGAATTAAATATTTTAAAACTAATTACTATCTAATTAATTATCTAACTATAATATCACTAAGTTTTAATTCATCACGAAATTATGATGTAGTTGCAATTAGAAATTGTATTAGAATAAAAATTAAATAACGAACGATTTTTTTAAATTAATTATAAAAATTCAAATATCTTCTCACTGTTTTTGTTTATTTTTTTCTCTTCTCTTTGTTCTCTTATTTTATTATATCCTACACCTATAGAATAGGTAAAGGGGTATATTAACTTTGGTATGGTGTTTGTAACCACCAAAAGGAAGCGAGCTAGATATGGAAAAGTATATATATTTGTGATCAGCGTGACCTCCTGAGTCGATATAGCCATGTCCGTCCGTCCGTAGGCACGATAACTCAAAAAATAATGGAGCTATCTTGATGAAATTTTAACTGTAGGTTACTAGGACTGAAAGTACGGCGGGGATTGCATATGGGCGAAATTGTACCATGGTTCCGGGTTCTGAAGCCCTTGAAAAGTTCAAGGGCTAACAAACATCTATCTTAAAAACACCAAAAAAACTCAAAAATTAATGCCGCTATTTTGATGAAATTTAAACTCTAGGTTACTAGTACCTAATGAATGTACCATGGGAATTGCTTCTGGTCGAGTTTAACTTCGAAGCCAAAGAACTTCGAAGCCTATTCGCTATGTCTAAAGGTACTTGCTGAATTTATGTAAAATTTATTTGAATATTTAAATGAATTATATGAAAAGGTCTAAATTTGTAATTGTTTTTTAGAAATACATTTATTGCATATTTTGCGTTTATAAGCTTTTCTATTAGGTATATAAACTAACCATTTAAAATAATTGCAAGTTTGAAAAATTTGGATTATTAAATATATTATGCTTTGATTAGCTTTTTATCACAAAATTTTAGAATTTAGAATTTTTTCATTTTGTAATTGAATTGGAATAAATATATTTTCATTTATTTCAAGTTTTTTTGTTATTTAATATTTTTAAATAGATAAATTAATAAGAATTTGTAATATTTTTTAATAGATAGTGTAATTAAAAGATGTTTTTAAGTATTATAAAGTTAATTTGGTTAGCTATGTTTTACGATCAATTTAATAACAGCTTTTATGGTGTTAAAACGACTTATGGATATGTCCTTAAATTTGAACCAAATAGGTGTAGGGTATTTCTAAGTCGGTTGCACCGACTGACTGTTTCTTTACTTGTTTTTTCTTTGTCATTGTATTTAGAGTACTCGGTATACTTGGTATATTTTAAAATGTTTTGAAGAATTCAAATCAGATTTTCAAAACATCAAAGTATTTGTGAAGAAAAACCTTTTTAATATTGGTATTTGAAATACAACGAACAGAATAAATATAGTTAAGTTGTACCATATTTAAAGCTTTTTGAACGAATGTATAGAATTAGAATACATTATTTGAATACATTCGATAATTTTCATAAAGGAATATATTTTTGCAGATCCTCTAATAGGTTGCATTACACGTACAATTTTGAAATTTTTATTTTTTCTTTTTCATTAACACAAAGTCTTTCTTTTTCATTCACATTTTAGAAAAAGAAGAACATAAAATTCAATATTGTAAATGTACATACCTACACATTCATAGCATAATACCAACCGAATTTTTAAGAAATAGTCGCAAACAGATAAGAAAATCAAAACGTTTAATTAGAATTATGAGTGTAGTATAGAATAGTTCCATGGGCTATCAATGTTTTTTTTTTTTGTTTAAGACAAAAGTACAATTTTATTGAAATTTACACAAATTTGGTACGATTTTAGTCTTTCACAATAAAAACATATCATATAATAATTGTCATTTTATAAGACGTCAAATTTTGAAATAAAGTCAACAATTGCTCTGACTGTTTTAATGTTTTGAAATAGAAATAAAGCAATTCCAAATTTTGACATTTTATTAAATTACAAATTAATTCTATGATATGTTTTCATTGTGTGTTTTTTTTGTATTCTTATATTTTTTATTTTTTGATCAATTTATATTTTTACTTTTACAAGAAATGCTTTACTTTCAAAAATTATTAGAAAATCTTGTAAACAAACACTTTTTACATTAAAATTTAAACACTTACACTTAAACGACACGCTTTCTTTTAGCTATGTTTTCATTGTGTGAGAGTAATTTTTTTTTTTAGATGTTAACATTTTTTCTGTCAAAAGTACAATTTTATTTAAATTTACTCACATTTGGTACGATTTCAGTGTTACACAAAAAATGACAAATCATATAATATGATTTCGTTTGGTAAGACTGAAATCGAAACAAATGTGAGAAAATCTAAATAAAATTGTACTTCTGACAGAAAAAATGTTAACATCTAAAAGAAAAAATGACTCTCACACAATGAAAACATAGCTAAAAGAAAGCGTGTCGTTTAAGTGTAAGTGTTTACATTTTAATGTAAAAAGTGTTTGTTTACAAGATTTTCTAATAATTTGTGAAAGTAAAGCATTTCTTGTAAAAGTAAAAATATAAATTGATCAAAAAATAAAAATATAAGAATACAAAAAAAACATACACTTTCGATTAATTTTAATAATATTAAAAATTATAGATATAGAATTATAGAAATGATTTTGAATACCATAGAAATTTTCATTGTGTCCATAATTTAAATAATTTAAATATAATAAAAATATACCAAAAGTCACTCAAAATAACGCGACTATTAACATTTAAAAAAGACATTTTATCAGTCATGTGGTGTTTTTCGTTGTTTTTTATTTCAAAAATTCCAAAAAGATGAGTCATAAATTGAAATATTTTTAATTTGCTATACATGCACTTATTATTTTTTTAGTATTTTTAATAAAGTGCAATAACTTAATTGCAATGTTATATCTTTAAAAACGATAACCAATCATACTACTAATACACAAATATGATAGCGAGACTTAGCTATTTCACTTCACAATTCATTTTCATACAATGTAGTTCGATCATCAATTGTAATATATATAATGCAACAGATATGTATTTGCAATAGAATATAGAGGCAAATATAAAAAAAAATTAATATGAATTGGATTTTTTTTGTTTTTGTAAAAATTGTAATAGGAAAGTAGGTATGATATTCAGAAAAATTTTATAGTAATAAAAAGATTAAGTTTTTAGTTTCCATTAATCAAATTAGTAACGCGTTCGAAAATAATTTTTTAAGAACACGAATTTGTTTGGTAAGCAATCATCAGCTATATAATGCAATGACAAGTGTTGGCGAGGCCTTGCCAACATGTTAAAAAAATTTTGCACAACAAAATTATAATGATGACAATATCCATAAGTAACTTTAAATTTATTATCATGTATCCCATATACGATGAACCTGTTTTATTGCTTCGCATCCTATACACGATGTTTTCAACTTCCTATGCGTACTTGCGAAGTTGAATCGTGAATGGTCAAGTTCAACAACTTAAATGTCATGTTTTTTTTTTGTATTTTTCTTTTACTGACACGAAAGAACGTTGAGATATTCCGATTTGAAAAAATAAAAAAACTATAATGTATAAAATAGCTAAGAATTAAGTAAATAATTTTATATAATTATAAAATTAAGTTAGAAACATGTTTTAAAATATAAAATATGTACATATTTACATATTTATAACAAAATACAAACCGATTTTTTAAGGAATAGTGGCAAACAGATAAGAAAACCAAAACGTTTAATTAAAATTATGAATGTAGTATAGAATAGCTTCACGGGCTGTCAACGTCTTTTTTTGTGTAAGACAAACATACAAATATATTTAAATTTATTCACATTTGTTACGATTTTAGTCTTACACATAGAATTACTAATATTAGAATGGCAATAGAGAAAAAATTTTCAGACAAATTTCTAAAATAAGTACGCATACCGTTTGTATGTATTTACTAGTTTCTACGCGAATAATTTCTTTTTGAAAGCGAAATATAAAAGGAACTGATTTTTGTCTTTATTTAAATAGAACCAATTTGAAAATCATATTATAATGCTAAAAATTTTAAATAATAAATATAAATTTTAATTGAATAAAAAAAAGGTAAAGAAAAAACTTTTTAATTATTTATTCGGACACGTTAAGCTATCTGCAACAGAAATCAAAAACCCCTTATGGATAAACTAAACGTAGATTTCATATCTGCAAAAGATTCGGTTAAAAATGTTTATATATTCACGAAAGAATATAAATACTTATTGTTGTGTTCAAAAAATTATTATTATTTTTTGATTTACTTATATTCTTCCTGAAAAATCAAGTTAGAATGGAAGTTGCTATTTTTCGCGAGATGAGACAGCATTTGATTTGCTTCGTGTTGAATTGAACACGATTATTTTCACCCCATTTGTGAATTTTTGCTAAATCGTTATTTAGCTCACTGACAGTGAAATTTTTTGCTGTTGTGTTAACCTGATGATTAATGTTACAGCGGCTATGAAATTCATAGGAAGCTACAAGGGTGCTGTCATCTGCGAAACTGTGAATTGGATTGGAAGTCAAAGAAAGAAGATCATTAATGAATATTAAGAAAAGGGTGGGAGAAAGAACAGAACCTTGAGGGACACCAGCGTTTAGTTTAAATTTGTCAGATGATAAACCATCGACCAGAACTCGAATCGTACGATTCGAAAGGAAATCTCCAATCCATTTGAGAAAGTTTCTACCTAACCCTATAGCTCTGCATTTTGCTTACAAAGCAGCATGCCATATCGAGTCGAAAGCTTTAGAAATATCTAGTCCTACCATATCAGATTCATCAGAATGGTGAAGACTAATATTGAGCTTTTCACAAAGGTAAGTCATGAGATCACCAGTTGAACGACGGGCTCTGAACCCGTATTGACGATCATGAAGCAAACCTTTATGATCCGGATATTTCAATAGCTTTTGGTTTATAATTTTTTCCAATACTTTGGAAAGGATCGAAGGTATAGCTATAGGGCGGTAGTTAGGGGAATCGCTTTTATTATCTTTTTTTGGAATTGGAAAAACGTGCGCAATCTTCCATTGGGCAAAATGAATATCCGAAGTAAAAGATAAGTTACTTGAAAAATGAAGCCAGTCTTTGTTGTGTACGTTGAAATCCCCTGCCAGAACAATTTCGGAATGTGGACATGGATAACTAAATTTAAATTAAATAGTTTAAGTTAATTGAAAAGAAATGAACTGAAATTTCAGTACTTCACTTTCCTTTATGATTAATCATCAAAATACCATAAAAATTTAAAACAATGCAAATTAAAATAAAAACAAGTAAAGAAACAGTCAGTCGGTGCAATCGACTTAGAAATACCCTACACCTATTTGGTTCAAATTTAAGGACATATCCATAAGTCATTTTAACACCATAAAAGCTGTTATTAATTTGATCGTAAGACATAGCTAACCAAAATAACTTTATAATACTAAAAACATTTTCTAATTACACTATCTATTAAAAAATATTACAAATTGTTACTAATTTATCTATCTAAAAATATTAAAAAACAAACAAACTTGAAATAAATGAAAATATATTTATTCCAATTCAATTACAAAATGAAAAAATTCTTGTTATTAAATTTTGTGATAAAAAGATAATCAAAGCATAATATATTTAATAATCCAAATTTTTCAAAATTGCAATTATTTTAAATGGTTAGTTTATATACCTAATAGAAAAGCTTATAAACGCAAAATATGCAATAAATGTATTTCTAAAATACAATTACAAATTTAGACCTTTTCATATAATTCATTTAAATATTCAAATAAATTTTACATAAATGCAGCAAGTACCTTTGAACATAGCTGAACCAATACAATTAAGTATAGATTTCGGAGACACATAGGACATAGGAAATATATTCTTTGGCTTTGAAATTAAACTCGGCCAGAACCAATTCCCATGGTACTTTCATTACTAGTAACCTAAAGTTTAAATTTCATCAAAATACCGGCATTATTTTTTGAGTTATGGTGTTTTTAAGATATATGTTTTTTAGTCCTTGAACTTGTCAAGGATTCCAGAACCCGAAACCATGGTACGATTTTGCCCATATGCAGTCCCGTCATACTTTCAATACTAGTTAACCCTTGTATACAATTGGAACGTTCTATCTTAATTTTAAGTTACTAGTTTTATTAATTTCGATGATAAGCTTTTACACATTGGGGGGTCTAAGAGAAGTACTGAACCACCACTTCGTTTGATCCCTAATAAGGGGGGCACGGTAGAAATAGTAAAGAACACCCTGGGCCAAATTTGAAGCTTCTACATTTGTTTCAAGTTACTATCTTTATTAATTTCGAAAATATGCTTTAAGGTCCTCGGAACTGAGTGGCTGGTCCCCGACCCACTACTCCAATGGGGCTCAAATTTCAAAGACACTTACGAAGTAGGAAGGGACACCCTGATACCAAATTTGGAGGTTCTATCTTCATTGGTTTCGGAATTATGCTCGTTTGGCCTAAATTCGATCAAAAAGTTCTAGGTTCCGAACCCATGGTCCAATCCCGACCTTACGCAATCCCCGAAGTAGTTTCATTACCAGTAACCTACAGCACAAATTTGATGAAGATAGCGTCATTAGTTGTTGAGTTATCGTGATTTTTTATATATGTTCGTTAGCCCTTCGATCGATTAAAAGGTCCAGAATCCGAACCCATGGGCCGATTTCGCCCATATGGAATCCCCGCCGTACTTTCAATCCTAGTAACCTACAGTTAAAATTTCATCAAGATAGCTCCATTATTTTTTGAGTTATCGTGCCTACGGACGGACGGACATGGCTATATCGACTCAAGCGGTCACGCTGATCACAAATATATATACTTTTCCATATCTAGCTCGCTTCCTTTAGGTGGTTACAAACACCATACCAAAGTTAATATACCCCTTTACCTATTCTATAGGTGTAGGGTATAACAATACGGTGACATAGTATTGATGGTATTAATTAATGAGCGAATGGAACGCAACGCAGAGCTATACAATGTATACACCGACAGCGACGTTGTGACATACATCAAGCTACAACGCCTTAGGTGGTCCGGTCACATACAACGTATGCCAGATTCCCGCATTCCAAAAAAAGTATTGAACGGGAAAATAAATAGAAAACGACCAGTAGGAAAGCCAAGAAATCGATGGGTTAATGCAGTCGAGTCAGACGCTGTATCAATACTGCAAGAGCAAAATTGGATAACTGCTGCCCAAGATCGCGTGAACTGGAAGAGGATGATTCAGGAGGCCAAGGTTCGACAACGGACTGTAGCGCCATAGAAGAAGAAGAATTAATGAGCGAATTTAAAATTAAGAATATTATCATCCCAGAGAGAGGGAATGAAATGGATATATTTTAATTGATTTGTTTACAACTTGTAGATGATAGATAAAGAGTAATCTTCGATAAAAAAAAAAGCTGTACTAAGTTTAATGTAAACAAAACAAATCACGTGTCGGTATGAAATTAAACGTAAAATTAAAAGTGAAATGTTATATAAAAAAAAAAATTTAGTATTAAAATTGAAAATTAAAAATAAACTTAAAAATTATATTTCCAACACAAAATAAAATAAATTTTTAGCAAATTAAATAGGAATTAGTGCTGTGGATTTGAAATAATGAATTAAGTTAAAGACTGTTACGTTCGTTGGTCCAAATATTGCCCATGACACTAAATATTCGTTCAACGTACAATTATTTTATAATTGTCAAACCTTTGTTAAAATTGTAAAAGAATTTGGAAAGCTGCATTTGTAATAAACGAATTTGTAAAGCAACTAACCAAGCAAAATTGAATTTTTTGTAGTTTGGAATAGCAACCCAGCAAACTAAAAACGTATAATCTTGTTTATTTTATATTTATGGCAAAAACGTATAATATTGTATATTTCTAAAAAGCGTGCGTATAGCGTATATCCGAAAATTATAAGGTCAAAAAGCGTAGGATACGCTCCAAAAGCGAACATTTGGGAACCCTAGCTATAATATAATCAATTATTTTATTACAATATTAACAAATGTATTAAAATTTAAACCTATTTACATATTGAACACAGTATTTTTTTATTTTAGGTAGTTAGATACAATAATACAAAAACAACAACAACATTTTAATGGGTATTGCCATTATTTTAATTTTGCACAACGAAATTAAAATGATGGCAATACCCATAAGATAACTTTAAATTTATTATCATGCATCCCATACATGATGAACCTGTTTTTTTGTTACACCTCCCATACACAATGTTTTCAACTTGGTATGCGTTCTTACGAAGTTGAATCTTGGATGAGTAAGTTGAACAACTTAAATGTCAAGTTTTTTTTTGTATTTTTCTTTTATTGACACGAAAGAACGTTGAGATATTCCGATTTGAAAAAATAAAAAAACCATAATGCATAATATAACAAAGAATTAAGTAAATAAATATACAAGTTACCGATTTTGCACCAATCTCCATTATTATTAAATATTATTTTTACTAAATTTAGCTTATTCGTCAAATTTTATTCATTCAACTTTGTATTATTTTCTACTTCATTCAACTTTGTATTACTTTTGTTATGAAATTTTAAATTAATGAAATCGATTGGTTTGCAGTTTTATGTTTATAGAATTGTAAACAACGAAAGGAAATAATGATATAAAGAATATGCTGGGTATGCAATTGGGGAACGATTCATTGATTATTATATTTTTATTGATTCATTCTTATTTCAGAACTCATTGTAAAAAGTCTAAAATTAATCTTGAAATAAATTATTTCTTAAATTTAAAAATAAAACATTCTTTCATTTAAATAATTTAACTGGCGCCCGAGCAGGGACCTGCCAAGTGATCGTGTAGTGTCAGTAGTGGATATAAAAAACTTGTATTAAAAAATCAGTAAAAAACGAGGAAGATTATAGTTGCCCTTGTCAACTTTTAGATACCCGTGCATACCCACTATGGTGTATAAAATAAACCGTAATTTACTTCCCTTATACATTTAACTCATTACCCCATAATTTTGACGTAAAAAAAAAAAAAAAATTAACAAAAAAAAAAAAAATCACAAAACAAAAAACAAAATTTTCATTCATTGTCCCATAACTTTGGCTTAAAAAAAAAAAACAAAAAAAATAAAAAAAAAAAAAAACAAAAAAAAAAAAATTGGCCCACCCTAAAAGTCCGAAGGTCCGAGTGATGTCCAACTTTCCCAAGTAACTTGCCCTATTAATTTATCTGCCCAATTTTAATTTTAACCTTGTAGCTTCATTAGATTCAAAGTTATTGAATCGAAAACTTTGTATGGCAGCCCCCCGAAAATGGGGCCCTAAAATTTTGAAACTTCATATAAGTGCTCGATTCATTATATAACTAACCGTGTTTAATTTTCAGCCTCGTAGTATAGTTAGTTTTGAAGAAATTCATATTGGTGCAAAGAAGTTGTATGGCAGCCCCCCGAAAATGGGGCCCTAACATTTTGAAACTTCATATAAGTGCTCGATTCATTATATAACTAACCGTGTGTAATTTTCATCCGCGTAGTATAATTAGTTTTGAAGAAATTCATATTGGTGCAAGGAAGTTGTATGGCAGTCCCCCGAAAATGGGGCCCTAACATTTTGAAACTTCATATAAGTGTCGGAGTCATTATAAAACTAACCGTGTGTAATTTTCATCCCCGTAGTATAAATAGTTTTGAAGAAATTCATATTGGTGCAAAAAAGTTGTATGGCAGCTTCCCGAAAATGGGGCCCTAACATTTTTAAACTTCATATAAGTGCTCGATTCATTATATAACTAACCGTGTGTAATTTTCAGCCTCGTAGTATAATTAGTTTTGAAGAAATTCATATCGGTGCAAAGAAGTTGTATGGCAGCCCCCCGAAAATGGGGCCCTAACATTTTGAAACTTCATATAAGTGCCGGAGTCATTATAAAACTAACCGTGTGTAATTTTCATCCCCGTAGTATAATTACTTTTGAAGAAATTCATATTGGTGCAAGAAAGTTGTATGGCAGCTCCCCGAAGACTTGGTCCGATTTTAACCAAAAACAATAGGGAACCTAGAAATTGTCTAAAAATCACTTTGTGAAAGTTTCAGAACTCTAGCTCTTATAGTTTTTGAGTTATCGTGCTGACGGACGGACGGACGGACGGACACACATAGCTAGATCGATTCACTTTTCGATGCTGATTCGATACGTACCCTTGACACTATATCTAGCTCTTATATTTCGATGCGTTACAAACGGAGGAGGAATTTTAATATACCGGATGTTCATATATGTATGCACGGGTATAAAAAAATAGATAAAAAAAAATTTATTTAAAAAAAAAAAAAATTTTACTTAGCCTGCATTCGAACCGAGACATTTTTGCTACAAGTAACATGTCCTAACCACTACACCATGAATCTATTAATAATTAAACAACAATTTGTTTGTTTTTATATTTGGTTTCTATTTCGTTATTAATTTTAAAAATACTCATAAAATATCGAAAAATTTGTATGGCAGCTACCCGAAGCCTTTCTCCGATTTTAACCAAAAACAATAGGGAACCTACAAATTGTCTAAAAATTACTTTGTGAAAGTTTCAGAACTCTAGCTCTTATAGTTTTTGAGTTATCGTGCTGACGGACGGACGGACGGACACACATAGCTAGATCGATTCACTTTTCGATGCTGATTCGATACGTACCCTTGACACTATATCTAGCTCTTATATTTCGATGCGTTACAAACGGAGGAGTAATTTTAATATACCCGATGTTCATATATGTATGCACGGGTATAAACATTGAACCAGCAAATAAAAATAAAAACTAAAAATAAAATGAAAACTTCAAATTACAACTTAGAACTAAAACTTTTAAAATTTAAAAACTTAAAATTAAAACTTAACTTAGTTAATAGACATTTTGCTTATAAAATTAAAATAAAAAAAAAAAAAAAATAAAGACTAAATATAAATAAAAGTAAAAAAAAAAAATAATTTTATTGAAAAAAGTGAAAAAAATTTTGCCACTACGTGTGTCTGGAACCTGAGCTAATTGGGAGAGGAAACGAGGCCCCGGAGTAGCTGTAGCAAAACGGAGTTACGTGTCATAAACATTAAGGCACGTAACAGTCGCCTGTTCCCGCTTAAGGAAGAAGGGCACAACACATACATGCAGATTCAGATGCCGGTTCTCTTAATGACCCTGTAAGTTAAAACAAAAACATAAAAAATAAAAAAAAATTTTAATATCAAACAAAAAAAAAAAAAAATCAAATGAAGAAAAAAAAAAATAAATAAATAATAATTGAAATAATAGGTACTGTGAATTAAGCCTACTCTTCGCAACCTAAGGTGAGGCTGCCTTAGGCACAGTATCCTATAAAAAAGGAAATCATTTTTTTTTTTTCTATAAGAAATTATAAGAAATTTATTTATGAAATTTATTTGCAAATTTATAAAATATATGAAAATTTTCTATTAATGAATAATATTTAATATTTGAGTTGCCAATAAAATAAAAAAATTAAGAAAAGAATAATAAAGAAAAATACAAGAAAAAAATTAAACCAAATAAAATTTTTAATAGAGAAAAGGCAACTAATTTAAAAGGTACCAAAAAAAGAAAATCGATATCGAAAGTGAAATTTATATTATAAAAAAAAAAGTATCCACGTCTGTATGGAGAAAAAAAATTTTTTTGAATTTCACATAAATATTTAATTAATGCAGTTTTTTTAAAAAAAAAAAAAGTTATAACAAAAAAAGTAAAAAGAAGAATTTTATAAAGAAAAAATATTATACTGTCCATAAAAAGAAAAAAAATTTTTTAAATTTTATATAAGTTTGTATAGAATAAATCCAATTGTTTGCAAATTTGAATAAATTAAGAAAAATAATTATAGCTATTATTCAAAAAAAAAAAAAATTTATCAATTAAATAGAATTTAAGTTTTTTGAAAAGTAATATGTAAATGCTACATATGATTAATAATGTTATTATAATTCATAAATTTTTTTTTTATTATAATTCATAATCAAAACCAACAGCACATGAAATAAGCAGGGTGCAATTCGTATATAAAAATTAACTATAGAATTTAAATTGTTTTTTATAATTAATTATCTTTTCTCTTTATTATCTTATTAATCTTCTCTTTATTACCTTAAATATTTAAATAAATATTATTTTTTTTGATAAATATTTTTCTTTTTAGCTTTCCTCAACGTAAAGGAGAAATAAAGAAAAATTATATAAAATAATCTATTTGGTTTAAATTAAACAAATTTTACTTATTTTACTTATTTTTTTTTTAGGTACGAAGCTTATGTTTTAAAAATAAAAAAATTTTTTTTCTTAATTAATTATTAGTATTTTTTAAAATTAGTATTTGTTTAATTAATCTGTGTTTTATATGTAATTCATAAATAAGTAAGAAATTTGTAAGATTTTTCATATTTTTATCTTTGAATATTTTCTTGAAAAAATTCTTTTTAGTCATTATGACTCCACCCATACTTAGACCCTCTTTGTTGGATCAAAATGAATCCAACCCAAATGCAGGAACTAATCCTAATAACGATTCAAATTTAAATATATCAAATGAAACGTTAAGGAAAACTATTTCAGATATTTTTCAATCTGAAATAGCCAATTTTTTTAGATCTCAAAATTCCGGAGTGAATCAGAAATTTGCTGATATAGATCAAACTATTACTACGGAAAGTAATGATGCTTTACCAGGTACAGATAAGATACCCGATGCTATAAAGAGCTTAAGGGAGTTTTCAGGGGAAAAAGGGGAATTCGGTTCATGGAAAAAAAGTGTTGAGAGAATTCTTAAGATTTATGAAAATTTAAAAGGTACTGTAAGATATTATAATATTCTTTCAGTAATTCGAAATAAAATAATTGGTAATGCAAATACTGCATTAGAATCATTTAATACGCCCTTAAATTGGGATAAAATTGTTAAATGTTTGAATATGCACTATTCTGATAAACGGGATTTAGGTACTTTAGAGTACCAAATGACTACTATGATACAAAGAAATAAAACTATCGAAGAATTTTATCAAGAGGTATATCAACATCTTTCACAAATTTTAAATAAACTTTCCTCAATGGATTTTAATAAGGATCAATTAGATGCTATGGTACAATCATATAGGGATAAAGCCCTAGATACTTTTGTTAGAGGTCTTAAAGGGGATCTTCCAAGTTTACTAAGTATGCGTGAAAATCAAGATTTACCCGAAACACTATATCTGTGCCTAAAACTTGAGAATGTGAACTATAGAATTATTCATAGTCACAATCATTCAAACAATAAGAATTTTAATAATCAGTCCCCATCAATTCCTCGAAAACAAAATCCAATACAACAGAATCAAAGATTCGGATATCATAAGAATTTTAATCAAAGACCAAATTTTAATTCATATCGGTATTCAAAACCAAATTTTCGGAATGGCCCACAGCAAAACTTTCATAATAATTTTAACAAGAACTTCAATAATCCATTTAATAAAACCCCACACAAACCAACCCAAATCGCATTATTCAAGAGCGGTAAATTATCAGAATAGAGCACATCAACCAAATAAATCTCAAAGAATTTATCATATAGAAATTAATCAAAATAAAGCTAATGAAATTAAAACCGAATGTTCTAACTGCTGTGATACAAAACAAATTTCTAATGAAAATCTTGATTTTTTAGCTTAAGCAGTTCTTCACAGCCATATATTGAACATCAAGTGAAGAACGGTAAAGCTTTAAAATTTTTAATAGACACTGGGTCAAATAAAAATTATATTCGGCCTTATTTAATAGAAACCCCCATTGTTAATGCGCAAAAGTTTAATGCAAATTCAATAAATGGAAATACAGTTATCACCCATCATGCTCACATAAATCTTTTTGGTCCAAAAATACCAGAATTAATATTTTATATTTTACCTGAATTAACTTGATTTGTTGGTATCATAGGAAATGTTAGTTTAAAGAATCTAAACGCAGTAATTCATTCAAATGAAAATTTACTTTTAATAAAACCCAACATAGAAATTCCTCTCGAACAACATATTGCGAATTCAGTTCACAATATTTGTATAAGAAGCTCTCATCTTAATATTGAATTAAAAGAAGAATTAAAAAATATCATAAGAAAATATCCAAATTTGTTCTCTGACCAAAGGAAAGTCTTACTTTTACTACAGTAGTCAAGGGTGAAATCAGAACTTCTACCCAAGATCCTGTGTATTCTAAAACATACCCATACCCAATGTGTTTAAAACAAGAAATTGATAAGCAAATAAATGAACTCCTTCAAGATGGTATAATTCGACCATCTAGATCGCCCTATAATTCACCAGTATGGATCGTTCCTAAAAAGGAAGATTCATCTGGAGAAAGAAAATATAGAATGGTAATAGATTACAGAAAATTGAATTCAATTACAATAGCGGATAAATATCCTATTCCCGAAATTAATGAAGTAGCCTTTGTGTACGAATGATTTATTTAAATATTGTTTTTGTAAAATAATTTGGTGCATCAGTGCTTATAATGTATTACTGTGTACAATATTTATACATTTATTAGTTGATAAATAAATAAAATTCAATTCATGTTTTCTTTCAAATAAATTATTAACTCTTATTAATTTTAATTATTTAAAAGTGAATAAAAACTTTTGTTATCATACAAATTAAACACAAGTTATTGTTTAAAAAAAACAAAAAAATATTTTTTTTATTTTAAAATCCAAAAACAATATCAAACAACAAATGAAAACATAGATTATTATCATAACATTACATACATATTATGTTAATTTATACGACTTATATAAATAGCATATGAATTAAAAAACATTAAAAAATTTTTTGTTAACAAATAAGTATAATTGATAAAAAATAGATTATACAAAATTCAATTAAAAAAATCAATATTTTCATTCTTTTTTTGTTCTTAAATTATAGACTTGAAGCTTAAATAAATTAAATAATATAATAAATATTTTAATATTAAATTTAATTATATAATAATGACTTTTGCACAAATTAAATACATAAATATATAAACAAATAATACTTTATATATCTTCACACATATTAAACATAGTTCTGGAGTGATTAATAACTTGAAATTTTAAAACTAACAATTTTATCCACTGAACTTATAAACTATTAAATTAAATAAATAAATACACTAAGTAAAAACTAGTCAACAACATATTACCGACCAATCTAGTTGTCATCTGTCAATTACTAGTGTTAGCACATATTAACTTTTTCTGCTTAAAGTATCGTTTAGCAAAAAAAAAACAATTTAACTGTCAAAGTATAAAGTGCCAATTTTTATTGCTCTAATTTAAAAATTTTTAAATAAAATCTAGAAATAAAAATTACTTTAATAAATATAATTTTTTTTTAGAAAATTAAAAATAAATAAATTTTGAAAATTAAATTGAAAGTGTACGGACGCAAAATTCCTAATTACATAATTATATAAAAAAAGAAAAAAAAAATTTTTTTGAAACGAAAATATTATTAAAAATGGATAATCAATGTCCTATTTGCGGAAAAGCTTTAGCGCGTAAATCAAAGGCTGTAAAATGCAAAATTTGCAAAAAAAATTTTCATACTAAATGTGCCACCATCACTGATGCTACGTATAAACTGGTGAAATCTGGAAGCGTTAATTGGAAATGCTCTAGCTGCCCAGCAGAGTTAAATGAATCGATAGCGGTGCTCAGTGGCGATGAAGATTCTACTATAGAATCTGAAGATGATGACACAAACAATGCTCAATTCAAGTTCCGCTAAAAAAGAGCTAATGCAAAAAAAAAAACAATTTAAAAACTTATTTACTGACGAATTAAATTTAATCAAAAAAAGCAATAAATGTGAAATCTTTTTTCGCCACCACTTATCACCATTGCAAGCTAAACTCTACAAGGAAGCTAAAACAATTAAAACCAACCAAAATATGGAGTTTCTGTGGGTCAATGATGGAATCATATGCTTACGCCAAAAAAAGAATTCCAAGGTATTTAAAATCAGAAATTTTAATGACATTAATTTTGTCGAAAATGTTTTTAATATCACTAATTAATTTAATGAAAACACTTTTTTTTTATGATTATTTAAATCATTATAATTTTCTTTATTTCTCTTTTACAAAAATATTCACAATATTTCAAATTCTTAAGCATTTCAATATACAATTTTTCAATATACAATTTTTTAATACAACAAAAATATTCACAATATTTCAATTTCTTATGCATCTCAATATACAATTTTCTAATACAAAATTAAATATGAAATTAATAAAAAACATAAAAATATTATCTACTCTCTCGCACTTAATGCAAATAGAAGAAGATATACTACTACCATTTACTTATATAAAATTTTATTTTTTTAAACTTATTTTTATATTCATAAAGATTATTCTAAATTTAATTTTATATATAAATTTAAAAATTATTATTATTCAAACTTTACATTTTAACACTAATATAAATTTTAAAAACACTTTACATTCAAATTTTTACATTAAAACACTTTTTTATTTATATTTAACTTCAAAAACACGCGTATCATCCGGCGCCATAATTAAAACTAACTTTTTTCCTGCAAATTCGAAATTTTCTCTTGTTAAAATTCTCTCTGTTTCCAAAAAATTATGTTTCATTTACTTAAAAATTATCTATATTTCCAATAATTCCAATAAAACTAATTTCTTTATACATAATTATTTTTTTCAAATTAAAATTCTCTCTGTTTCCAAAAAATCATGTTTCAATTACTCAAAAATTATCTATGTTTCTAATAATTCCAAAATTAATAAAAATCATAAAAAAATATATTTTCTCTTTCCGTCATAATGCAAGTAGATGATATAATAAATTTTAATCATATTAAAGAAAACATTAATGTAAATTACTTTACAGGGGTAGAAAACCTTGATTTCAGCTCAAAACATAAAAATAATTTTAATATAGTTTATCTTAATATGCAAAGTTTACGAAATAAACTTAGCAGTTTGGAAATTCTGATTAATTCATATCAGTGTGAAATTCATTGCATTGTCTTAACAGAAATATGGTTAAGAGAAAATGAAAACAAGTTCTTTAATTTGCCCGGTTATAAATCTTACTTTTCTAACAGAGAAAAATCATATGGAGGAGCAGCTATTTTCATTACGGAAAACATGGCTAGTAATTTATCCTTTAAAGAAGAATTTAACAATTCAAGTTTCTTAGTAGTCAAATTAATCAAACAAGGTCTTAATATTATATCAATTTACAGAGCGCCCTCAACACGCGTAGATGATTTTATTTCTAAATTAGACGAATATACTAGTAGGTTTAAAAACTCTCTATTATTTGGTGATATAAATGTAGATTTATTAAAAGATAGCAAAATAGCAATGTTAAAAATTATGAAAACACTTTACTTAGCAATGGTTTTGTTATTTACAATAAAATATCACCTGAATATGAAACTAGAATAGGAAAAGATAAAACAGGGAAAACGGTAAAAACAATAATTGATCACTTTGTTACGGATTTAATTAACAATCACTACTCGTTCTACATTCTAAATAATACGCTATCTGACCACAAACAACTTTTTTTGAGTGTGGACCAAAAACCTGAGAAAGAGAAATTTTTGAGGTTTAAAACGGTTTTAAATTATAGTGCTATAGAAAAAGACGAACTCTGGGGTAGTCTAAGTTCTTCAATGAACTTTAATGATATAGTAAAAAATCTTAACCGTTTAATTACTAAGAAAACAGGGAAAAAAACTGTAAAAAATAAAAAAAAAAAGCATGATTGGTTAACAGATGAAATAATTGAAAAAATAAAAACTCGCGATTCTTATTATAAATTCAAAAAAAAATATAGCAATAATCCTCGTGTAGAACAATTATATAAGGAATCAAAAAAGGAAGTTCAACGTTTAATCTCTCAGGCCAAAATGAAATACTGTTCACAAGAAATAGCAAAACATTACGACAATAGTAAAAAATTATGGGATCTGTACAAGAGAGTTATGTTTAATAAAAATGTTTCAAATTGTAACTCTAACATTAAATTAATAGAGTATAAAAATCAAATATTTAATAATGATAGAGACATCGCGGAATGTATGAATGCGTTTTTCATTAATGTTACTGATGAACTCAATTGCCCGTCCGATCCTATTGATTACGAATACTTAAACAATTTCACGCGTACTTTCGTTTCTGAATTTTACTTAGCACCAACAAATGCAACAGAAATCAAAATAGTTATCGACAGTTTGAAACCCTCAGCAGCGACTGGCTATGACAATATATCAGCAAAATTCATTAAAAAATTTTCTGACAAATTAATACCAATCCTAGTCAAGTTTATAAATATTTCTTTCGAAACGTTCACCTTCCCGGAATCATTAAAAACCGCAGTTGTAACGCCAATTTTTAAAAACAATAATGTAACTAATCCAAGCAATTATAGACCAATATCGGTCCTTAGTGCGTTCTCAAAAATTTTTGAAATTATTGTAAAACATCGCCTAAATACTTTTATGATAAATAATGATTTTTTAAATAAAGAACAATACGGCTTCGAGAAATACTCAAACACAACTGCTGCTTGCCTAAGTCTAACAGATTTTATTTCTAAGAACTCTGACGAAGGTAATTATGTCGCCTGTGTTTTTCTTGATTTTCAAAAGGCCTTTGACTGCGTAGATAACGAGATCCTCTTATTTAAACTTAGAAAAATGAATTTCAACCCAAACCAAATAGCTTTTTTCAAATCCTATTTATTCAACAGACAACAAAAAGTGCAAATAAACAATAGCTTAAGTCAACCAAAACCTACTAAAAAAGGAGTTCCACAGGGATCAATTCTCGGCCCAGATCTATTTAAAATCTATATTAATGACTTATGTTTTTTGAACTTAAAGGGTCATATACAGCTTTATGCAGACGACGCGGTTTTAAAATATTGCTCAAAAGATGAGGATGAATTGAGAAATAATATTAAACATGATTTTAAATTAGTTGAAGAATGGTTAAGGAAACATCGTCTGTTACTAAATATAAAAAAAAGTAAAATAATGTTATTTGAAAACAAACAATTTTCAAATATTAACTTTAGTTTCAACAATGAAATTATTGAAACCGTTCAACATTTTAATTATTTAGGTTTAATAATAGATAACAAATTAAAATGGTGCAACCATATAGACAACATAATAAAGAAGATTATACCCTTTGTTTTTATTTTGAGGCGAATGCGTAAATATTTCAACTACGATACGTTATATATTATTTATTCCTCCTACATACTATCAAATATTACTTACTTAAACCCAATCTGGAGCAATGCTCAACAATCTTCGCTAAATAAATTAGTCATAATTCATAAAAAAGTAATTAAAATTATACATAATTATCCAGTTAGGTACCCAACTAATTTACTATACAATGATAAGTATTTTAGCTTTTCGTCAATCCGCAAATACGAGTTATATATAACAGCGTTCAAAATTGTGAACAATCACATTAAGCATAATTTCATATTACATAGAAGTGTTGATGTTCATTCACATAACACAAGAAATAAATCGAATTTTTATCTTAGTCTCTTCAGAACGAATCATCAAAAAAATAATTGTTTGTATAACTGTTTGAAATTGTATAATGAATTGCCAAACGAGTTGAAAAATGTAGATAGTGTAGGAAAATTTAAAAGAGAAGTAAAGAAATTCATCTTTACTAATAGTTGAAATTTTGATTTTTTGTTTTTTTTTTTTATAATATACTTTTGAAATAATAATATTATTATGCTTTTTATTAAACGTAAGTTAATTGCTAACACGATGTTAATCTTTACGATATTTTTTAATTAATTAAAATTGTTTTTAATAATAAATATATAAACATAAATGCTAATAAATAAATTTAAAATAGACACTTATTTTTAAAAATAAATCATAAAGCCACATAGCTACGGCTACGGCTTGTAAACTTAATTATAATTCATAATAAAACTTAATTATAATTCATAATTATGTTATAAGTATGTATTTAAAATATTTGAATTAATAAAGAAAAAAAAAAAAAAAAAAAAAGTAATTTCTAACCTTGGTCAAAACAAGGTTAGTTATTCTCAGTTATTGATTTGAAGAGTGGCAATATTTCATAAATAAGTGAATTTGTAAGATTTTTCATATTTTTATCTTTGAATATTTGAGAGTGGGAGTGGCTTTCATCAAATTTCTTTAAGAGAATGTGATATAGAAAAAACTGCTTTTTCGGTGAACAACGGGAAGTATGAGTTTACTCGCCTTCCTTTTCGACTGAAGAATGCACCTGAAATTTTTCAAAGAACACTCGATGATATATTAAGAGTACACATAGGGAAAAGATGTTACGTTTATATAGACGATAAGTAATTTATGGAAAAAATGAGGTTGAACATTTAAAAAATCTTGAAATAATTTTTAAAACATTAGAGGATGCCAACCTTAAAGTTCAGTTAGACAAATGTGAATTCCTACAAAACGAAGTGTCCAAAAATAAATCAAAAAATGTTGCTATAACTCAAAATGATGAAGCAGAAAAATCATTTCAAATATTAAAAAATATGTTAACATCAGAGGAGTTCTTTTGTCTTATCCTGATTTTAACAAAAACTTCGAGCTAACTACTGACGCGTCTAATTATGCTATTGGAGGTGTTTTGTCGCAAGACGGTAAGCCAATTACATTTTTATCTAGAACTTTAACAAAAACTGAGGAGTCATACGCTGCTAATGAAAAAGAGATGTTAGCAATTGTATGGGCTCTAACCTCACTCAGAAATTATCTTTACGGATCAAAAACAGTTCTTATTTATACAGACCACCAACCTCTTACGTATGCTCTGAACAGCAACAGTAAGATTAAGAGGTGGAAGGCCATAATTGAAGAGTACAATTATGAGCTAAAATATAAGCCAGGCCATACCAATGTGGTGGCTGATACTTTATCAAGGATTGTTCCTATAACAAAGTTGAACACATTGAGTATAACTCAACATAGTGATGATAGTTCATCCCAGTATTATATTCAAATTGTCGAAGCGCCTTTAAATGGTTTTCGTAATCAAATAATGCTAAAAATAGATAATAATATTAGTTATAAACTGGATCACCCATTCCAGAATATTACTAGCCATATCGTAACACAACCAGAATTTTCTGAGAACAACTTAATTGAAATTTTAAAAAAATATCTAAGTCCTCACATCTTAAACGGTATAATGACCGAAGAAAACATTATGGGAAAAATTCAAGAGATTTATCGCCATCATTTTAAAAGTTATAAAATTCGTTTTACAAGAATCTTGTTAGAAGATGTCAAAAACGAATTTGATCAAGATGAAATAATTATCTCAACGCATCGACGTGGTCATAGAAGTTCGGAAGAGAATAGATTGCAAATTATACAAAAATACTATTTCCCTAAAATGGCTAGGAGAATTAGAGATTTAGTTAAGAATTGCTCAATCTGTCAAGAAAATAAGTACGACAGACATCCCACTAATCCCCAAATACAGGAAACACCTATACCAAATTACTCAGGTCGTACCTTACATATCGACATATTTTCCACCGAGTCAAAGTTGGTACTCACCGCGATAGATAAGTTGACTAAATTTGCTCAAGCTAGAATAATTACCAGCAGAGCAATAGAACACGTGAGGTTGTCCTTAAGAGACATTTTGTTTTATTACGGTGTTCCGGAGTGGGTAATAATTGATAATGAGAAGTCATTAAATTCGGCTTCCATTAAAGCAATGATGGAAGATGAATTGAAGATTAAAATATTTACCACTCCGCCGTATAAAAGTGAAGTTAATGGACAGATTGAGAGATTTCACTCAACTCTGTCTGAAATAATGAGATGTCTGAAAGCCAAGAGAACAAACCGATCTTTTAAAGAACTTCTCGAAAGAGCGGTAAATGAGTACAACCATACCATACATTCAACTACGAGAAAAAAACCGATAGAATTATTTCTGGGGAGAACACCTAACACAACCCCAGAAGAGTTTAAAAAAACCAGATTATCTAATATAGAAAAAATTAAAGAAAAACAATTTAAAGATTTTAAACTTCATAATAAAAGTAGGAAACCCTTAAGACAATACGAGATAGGTCAGATCATTTAGGTAAAACATAACAAAAGGCTAAGATCCAAGTAACCTCATCGTAATAAAAAGGAAATTGTGAAACAAAATAATAATACTACAGTTATCACTAATTCAAATAGGAGAATTCATAAATCAAATATTAAAAATTAAATATATTAAATTAATCATTTTAGGTTTTTCATACAGGCGGTATAAGGAGAGATACAAATTTTGGACTATACGAACTCACATATGGTAGCCATAAATGTTGGTAAAGGAAAGATACAGGAAGGGAAGTTTACGTTAATTCATGTCACGGATCTCAGCATATTACAACAAACAGTGGAAGAAATTGGAACAGTAATGGTAACACATATAAATGAATCACATCCACTACAACCGTACATGACTCATGAAGTATCACAAATAAAAGATTTCTTAAAAGAATTTAATCAAGGTAGACACAAAAGAGCAATCAATTTTTTGGGAACAACTTGGAAGTTTATCGCTGGAACTCCAGATCATGATGATTTTGTATTAATAAAGAAAAAACTTAATAACATTTTAGATAATAGAAACAAACAGGTAATAATTAATAGTATTTATAATGATAGATTAAATAATTTAACTCAACGTACAAATCTAATTTTAAGAGAAATTATGCAAAATAATATTGTAACTAATCAACCTGTATTGGAGTTGCAATATAAATTAAAACTTATTAAGGAAGAGATAATTAATTTGAAATATGCTATTCATTGGGCTAGAGTAGGAGTTATAAATTCAATATTGCTTTCAAAATGTGAAATTGAAATTTTAACAAATATTTTAGATAAAGAAAAACTACCTTACTCTACTCCAGAGGAAGCTTTAGACTTTGCTAATATAAAAATAATGTCAAACGGCACCTGCTTGTTTTATATTATTGAAATACCGTTAACTAGTTTAGAAATTTATGACCAATTATTGTTAAAACCAATAAAAGTAAAAAATATTGTAAATGAAATAAATTTCTCAAAAATTTTAACTAATGATAATGTAATATATGGTATAAAAAACTATAATAATTGTAAAACGGTAAATTCAATATTAATTTGTAAAAAGAATGATCTTGTAAATTTAGGGAATTCCAGTTGCATACCAAATCTTCTGAAAAGTAAAAATTCAAACTGCAGTATTACAAATAGTCAACATATAGGCGTAATCTTATTAAATCAATATAATGGGACCAGTTTTATAAATCATGAGCAGCACAACCTTACAGGTACTTATGTCATCAAATTTGATAATGTAAATGTCACAATTATGAATCAAATTTTTGTATCAAAAGAAATTACAACATTCAAAGTCCAACCAGCTATTCTTCAACCAAAATCTATTGGTAACCAATTTCGCGAGCATTTATCCTTGGAGTTGTTACAAGAAATTCATATAAATAATACTAATCACATCAGTAAATTACAAGAAGAAAAATATATTGACAACTTTATCAATTACAGTATTTCTACTATTGCAATAGTTTCAACTTTGGGAGTAGCCTGCATTTTACTAATTAGAAAAAGGGGTAAAATTATAATTAATAATGAACAACATTCAATACCTAATACAAATGATGACTTGGAAATTAATGAACAACATTCAAAACCTATTACAAATGATGACTTGGAAATTAATGAACAAACTAAAAGTAACTTGAAACCTGAAAATCCATTGCCAGAATCAGTAGCACGATTGAAACCTGAAGTTCGAAGGAAGAAATTTTATGATACACCGATTTTGCGATTTTTTAAGAGTTACCGATTTTGCACCAATCTCCATTATTATTAAATATTATTTTTACTAAATTTTGCTTATTCGTCAAATTTTATTCATTCAACTTTGTATTATTTTCTATTTCATTCAATTTTGTATTACTTTTGTTATGAAATTTTAAATTAATGAAATCGATTGGCTTGCAGTTTTATGTTTACAGAATTGTAAACAACGAAAGGAAATAATGAAATAAAGAATATGCTGGGTATGCAATTGGGGAACGATTCGTTGATTATTGTATTTTTATTGATTCATTCTTATTTCAGAACTCATTGTAAAAAGTCTAAAATTAATCTTGAAATAAATTATTTGTTAAATTTAAAAATAAAACATTCTTTCATTTAAATAATTTAACTTACATAATTATAAAATTAAGTTAGAAAAATGTTTTAAAATATAAAAAAATTATCTACACATTGATAACAAAATACAAACCAATTTTTTAAGGAATAGTAGCAAACAGATAAGAAAATCAAAACGTTTAATTAGAATTATGAGTGTTGTATAGAATAGTTTCACGGGCAGTCAACGTCATTTTTTGTGTAAGACAAAAGTACAAATATATTTTAATTTACATTTGTTACGATTTTAGTCTTACACAATAAAACCATATCATCATATAATTTATTAGTCATTTTATAAAACGTGAAATTTTGGAATATAAACTTGACAGTTGCGAATTACAAATGATTTATTTTTTTATTTTTTAACTGAAATAAAGTCAACAATTGCTTTGATTGTTTGAATGTTTTGAAGTACAAATAGAGCAGTTCCAAATTTTGACATTTTATAAAATTGTATTCTATATTTTCGTTGTGTAAGACTGATCACGGGCTGTCAATATTTTTTTTTATTTAAACAAAAGTATAATTTTATTTAAATTTACACCACACTTGGTGCTATTTGATTTCTTACACAATAAAAACGTAACATATAATTTATTTGTCATTTTATAAAACGTCAATATTTTTTTTTTGTGTAAAATAAAAGTACAATTTTATTTAAGACTGAAATCTAACCAAATGTGAGTAAATTTAAATAAAATTGTACTTTTGTGTTATCCAGAAAAAATTGAAATTGTATTAGCGATTTTCAATTGACGTTTAAGTTTTTACATTTTAATGTAAAAAGTCTTTGTTGGCAATATTTTTCTGATAATTTTTGATAGAAAATTAAAAATACATACGTAGTCATATATATAAAACACAACCTTGCCAACATGTAAAAAAATGTTGTAACAAATAAAAAGGTGCACAACAAAATTATTAAAAACTAGTATCGCCCTGTGCTCGATATTCGAGCTATTTTTGCTTTTAAGTTAACATATAAAATTCGTTTTATGTAAATTATATTAGAATATACATAATAAAAATTATGCCAACAGTGTTGTCAACAATTCTTGCGCTTGAAATTTGCTTAAAAAAAATTTATAATTTTTCTTAATTATTAAAACATTGTTAAGTACCGATTTTTGAGTTTTGATTCTATAGCTTAAGCCGGTTGAAAGAGAGGATAAATTGGTACAGTTAAATTAAATTAAAATTCTAAATACATATAAATATTATTCTAATAAAAACATATTTCTAAACATATACATATATTTATTGAAGTCAAAAACCCAAAATTCGAGTTAGTGCTGTCCTTCATATAGCAAACCGTACTTTTTTTAAAAAAATTTAGTACGATTTGAACTATTTATTTATTTTATTTATTTAAAATTTTTTTTTTTTTGGACTTTCAACACAAGAAGGTTTTATAAGCGCAGTATTAACATTTTTTTAAATAGTATTTTTAAATAATTATTCTTAGATACTATATTTTTTAAATTTATTACAATAATTAACATAAATATATTTATTCTTTTTTTTAAAAAAATTAAAATAATAAAATATTCATAAAATAAATATATAATAAACATAAAAATTTTTTGTTATTTTCATTGATTTGTTATAAATGAATATGTTCATATAAAAACTATTTATAAACAATTACAAAATTATTATTAATTGATTAATTTTTAGATACTTGATTTTAGAATATGAACAGAAAATTAAATTATTATTAAAAAAAAAAAAAGGTTTAATAAGCAAGGTATTAACATTTCTTAAATAGTATTTTTACAAAATTTTTCTTAAATGCTATATTTTTAAAATTTGTTACAATAATTAACATAAATATATTTATTCTTTTAAAAAAAAAAAATTAAAATAATAAAATATTCAGAAAATAAATATATAATAAACATAAATTCTTTTTTCTTATTTTCATTGATTTGTTATAAATGATCATATAAAAACTATTTAAAAACAATTACAAATTATTATTAATTGATTAATTATTAGATAATTTATGATTTGGGAATATAAAAAAACATAATATTAATAATAGTAATAATATGAATTTATATTTTGTTATATAAGCTAGTTTTTTTGAGGAAATTCATGATATTATTGTTAGAAATGTGATTATCATCAGATAATGAGTCAAAATTGATATGAAACATACTTCTTTCTCTTGAATAAAGTGAACAGTCTGTGAAGATATGTCTAATAGAAATGGGTGTGTCGATATTACATTCACAGTTTGGTTGAGGGCTGTCCCTAGTAAATAAATAGCTATGCGTACATTTTGTATGACCTATTCGAAGCCTGGTTAGGATGATAGATTCCCTTCGCGTGACGCTGTCTAAAGTTTTCCATTTATCAATTTGTGGTTTTACAGTTTTCAGCTTATTATTAATATTTTCCCAAAAACTTTTATATTCTTCTTTAATCAATTCATTTATTTTCTGTTTATAATCTGAAAGAATTATTTTAAAGTCAGAGTCAACAGGTTCGTGTTCATTTAATGCTTGTTTTGCTAGTGAATCAGCTTCTTCATTTCCAGAAATTCCGACGTGGCCAGGAATCCATAAAAATGTAATATTATTTTTTGTTTTAAATAGTTCATCAATAATTTTTTGGGCTAGAGGGTGCTTTGGAGATATACTACTCAATGCTTGCAGAGAACTTAGCGAATCTGTACAGATTATCACATTTTTCGATAGAAAATTATTATTTATAGAAACAATTGCCTTGTATAAGGCATACATTTCGGCAGTATATATACTTGTATGTTTGGGGAGCTTAATTTTCTGTTTCATATTAGTTGAAGTAAATGCACAACCAGTTTGGTCCTCAATTTTTGATCCATCCGTAAACAGCTTATAGTAATTTTTATATTTGGTACTTATCAAATATCTAAAAGATTTTCTAAATACAATTGCATTTGTGTTTTCTTTTTTAAATTTTGTGAGAGAAAGATCTATTTTAACGGGCTTAACCCTAGAACAGTAAGTATTCGTCGTTTCGACGAACATCGAACATTTTTTGCGTGTATTTCTTAGAATTTTTGTCGTTCTTCTTTCTACTTTTTGTGTATTTCTCAATCATTTAGTATTGTACTTACATTTAATGTGTGAGGTCATAGTCTCATACAGGAATTGAACTACGTACAAGTAAGTAAAATGCACATCGTCAAATAAACGAATACTTAGTATTAAATGTAAAATTTTACTCGTCGATATGACGAATGTTTAGTAATAATATGTGAAATTTTGTTTTGAAAATTAAGTATTATGCGAAATAATTGTAAATTTTTATTTTGTATTATCACATATAATACAAATAACTCATTATAACAAATTGTATTTATATAGGATAAGTTGGAAAACGATATTTAAGTAATGGATGACTCTGAGATATATGAAATATTAAATGAAGAAAATGATAGCGAAATTGAGGATCAAATAGAGTATATTGAAGATGATGATGACAATGTAGCTGATCCAGACTATTACCCACTTCAAGAAGAAAATTTAATAGAAAATGTGTACAATATAGAGAATGCGATTGGGACAAATACAAAAAATATGAGTAGAAAAATACAATCTTCCAATATTAATGAAACACCGGAACATTCAAATGGTTTTTTAAAAATATTATATCTTTTGAAAGCAATGATATAGTTGGAAAAAATGGATTTATTTAGAAAAGTCAACCTAACATGGTCCCATCTACTTCTAAAACTAAATCAAAGAATATAGTTCATATTAAACCAGGACCTTAAGGAAACGATATTCACGTAACAGAACCATTAATTGTTTTTTGTTGTTTTTTTCATATGATATACTGACAACGGTTGTTGATAATACAAATGAAAAAATTCTTTTGCATAACAAAAATTATTCAGCAAATATTCAAAATAAATGTACGTTAAGCAATATAAACACGAAATATAAATAATAATTTAAGAAATATAAAAAAAAAATGAAACTTTTGTATTTTTTCTAGGCATAATAATGCCTTTATACACATATTCGTCGATTCGACGTGTTCTTAGCAATAAGAGAATAAAAATAAGCTTACTGTTCTAGGGTTAATTAGCCATGGAGGATTTTTTGGGCTTTTTTGTAGTTCGATTTCGCATTCATTTGAGATTATGCTATTAATAGTTGTACGGATTCGAGAAAAAACTGGTTGGACATTTCTATTTTTGTTTTTTATTTTATCATAAAGTTCATTATTTTTTAAAAACTCATGAAGTGGGTGATATTCCATAGATTTTACTTTTAGTCCATATTTAAGTTGGTATTTTTTTCGTCTGAGATCAAGAGGAATTTGCTCAGCTTCTGCACATAAACTTACCGCAGGACTCGTACGAAAAGCGCCTGTAGCTATGCGGATTCCTAAGTTTTGTACTGCATTTAAAGAGGAAATTGATGTTTTGTTAGCTACATCAAAAATAAAACATCCATAATCCAGTATAGGAAGTATGATGAGGTTTAGAAGTCTCAGTAATAGATTCCTATCCGATCCAAAATTGCTGTTAGAAAGTATTTTTAAGAGATTTATATTTTTGGTGGCCTTTGCCTTAATATTTTTAATATGTTCCTTCCAATTCAGCTTCTTATCGAAAGTTAAACCTGTGAAAATTTAGTTTTATCTACATATGAGAGTTTTTTACCACCCAACTGGAGGTCAGGGTAATATAAATTTTTCTTTTTCCTCGAGAATAGCAGAGCAACAGTTTTATTTTCAGAAAATTTAAAGCCTGTTTTATTTGTCCATTTTAAAAGCTGATTCAAACATTTTTGTAATTTTGCTTGCATTTTTTTCAAACTTTTACCGGTGGTAAAGATGATAAGGTCATCAGCATAAAGTAAATACTGAACATTTTTTGGGATTATTTTCGTTATAGTATTAATTGCAACATTAAACAGAACAACACTCAGGACGGATCCCTGGGGAATTCTATTTTCAAGTTCTTTTTCATAGGATAATGTTCTTCCAATTAATACTTGTGCTTTTCTATTTGCGAGGAAGTTATCTATAAATTTTAAAATATTTCCTCTGATACCTAATTGTATAAGTTCTGTAATGACAAGTTTCTTCCACACCATATCAAAAGCTTTTTCTAAATCGAAAAAGATAGATAAGGTGTGTTTATTATGGCAAAATCCAGTCATTATTTGAGATTCCAAATAAGACAAATTATTTAGTGTTCCTCGATGTTTTCGAAAAGCAGATTGGTAAATTGAGAAGTTGTTATTCTTTTCTAAAAACCAAGTTAATCTCTTTGATACCATTCGTTCTAAAATTTTGCAAGAGCAATTTGTCAACGATATTGGGCGATAGTTTCTGGGGTATTTGGGATCAAGTCCTTTTTTTTGTATAGGGATCATAAAGGCTTTTCTCCAATTGTTTGGGAAATGTCCAGAAAGGAATATCTGATTGTAGAATTTGAGAAGTTCTTTCTTATGTCCAATATCAAGCTGCTTAAACATTTCATAATGTAGGTTATCTGGCCCAGGTGAACTTCCTGAACAATCTTTAAGCGCATTTTCTAATTCAGTTAAACTGAAAATTTTATTAAAATGTTGGGAGGAATTTAGACCAATATTAATTGAAGTTTTTTCATTATTTACCTTAAATGATCTGAAATTTCCATTGTAATTTTCAGAACTCGACATTTGACTAAAGAATTCCATCATACTGTTAACTATTTCATTCTTATTTGTTATTATTTTTTCGTTCTGAAATATCGCAGTTATTCCTGGTTGTTTTTGTTTACCATTTATTCGCCTAATTTGATTGAAAACGAGTGAAGGAGATGTGTTGCTATTTATTGATCCAACAAAACTTTCCCAAGATTTCTTGCGACTGTCACGGATCAATCTCCTGCTTTCATATTTATATTTCAAGGAGCTTTTAAAATCAATAAGATTACATATTCTTTTGTATCTCCTAAGATGTTTTTTTCTATTTTAATACTATTATCTATTTCTTTATTCCACCATGGTACCTTTTTTTTAAGATTACTGTGATTTTTTATTTCAATACTTTTTTGCGCTGCCCTCAAAATACTTGTTGTGATATGATTTTCGTAGTTATTAATATCTTTAAAATTAACCTTCCTAAAATCTAGTTCTTTATTAAACTTTGACCAATTTGCCGATTTTATATTCCATCTATCTCTACATCCAAAAGAATTGTCAAAACCAATAACATTCATTATAATTGGATAATGGTAACTGCCATACTAGTCTTGGTCAGTTTGCCAGTCAAAATAATTATACAATATAGGGCTACCTATAGTGACATCAATTGCACTAAAGGTTTTATGAGAAAAAGATAAGTGTGTTTGACTACCATTATTAAAAAGTACAAGATTATGACTGTTAATAATATCTTCTATAATTTTACCTTTTTTATCACTTTTATTAGACCCCCATAAGTAGCTATGGGAGTTAAAATCTCCCATAATTAAAAAAGGGCAGTCCAATTGATTTAGTAAATGTTCTAATTCATGTTGTGTTATATTTTGATAAGGCGGTAAATATAAATTGCATATTATAAATTTAACTGGAGTAAATATTCTAACGGCTACGGCTTGTAGTGTGGTATTTACCGGTACATGTTCACTACTGATTTTTTTATTAACGAAGGTAACTACGCCACCGTGTGCTACAGTGTCAGAAAGAACATTTTTAAAAAACGAATTATAATATTTTAGTTTTGGGATATGTTCGAATTTAAATTTGGTTTCTTGTAAACAAAAGACCATTGGATCATATTTTTGTTTTAATATATTAAACTCATTTATATGTGAATAGAAACTATCACAGTTCCATTGAACAATACTATTCATGAATTTCCATTTGATCTAATGACGATTCGTCATCACTAACACTAATTTCTGAATTTTGTAAATTTATATCAGTTTTTTGTTTCTTTTTAATTTTTTTTTCTTGTTTTTTTAATTCTCTTTTTTGTTTTTTTGTTATATTTTTTGAAAACAAAATTTTATTATTATCTAGTTGCTTTATTTGATATAAACTATTTGTACTTACATTATTGAGGGAGTTATAAGTTACATCATTTAATAATTTGCTGGTACTAGGAGTATCTGTTCTGCTAATACTAGGTGCTTTCATGGATTGACTTTTTTCTCCACAGCTACACTTACAACCGCATTGTTTGTTTGTACTTAGAATACTGGAAAAAGTTGATGTTAATGGATTTCTTATCCTAAACCTTCGAATAGCTTCCTTAATATCTACTTTTTCTTTGACTTGAATTGATTTTATTTCTCTCTCTTTTAAGTTTCGAGGACAATTTCTATCAAGGGCATTATGATCCTCTTGACAGTTTACACATTTCTTGGGATTTTTACATTCTTCTTTTATGTCTTTCAAATGTTGATCTTGACCGCAGTTTGGGCAAGTGTTTGTTTCTTTCTTGCAATTTATAGTTAGGTGATTATATTTAAAACAATTAAAGCACCTAAGAGGCGGGGGTACATAAGCTCTTACATCATACTTTTGGAAACAAATATATATAGTATTTGGTAAATCTGTGGTACCAAAAGTGAACAAAAACAACCCTGTTTCCTCCTCTCCATTTTCAGTTTTCTTTTTGAAACGTTTTATTGCAACCACTTTCTGTTCTCTCATATCTTCTTTAATTTCCTCATCAGTAGCATATCTTAGGTCTGGGCAGAAGACAACACCTTTCGATTCATTAAGATTTTTGTGCTCTTCAACTTTAACATTTATTGTTTCATCTAATTTTTTGATTTGTATAATTTTTTCAGCTTGCGATAAGTTTTTTGTTTTTATTAATACAGTACCATCCCGAAGTTTGGTACATCTATCCACTACTCCTGCAACGGATTTAATAATATTTTTCAAAAGTATTGGTGACACTTTGCTCATATCTTTATTTTCATCTATTCTTCTCATTACTAAAAATTTCTCACATTGACTTTTATTTACTAGAGTTCTTGACAAATCTAGTAATCCTCTTGGATCCGAAAAAGAAATTGATTTTGATTGAGAAGCCCCCTTGTGGGGGGGAGCTTCCAACCCAATTTTTCAGTTTTTAGTTATTATAAATGTATAAATATATTTGTTCTATTACTCTTGAAGTAAAGAATTTTATTTTATATTTTATTTTTAATTGTTTTAATACTACTGCTAAGCACTGTAATTTACTTTATATTTGTTGATGTTTTGGTTAAAAATTTTGATAAATATAATTGTTTATTATTAAAGTGTAGAAATAATTCCCGTTATTTTTTTCTTTTTATTTTTATAAGTCTGGTTTTGTTGTTGTAAATAATATAGTGATTTTGAATTTAATTTGAAATTATTTGTGTTATATTGTTTTTTTTTTTTTTTTTTGTTTTTATTTTTAAAAAGCAACCGTATGCACTTGTGCTTCGAGCAGAGTCTTACGTAATACTGATTTGAACTATGTTGTACGTATTCTGTATTAAATTGTACTAATTAAAAAACTCTGTGAATACATAATATGTACAACAAAATTAAACATATCATAATTTATAAGTTTAGTATTTAGTATTATATATTATTGAAGCTGCCAGAAGTACAAATAATAGTCAAGTTGACCGAAGTCTTTTTTTAAATCTCAATCTTAAGATTTATAGCAAAAAAAAAAGTTTTTCAATAAATCAAAGAATAAATTTTTCCTACCCTTTTTTCATTTTTAAATTTAAAAGCTACATAGGTAAATTTTTAATACTATATAATATATGCCTATTTAAAGTTCTGAAAACATGCGAAAAATGATTCTGAATTCCTTAGTTTACTTTATACCTTTTTGTCTAGTTTGTTTATTTAATTTTTCCTAAGTTTTTTATTGACAAAAATATATTTCTATATATGGTCATGAGCCATGACTCATAAGTTTCTTAAAACAAATAAATATTATTGCTTTTATTCCTTTATGAGGAGTAAACTGTTTTCTACTCTCATCTATTGCCAGCTACTCCAGCCCTTGTAAAAGAGTATATAACAGAGTAGATATTTATTTAATTATATTTTAATAATTTCCTGCAGATGGCTTTAATTAAAATTCTCTTGAATTATGTTAAATCATATTTTTTATTTGATAACCAATAAGCACTTACCCCCTTCCATTTTAAAATATATTCTTTATATTTATATCAGCAATTAACCTCAATTTTTTCACTTTATTAATATTTAAATACTATTAAATATAATTAACTTCTCAAATGACAGTTTTAAAATGTCAAATATATATATGACAATTAATCTGACAATTATGTACTCCTGAAACAAAAATTAGCGTTCCATTTTCAAACTACGCCTATCTAATCTTCATGTACACTTTTTGATATATAAAATTCGTTCGTTTTGTCAAAGTAAAACTAAAAATAGTTTTTTTATTATAAAAAAACATTATTCGATGTTGAAAGTGTGAAATAAACTTTTCAATTATTAGAATGAAATCAAAATATACGACGTACAATTTTTATACGGCAGTACGTCAATACGTCTGTCTACATAACCATTATTGGTAAATCGATACGCGCGAACAATATTTAATTTATCAAAAATATTTATTTGAATGTTTTAATTTAGTACCTACAAAAATATTTTTAATTTCATATTATAGGTATTTTGAATATAAGATATTTTTTAATAAAAACTATTGTAAAAAAAATATTATGTTTTAAAACATAATATTAGAAATATAAGAAAATCCAGTAATAATATTTTTATACATTTTGTCAATATTTGTAAATTTTAAAAATCCGAGATACTGTACATTGCGTTACGCGTATTTTCGCTGCTCTAATGTAAATTTATGTACCTATTTATTTCTCAATTTTTTGACAGAAATTATACGCCGTACGCTTTTATTTAGGTTAGGACCTAAGGAATTAATAACTTTTTTTGAGAAAGATAATTTTTTTAGTTTTGCAAACATATTGTATTGTAGGTATTTTTAATTTATTTGAATATTTGTATGTTTTAAACTAAATTATTTAAAAAACGAGGAAGATTATAGTTGCCCTTGTCAACTTTTAGATACCCGTGCTTACCCACTAACCGTTATTTATTTTCCACATGCTATTATAAATATTACAAAAAAAATATAGGAAAGTAAAATAGTTAAAAAAAAATTTAGCTTATTATCACATAATTTTTGCTTAAAAAAAATTAAATAAAAAAAAAAAAATATTAAATTTTTAATTCATTATACCATAATTTTTGCTTAAAAACAAAAAAAAAAAACCATAAAAAAAAATAGCCCACCCCAAAAGTTGGCCCGAGTGATGTCCAACTTTGCCAACTAACTTGCCCTATTACTTTACCTGCCCAGTTTTAATTTTAACCTCGTAGCTTCATTAGATTCACAGTTATCGAATTGACAACTTTGTATGGCAGCTGCCCGAAAATGGGGTCGCAACATTTTGAAACTCCATATTAGTGCTCGATTCATTATATAACTAACAGTGTGTAATTTTCATCCTCGTAGTATACTCAGTTTCCAAGAAATTCATATTGGTGCAAAGAAGTTGTATGGCAGCCCCCCGCAAATGAAGCCGTAAAATTTTGAAACTTTATATAAGTGCTTGATTCATTATAAAACTAACCGTGTGTAATTTTCGTCTTTCTAGTATAATTACTTTTGAAGAAATTTATATTGGTTTAAATAAGTTGTGTGACAGCTCCCCGAAACCTTGGTCTGGTCTTAACCAAAAAGAATAGGGAACCTTAAAAATGTCCAAAAAATGTTTTGTGTGAATTTCAAAACTCTAGCTCTAATTTTTCAATTCTATCTCTTTTAATTAATTTTTAATTCACGAATATATTAAACCTAAGCAAAGTAAGCATCATATAATCATATTGATAAAATGATTCATTCAAAATATTACACATATACATATTATATGAATATACATATATAAATTATTTATGAAGCCATTTACTTAAAAAAAATCTTTGTCTTCTTTTTTGCTTATCTTAAATAAACTACGCATCATTTAAATCATATGAAATTCTAACTCGAAATCGTACAAAAAAAAATACAAAAAAAAAATAAACAAACAAAAAAACAAAAAAAACAAAAAAACAAAATTCATATAATTTCATGTTACAAGGTGCATAGCTATATTTCAAATTTTTGTATGAAAATATTGGAGTTAAAAAAGTTAGCTGTTCGAGAGCTACCCGAAGTTTTGGTCCGATCTTAACCAAAAAAAATAGGGAACCTAGAAATTGATTGAAAAATATTTTGTGAAAATTTCAAAACTGTAGCTCTTTTAGTTTTTGAGTTATCGTGCTGACACACAGACGGACGGACGGACGGACGGACGGACGGACGGACGGACAGACACACATAGCTAGATCGACTAATTTTTCGATTCTGAGCCGATACGTACCCTTGACACTATATCTAGCTCGTCTAGATCGATGCGTTACAAACGGAGGAGCAAATCTAATATACCCGATGTCATATATATATGCACGGGTATAAAAATGTTATTTTAAAATATTTTATTTTTAAAATTTAATCGCAGTAGCATAAGAAAAAACAATTTCAATATGTATTCTTATACACTTTGTCAATTTTTAAATATTACAACTGTGAGGTACAGTACGTCGCGTATGCTTTCATGTAATTTTTTTTACATAACTAATTATTTCAAAATTTTTGACAGAAACTGAATGCCGTATATGCTGATTTTGGCTGATCCATAAGAAACAAATCATTATACCCGTGCATACATATATGAACATCGGGTATATTAAAATTACTCCTCCGTTTGTAACGCATCGATCTAGACGAGCTAGATATAGTGTCAAGGGTACGTATCGAATCAGCATCGAAAAGTGAATCGATCTAGCTATGTGTGTCCGTCCGTCCGTCCGTCAGCACGATAACTCAAAAACTAAAAGGGCTAGAGTCTTGAATTTCACACAAAGTCATTTTTAGACAATTTCTAGGTTCCCTATTATTTTTGGTTAAAATCGGACCAAGGCTTCAGGGAGCTGCCATACAACTTTTTTGCACCAATATGAATTTCTTCAAAACTATTTATACTACGAGGATGAAAATTACACACGGTTAGTTTTATAATGACTCCGGCACTTATATGAAGTTTCAAAATGTTAGGACCCCATTTTCGGGGGGCTGCCATACAACTTCTTTGCACCAATATGAATTTCTTCAAAACTAATTATACTACGCGGATGAAAATTACACACGGTTAGTTATATAATGAATCGAGCACTTATATGAAGTTTCAAAATGTTAGGGCCCCATTTTCGGGGGGCTGCCATACAACTTCTTTGCACCAATATGAATTTCTTCAAAACTAATTATACTACGAGGCTGAAAATTACACACGGTTAGTTATATAATGAATCGAGCACTTATATGAAGTTTCAAAATGTTAGGGCCCCATTTTCGGGGGGCTGCCATACAACTTCTTTGCACCAATATGAATTTCTTCAAAACTAATTGTACTACGAGGCTGAAAATTACATACGGTTAGTTAGTTATATAATGAATCGAGCACTTATATGAAGTTTCAAAATGTTAGGGCCCCATTTTCGGGGGGCTGCCATACAACTTCTTTGTACCAATATGAATTTCTTCAAAACTAATTGTACTACGAGGCTGAAAATTACACACGGTTAGTTATATAATGAATCGAGCACTTATATGAAGTTTCAAAATGTTAGGGCCCCATTTTCGGGGGGCTGCCATACAAAGTTTTCAATTCAATAACTTTGAATCTAATGAAGCTACAAGGTTAAAATTAAAATTGGGCAGATAAATTAATAGGGCAAGTTACTTGGCAAAGTTGGACATCACTCGGACCTTCGGACTTTTAGAGTGGGCCAATTTTTTTTTTTTGTTTTTTTTTTAAGCTAAAGTTATGGGACAATGACTGAAAATTTTGTTTATTTTTTTTGTGATTTTTTTTTTTTTGTTAATTTTTTTTTTTTTTTTTTTTTTAAGCTAAAGTTATTGGACAATGAATGAAAATTTTGTTTTTGTTTTGTGATTTTTTTTTTTTTTGTTAATTTTTTTTTTTTTTTTTTTTAAGCTAAAGTTATGGGACAATGAATGAAAATTTTGTTTATTTTTTTTGTTAATTAATTTTTTTTTGTTAATTTTTTTTAAGCTAAAGTTATGGGACAATGAATGAAAATTTTGTTTTTTGTTTTGTGATTTTTTTTTTTTGTTAATTTTTTTTTTTTTTTTTACGTCAAAATTATGGGGTAATGAGTTAAATGTATAAGGGAAGTAAATTACGGTTTATTTTATACACCATAGTGGGTATGCACGGGTATCTAAAAGTTGACAAGGGCAACTATAATCTTCCTCGTTTTTCTTAAGAAATAGGTATTATTTTTTTTTTAAGTTTCTGCAAACATATTATAGGTATTTTTTAATAAACAAATATTTTACAAAGATATTATTTTAAAGTTTCTATTTTTATTTTTCGCTTTGTCATTTTGTAAATCCGAGGTACCAGTACGTCGCGTATTTCGATTGCTCACATGTAAATTCATGTAGGTACCTAACTATTTATTTCAAAATTTTCTAGAAATTTCCAGAAATTATACACCGTACGCGTTGGTTAGGCCCTAAGTAACAAATCATTTAAATTACAAATTATTTTTTTAAGAAAGATTATTTGTTTAACTGTTTTGCAAATATTTATATATTTTAATATCATGACTCTCAAACGTAGAAAAAATTTCAGAAGTCGGTTTTTTATTGTACATAAAACTTAACAAAAAGCAACAATTTACGATTTACAAAAAATTTTTTTTTTATAACTGTATTATAATAATTTGCAAACAAAAACAAAATACAGTACTTTTCGGTTATAACGACCATGATGGGACGGAAAATAATTGTCGTAATAAACGAATGTCGTTTTAAAAGAATGCTGTGAATTTTGAAAAATTAGTATAAGACTTGAACATTGTAGAATGTGATGATTCTAGAATGAACACTTCGAACTTATTTGCTATAATTTTATTTGATGTGTCAGCCTCAAGCCTATGTATAGTGTTTTTTCTTCTATTGAAATTTTTTTTTGTATTTTTGATGCGTTATTATGATTTTTTTTATATTCAAAACTAAATAAAAAAGACTTAATTAATCGCCAAGCAACATATTTAGGTATTTAAAGTTTAAATAAAAGAAATATCAATGTAATATAATGTAAGTTTTTTACATTTTTAGGTAAAATTTAATTTTTTAGCAAAAAGTGTAAAGTTTATTATAATTAAAATTGAACCGAGTTCGTTATAAATAAAAACTACTGTATAAACCAAATGTTTTGCTTTTCGAACAGACTCATTTTTTTCGTCCACTTTTTAAGATAAAGAAAAAACAAAAACAAAAAAAAAATTTTTAAAAAAATTTAAATCTCCTTGTTCATTGAACATTTGAACTAAACAAAAAAAAAAAAGAAAGACATAAGTCGGCGCCTATAATATATAGTTTGATTGAGCTGCGAATACAACCGAAAATTCATTACTTTTACCCAGAAAGTCGGCGCATAATATTAGAGTCATAAGTCTTAACTTTTAACAGCGTGACCGTTAAATTCAAATTTACGTTAAATTAAAGACAGATTTTCACCTGAAAAAACGCAATATTCTAAAAAAAAATATCATTGTCCTATGAAAACAAAAAAAACCTTTCTTTTGGTTGTTGTTTCATTAAAATTGGTCAAATAGTTTACGCAGAAAAAGGATGTTTATATTTGTATGGGAAAAAATAAGCCGATTAAATATTATGATGATATACTTCACACAATAATAATGATGGCAATACTCATAAATTTAAATTTATTATTATGCATCCAATACACGATAGACCTGGTTTGTTGTTATGTATCCCATAAACGATGTTTTCAACTTGCATACTTGCGAAGTTGAATCTTGAATTATGATTTTTCTGGGCTAAGTCTTTGGTTTACATTTTGAGTTATATCGTGTATGGGCAAGTTGAATGGCTTAAATGACATTTTTTTCTCTCTTTTTTGTATTTGTCCTTTTTTTAACACGAAAGAACGTTGAGACATTCCGATTTGAAAAAATAATAAAACTATAATGTATAAAATAACAAAGAATTAAGTAAATAATTTTAAATAATTTTAAAAATAAATTAGATAAATTTTTTAAAATATGTTAAATGTACACACGTACACATTCAAAACAAAATTCAAAGCGATTTTTTAAGAAATAGTGGAAAACAGATAAGAGAACCAAAACCTTTAATTTGAATTATTTCCCTTTGTTTTTTTTTGATTCCCCATACATTTTTCAAAAATTTATCTGTCAAAGAAAATCAGCTTGTTAGGTACTTGATTTTCTAAAAATCACCTCAAAATCACGTTGTTCGTCCATGAATTTTCGATTTTATATTATTTAAAAAAAATTTTCATAATCTTTGCTTTGTTGAATTTGTTGTCAAAAATTTTGTTGATAGCAGCAAATTCAAAAACGAAATATTTTCTATTGTGTGGAGTTGACAAAAAAAAAAAAGAAATGGAAAAAACAAGATACAAAAAAAAATTTAATTGAAATGAGAATTCCATTGAACTTTTAATTGAATTTTGGACCGAAAAGAAAGAAGATTTGAAAAGAAACAGAAAAAACCCACACGTTATTACCGAAATGAAAAATTTTTGGAAGACTGTGGAATTATGGTTGATGCAGAGGAAATAAAAAATAAAATGAACAACTTAAAGTCGAAGTATAGGTAAAATTTGAAATATTTGTTTATTAAGTATGTATGCATAATTGATGTATATTCTTTTAGAAGTGAAAAAAATTTGTTGGCCCCAGTGGTGGGACACCTTCAGAGTTTCTTTTTTATGATGCAATGAAGGATGTTTTTTTAAATTCCGCTTCAATTCATTTTGAAGAAACTATGAAGGAAAGTTATGGTAAATTAACAAAAACAGATTTATATATTTTTCTTTTTTTTTATTATTATTTTTATATACAAATGTCCTTAATTTTTTTTAGTTTTTGATGACGCATTATTTCAGCCAAAATATTCGCCACCAGCTATACCACTATCACTGGCAAGACCACCATCACCATTACCATTAACATCACTATCACCATCAACTTCATCATCAATTTCATCATCTAAAAAAAATGCAATATTAGAAGAATTAAAAACAAGTGTAACAATAAAGTGTTGAGTTCCTTAGTTGAAGAAAGTAAGGAAATAAATGTTAAAATTTTGGAAAATGATAAAAAAATTTTAACCATCCACAAAGAAATATTGGCAAATGAAAAGGAAAAGACTGTAATTTTAAAAAGTATTTTGCAGACTACACAGCATCAATTATAATTCCAGAGTCATACAAAATTTTTTTCATTTTGGCAATTACATGGGAATTTTTTCTACTTCTTTTCAAATCTTCTTTCTTCGTTTAAATTGCAATTAACAATGTAATGGAATTCTATTTCTAATTAAATTTTTTTGTAGTTACTGAAGTTAAATAGTTTTTAGTTTGTTTTATAGTTGTAGTTACTGAAGTTAAATTGTTTTTAGTTTTGTTTTATTTATAGTTTTGTTTTGTTTTTAGTTTTGTTTTATACTTATAGTTCTTGTTTTTAGTTTAATAAAATGTACTTATTTCCATACTAATTGCGTTCCTCATCATTTGACCCTGACTTGTTGTTAATACAAATTGCTCATCTCTTGCATTTTGTGTGTTTGCTCTTGTATTTTGAAGCCAACATTGCAGCGGTTCGTCCTTTCTACTGATCAAAAAATTGTGAAAAACACATGCTGCTTTTACAACAGCTGGAGCATTTTCAATTACATTAGCAACCCCTTTGCCGATTCGACGAAATCTTGCTTTCAGATGTCCAAATTCATTTTCTACTACTCTTCTGCATTTGGATAATTTTTTTCAACAGGTGAAGCATCAATGTTAAATAAAAATTGTTTCATTTTTTGGGTGCTTAGTTTGAATGCTGAGTCAACAATATGGAACGGTTTAACGCTTACTGATTTTATATTTATTTTCTTTTTGTCGATTATTTCATTTGTTTGCATGTATATCTTTAACGACAAATTTTCATATATTGTGGAGTCGTTACGCAGACCTGAGCAACCAACATTAATATATAAAAATTTGTATGAAGAATCTACAGCATATAAAATAATCGAGTAAAATTCTTTATATTTATAATAATCAGTAGCAACTTCCTTATGTGGACGTACTTCAATATGACACCCATCTAAAAATGTAAATATTTAAATGATGAATTGAATATAATTTAAATCATATTTGTATGCATGCCTACTGCTACAATGCACTGTGGGAAGCCCATTTTTATTTGAATTTACTTACATTTGGTACTTATATTTTGGTATGATATATTTTCGTTGGGTAAGACTAATCACGGTCTGTCAATATTTTTTTGTGTAAAACTAAAGTATAATTTTATTTAAATTTACTCACATTAGGTACGATTTTAGTCTTACACAATAAAAACATATCATATAATATTTGTCATTTTATGAAACGTCAAATTTTTAATTAAAAATGATTTTTTTTTCTATTGTTAACGGAGATAAAGTCAACAATTGCTTTGATTGCTTGAATATTATGAAATACAAATAAAGCAGTTCCAAATTTTGACGTTTTAGAAAATTACAAATCAATTCTGTTATATTTTTTTTTATGTAAAACAAAAGTACTATTTTATTTAAGACAGAAATCGACCGAACGTGAGTAAATTTAAATAAAACTGTAGTTTTATCTAGTACAGAAAAAAATATTAATATCTAGCGCTACAAGAAAAGTCAATGCACGATAAAATTTTCTACTGAACGAATTGTATTGTGTAGCGATTTTCAATTGGCGTTTAAGTGTTTACATTTGAATGTAAAAAGTGTTTGTTTACAAAGTAAACATTTCTTATAAAATTAAAAATATAAATTGATTAAAAAATAAAAAATATAAGATTAAAAAAAAATAACATACGAATTTGATTAATTTTAAAAATTTGAACTTTAATAATATTTTAAATAAAAGAATTATAAGGATAGAATTATAGAAATGATTTTGAATAACACAGAAATTTTCCATTATGTCCATAATTTAAATAAAATAAAAATATATCAAAAGTCACTCAAATGTCATTTAATTTTGCTGCAAACTGTTCAATACAAGAATTTAGCACTACATGCCACACGGCTGCGATTTAGTGTAGCGCTACTTCATTCTGAACTTGGCTTTTGCTTAAAGTTTTTCGAAGATTTTTTATATCAAAAATAAGTGTACAAAACAAATATATTATCTGAGTAGGTTAAATGCAAAAAAAAATAAAATTTAAAAAAGATATTTTATCAGTGGTGTGGTGTTTTTCGTTGTTTATTTTAAATATTACAAAAAAAAGTGTTATAAATTGAAAAATTTTGAATTTGATATACATATATTCATCTCTATTCTAAATTCTCTCGTACGGCTAACTCGGAAATAATCTACGAAAAAATGATTCTCAATTCCGACTTAACGTTACGAAAAATGCAAAAATCTACGAAAGAAATATTCATTCGTAGCATATTCGTACTTCATATATTAAAATTTTTAAGGGTATAACAATGGAACAACTAGACATAACAAAATATTAAAGAAATGAAATATAAATATCTTAAAATACTTTTTTCTCAAAATAATATTCAAAAATTATTAGGTACCTACTACAAATTTGAAAATAATTATCATAATTTTTACTTAAAAAAAATGAATTGAAACGTCAAAGTTGCTATTGCAAATTTAATTTTCTTCGAGGGAATTTAGAATCACTAAAAGTTTTTTTTCGTAGCGTAGCTAATTTTTTGTAGAGTCTACGAGGGAATTTGGAATAGGTGTGATTATTTTTTATACCCGTGCATACATATATGACATGGAATATATTAAAATTGCTCCGCCGTTTGTAACGCAACGATCTAAACGAGCTAGATATAGTGTCAAGGGTACGTATCGGCTCAGAATCGAAAAAAAGTCAATCTAGCTATGTGTGTTTGTCTGTCCGTCCGTCAGATAACAAATCTTTCGAGTTACTATTTAATTATATTTAAAAGATGCGTAAAATTAAAAAAAAAACTTATAGATAACAAAAAACTAACACAAAGATCTTTTTAAGTACGCTTGTACGTTTTTTATGTGTGTTCAACTAATATGTGTCATACTTTATATGTGGACTTTTCACTTTGAGATTGATAGATATTAATCATTATGAATATGATGATTATTATCTATCATGATGATCGTTATATGAATATGATTATATGATGCTTATTTTGTTTAAGTTTAATGTATTCGTGAATTAAAAATTAATGCATGAAGAATGTATTCGAAAAAAAAGTTATTTCTTTTCCAAAATTAGGAAAAAGCTCAGCCTTTTAATATCTATAAAAATATATAACACAATGGTTAAACCACATTTCGAATATTGCTTTTCAATCTTATTTACAGCCACTAAAGAAATAGGCTACAAAAGATACAGAATAAGGGAATGAGAACAATATTAAAAGTGAACAGATATACTTCCATTAAGTTCATGTTAGATTGCTTGAAGTGGGCTAGTGATAATCAAAGAATATACTTCAATGTGATAGTAATGGTCTTTAAAATTAAAAAAAAGCCATAGACACAGGCAAGTTCAATTAAAAGTATATAAAAAACTATTACCTAATTACTTATGTGATAGATTGATTTATGTAAGCGATGTACATCATCATCATTTGAGAAACAGAGATGATTTTAGATTGGCAAATATAAGAAGGGAAGGAGCGAGAAATATGCTAATGTATAAAGGACTCAAACTATTTACTGAATTACCATTTTATTTAAAGACGGAAGTTAATCTCAGCATTTTTAAAAAGAAACGTTTAATTCATATTAAAGCACATTTTGAATAATATCGAAATTTATTGTACCTATGTAAATAATTTGTAAATATTATATTTTTTTGTTTTATAGTATGTAAGAACAAAAGAAATAAGTGATGAAAAAAACCAAGGGTTTTTAAAAAGCTCACTTTCAAAATTATATAGGATTTCTTACTGAGTATGTTATCATATATTTTTATAAAAAATATATATAAAAATAAATAATAATATTATAATTTAGTTATTTCATCAATTTATTAATTATGACTAATAGTGAAATCAATACTTAGAATATTATCCCAATACACTCAAGAAAACCTGTTAAAGCTTCAATGTTAACGTTTAATTTTGGAAAAACATACACTGGTGAATAAGTTACTGTTTTATAAAAGCATAAAAGTTTTAATTCTTAGGACCTAGTATCCCTTCAATAGGGAAAATTCCCAAAGTTTTGCTTAGTTTAAACTTATGATTGATCTGCCTACCCCTCTCCTGTCCCCACCTTTTCATTTTTTTAGGTTCTAGCAAACCAATTGTGAACTCCACCAAAATTTGCAGTTTACCTAGAATATTAATTTAAGAAAAACCTTTAACATATGTTGAAATATAATGCTAAGGCTTCAAATTTTGTAAATTTGTAAAAAAATATTTTAACAGGTATTCAAGTTTCAGGTATTTAAAAATAGCAAAATTTCAATTTTCGAGCCCTTATAGCTTCTAAACAAGGGACGTGAAAAAAAAATTTGTTAACCGACTCCTACTAAATTTTTAAGTTCTAACTTCTCCAGAAATTTCAAAACCCTAGCTTGAACCGTTTAGACTTTAGAAGATATGTGAGGCCATTTTAATTTAAGAAATATGAAATTGTAACTTAATTCATAAGCTATTTTTTTTATATGTTGTATAATACTAATTGTTAAAATTTTTGTAAAGTTTGAGTTAAACTAAACTAATAAATAATAAATAAATAATAAATAATAATAACAAAAATTTTGCAAAAATTGTACTTTGCATAGCGGTAAATTTTAGTACCGTATGGCAACTCTATAACTTTTAGCTTTTGCTTTGTGAAGCCTATAAGGGCAGATCTCTTTTACCGTTTTTAGATTGAAAATACATTTAACAGAACTCTTGTTATACTAATTTAAATATAGGGTGTTTTTGAAATTTTCGGAGGCTGTAGCTTCGTAACCATTCAAAATTAATAAAAACCTTTGACACATGTTGAAAAGCATTTCAAGTGCTTTAAATTTTTTTACATCAAGTTACATTTTGTATTCAATTTACAGGTGTTTAAAAATAGAAAAATTTCAATTTTCAAGCCCTTATAGCTCCTAAATGGGAGGCTTGACAAAAAAATATTGATAGCCGACTCCTACTAAATTTTGAAGGTCTAACTTCTCCCGAAAATTTCTGAGGATCTAACTACTCCTGAAATTTCAAAACCCTAGCTTGAACCGTTTAGAAGATATGTGTGGCCAAAAATTTTGCAAAAATTGGGTTTTGTATATTGGTAAATTTTAGTACCGTATGGCAACCCTAAATATTTTTAAAAATTTATAAAGTTTATAAAACCAGCTATTTTGTGTAGTTTTCAGATTGAAAATACACTTAACAGAACTCCCCTTATAACAATTTAAAAATAGGGTTATTTCAAATTTTGGGCTGTAGCTCTGTAACGGGTGGTACTACAGAAAAAAAAGTTCTTCTATGAAATTATTTTTTTTTCAATACCCACGCGTGGTTAAAATTTCTTTTCTCTATTTCAAACGATGTAAAAGTTTTTGCAAACATACCGACAGACTGACGGACGGACAGAGTGAAACTGTATAGGCACATTTTTGTGAAAATTTGCTAAAAATGAATTTTAAATAATAGTGAATTCACCAAATAAATAAACTAAACATAAAAGAGATAGAAATGAAAAATTAGAGCTAGAGTTTTTAAATTTACACAAAACATTTTTGGACATTTTTGAGGTTCTCCTTTCTTTTTGGTTAAAACCAGACCAAAGATTCGGGGTGTTGCCACACAACTTATCAAAAGTAATTATACCAGGAAGATGAAAATTACTTATTGATATTTCATTAAACTTGAACAAAATAGTTGTAGGGTATTTCAAAGTCAGTTGCACCGACTGACTGTTTCTTTACTTGTTTTAATTTTTTATGCAGCCGGGCATTGCTTAAAAGACATTTTTTAATTTCTTATGTTGCTAAAAAATTTAAAAAAAATAATGCCATAAAGCAAAAAAAATGTTTTCACTTTTCTAACTTTTTCTGACATGTAAATAAAAGAATATTTACTTAAAAATTACAGGCCTTGTGAGACAAAATTTCTATATATTTAATTAATAATTTTTCACTTTCCCTCTTTGATTGTTTAGCTTTTTGTTCTTCATCAAATATTATTTTTCATTTAAACACTTGTTTATACCCGTGCATACATATATGAACATCGGGTATATTAAAATTACCCCTCCGTTTGTAACGCATCGAAATATAAGAGCTAGATATAGTGTCAAGGGTACGTATCGAATCAGCATCGAAAAGTGAATCGATCTAGCTATGTGTGTCCGTCCGTCCGTCCGTCCGTCCGTCAGCACGATAACTCAAAAACTATAAGAGCTAGAGTTCTGAAACTTTCACAAAGTAATTTTTAGACAATTTGTAGGTTCCCTATTGTTTTTAGTTAAAATCGGAGAAAGGCTTCGGGTAGCTGCCATACAAATTTTTCGATATTTTATGAGTATTTTCTAAATTAAAAACGAAATAGAAACCAAATATAAAAACAAACAAATTGTTGTTTAATTATAAATCGATTCATGGTGTAGTGGTTAGGACATGTTACTTGTAGCAAAAATGTCTCGGTTCGAATTCAGGATAAGGAAAATTTTTTTTTTTTTTAAATTCATTTTTTTTTATCTATTTTTTTTTTAATAAAATATATGTATTTATTTTATGTTTGAAAAAATTTTATTTTATAGAAAATTTGACAGAAGACTCTCACTTATATTAAAAATTATTAATTTTTTTTAATATTTCTATAAAAAAATTCAAAACTGTTATTTAAAACAAACAATTGATACCATAGAAACTCCGATTATTTAAAACTGTTATTTAAAACAAACAATTGATACCTTAGCAACTACAATTATTAAAAAAAAAATAATGAGATAAATAAAAACTCGTTTTGTAGACAAATTATTAATTGTTCTATGGTATAGTGGATATGACACGGGACTAGTAGTCAAAACGTTTCGGTTCGATTCCTGGCTGTGGCAAAATTTTTTTTTTTTTTAAATTCATCTTGAAATTCTCATTTATAAATTATTTATTTTTTTTAATACATTTTTAAAAAAATTCAAAACAGTTATTCAAAACAAACAATTGATACCATCGCAACTATAATAATTTAAAAAAAAAATTGAGATGAATATAAAGTCGATGGCTTAGTGGTTAAGACGTCGACATTTTAATTGAACAGTGTGGGTTCGAATCTCGTTGAGAGCATATTTTTTTTTTAAATTTATTTTTTTTTTATTAATTTTTTTTGTAATTAAATATAAAAAAACAAATATTTTGAATTTTCTGCCAAACAGTTCAATTGCAATATAAGAATTTCTTATTTATTTAATACACGCACGGGTATCTAAAAGTTGACAAGGGCAACTATAATCTTCCTCGTTTTTTTAACAAATCAATTAGTAATTCTAAAAACTTAATTTTATGCGTAAATCATTTTTCATTTTCGTTGAACCACGTAGAATATTTTTCCGATTTATTAGTAGCTTCCAAACAACAATATAAAATGTTTTTTTCAGTATGTTTCTTTTGATGAAAGTTTTCAGAAAAAAAGGGATCAAAGTTAAACGACCTACTTAACACAGTCCAAAAATTGTACGATAAAAGAAAAACACCGTTTATAAATGGCGACCGGGAAAAAAATGAAACTATAGTTTCATGAAGAGGCATCCAGAACTGGAAGTAATAAATCCAGTAAATTTAACAAATGTGAGATCGGGAGTAACAAAAAAATTCATTGGAAAATAATTTTCTGTTCTCAAAATATATCTTCTTGAAAATGATTATGAAGATGCAATGTTGGACCCAAAGCGCATTTTTAATACAGAAGAAAAGTTTTTTACATAATGCCCCAAAACTGGAAAAATTGTATCACCTCCTAGAGGGTGGCAAAATATATGCCATATGAAACACCTGATTTTATACTTAGTACACATGGTATTCTTTTAAAGAAAAACGTGAATTGAATTGTGACTATTAATTATTAAAGAAGAAACATCATTAATAGAAATAATGAAAAGTAAAAGTCCAAGATGGCTACCTTGAGGCACCCATGTGGGAGCTGCAAATTCAGAAGATATCGAGGATCTAAAAGAAAAACTATATCTACGATCAGAGAGGTAAAAATTAATCCAATCTATAAAATAAGTTGGGAATCCTAATTTATTTAGCTTAAAAATAATAACATTATGTGGAAGAAGATCAAAGGCTTTGCTAAAATCTGTATATATTACATCTGTTTGGAAGCCATCCTCCATATTATTAATAAATGTAGATATAGATTCAACAAGATTAGTAACGGTTGATTTAAGCTTTACAAAGCCATGTTTGAAAGGCGATAAAAAACAAGTACAATGATCATAAATAGAATCAAATACAATTAGTTCAAAAAGCTGAGGTAAAGAAGAAAGTTTAGCAATTGGACGATAGTTAGTAACATCGTTTTTAAGATTTTTTTTATGAACTGGCCTAATTATGGCAGTTTTCCAAATAGAAGGGAAGCTACCAGAAGCTAAAGAAGAATTAAATAAAGAAGAAAGAGGACCAGATAATGAAGATGAGCATTTATTTAAAAATATATTAGGGATGCCGTCAATCCCAGAACTAGTGTTACTATCAAGTTTTGTCAAATAGTTAAATACCAAATTAGAGATATGAATATTACCCAGTGTAGTATTAACCCGTTTTTGTTTATTGTTGCGTTTTCGCAACGCGAACTTTAGGGTAATGTATTTCTAATAAAAAAATTTCTGACCACAATTTATTGCCATCTAGTTCTTAATAGAATCATTAACTGCACGAAAAAAACTATTTGAGTGACAGAAAGTTTTATTTGAGTAATATTCTTGACATTTACAATTATCGGTTTTTGTTGTTTAAAATTTGTTGGTTTGAAATCAAAATTTAAAAGTGTCAAAAGTTGCAAAATTATTTTAAATTCTTTATTTATTACAAGTTTAAAGTAAAAACTAAATATTAAAAACAATGTAAGTAAAATTTTTTAATTTGGGCATAAGAAATTTTGAACATCAATTTTGATGTTGCGTTTTCGCAACAATAAACAAAAACAATATCATTTATTCGTTAAATTTTCAGGTCAACAAAAATTTTTAAAACTATGAAGAAATTGTTCATACGCGGAAAGCCCATAAGATTTGGGTATAAAATATGGTTCCTATGTTCCAGTGGTGGATACGCATATGACTTTTTCCCCTACTCAGGAGCTTCGACGGTGTACGATAAAGAACAAGGACTTGGCCAGAATGTAATTTTAAAATTGTCAAGTACTTTACAACACCCGAAGAGCCACAAAATATATTTCGACAATTTTTTTACGTCATACATGCCACAAGCACAGTAAGAGAACGCAGAATGGGAAAATGTCCATTGACTAAATGCAGTGATTTTAAAAAGAAAAATCGTGGAGCAATTGAATACAAATTTGACAAAGAAAATGAAATTTTAGGTGTTAAAAGGAACGATAATTCGGTTGTTTGTTTACTTTCAAATTTTGAGGATGTTGCTCCTTTGAAGGAAGTAAGAAGATTTTCAAGAAAAGAAAGAAAACATATTAAAATAAAATGTCCTGAACTTATTCAAAGCTACAACAAATACATGGGCGGTGTGGATTTATTAGACAGATTTATGTCCCATTATAGAATACACGTAAAAGGAAAAAAGTGGTGGTGGCCTTTATTTAGTAACTGCATAGACTTAGCCATTTCAAATGCGTGAAATTTGTCTAGAGCCGTAGAGGCAAAATATTTACCATTATTAGATTTTCGCAGAGAAATAGCTATTGCCTTGCTAACAACTTTTACAGATGAGCCACAGAGAAATATTTTTGTTGGAAGAGCTAGTTCATCTTTGGGTTTACGTGCTGCATCTGGATTCGAATTATCTCATAATTTGGTAAAGATTGGAGAAAATATTAGAAGGCGATGTAAATTTTGCAAAAGTCAAACATTTTATAAATGTATGGGTTGTTCCTTTGGAGATATTATTATTCCACTCCACTTAAAATGTTTTTCTGAATATCATAAAAATATATAATAAGAAATTTATCTTTGAATCAAATACAACTAAATCAAAATAGAATTTGCTTTTATATTAACTTGATTTTTTTAATTAGATTTTTAATTTTTTTAAGTTTCTACTTTCATTATGTTTGACTTATTAAAAAAAATAAAAGAATAACAAAAGAACAACTAATTGATGATTTTTTTTATTAAAAAAAAATTTCTCAGTTTTGATATTGCTTTTGTTCAATGTTGCGTTTTCGCAACACTCCAAAACTACAAAATGGCGGACCTTTATAACCTTTTTCGGCCAAAACTGTTTAAGTTACATCAAAAGCAGCTACTATTATCATGATCATAAAAATTTTCAAGCTTCTTCAATGTGTGAACAAAAACGGGTTAAGAAAGTTTGATAAATGCTAAAAATTATCTTCATTTAACGAGAAAGCGGGCAAAGAATAACTACTTGAGAAGAAAAATCGGAAAAATTCTGAAATAACATTAGAATCTATACTACTAGAATTTTTATAATTCATACACATTAGATATTGATCACTTTTTCTTTTGGAATTAACAAACTTCCAAAAGAGTTTCGGATTATTTTTAATATTAAAAGACATGTTTTGCACATAATTAGAATATAAATTATCAGACATTGTTTTAAATTCATTAAATAAATTTATGAAAACATTAAAGTCATAATTATTATTGCTTTTAATAAATTTACGCCAGGCTTTATTTTTATTATTTTTAAATTTTTTAAGACTTCTAGTAAACCATGGCGGACTGGATTTATAACTATTGTCTACAACTAACGGAACATATTGTGAAATAATAGAATGAACAATTTTATAGAAATGATTAACTGCATCATTAAAATTAAAAGAGGTTAAAAATGAGAAATAATAACAACTTAAATAGTTATTAATAGCATCAAAATTGGCTTTATGAAAGTTAAAACGATAAGAAAGTTCAGAATCAATAATTGGAGGCATGAGAAAACAGAGAGACGAACAAATTGAAGAATGATGCTCATCAATTTCAACTAGTTCAAATGGACAGTTAATAATAGCAGTATTCATCCAATTTGTCGTAAATAAAAGATCTAACTGTCTACTACGATTATTACAGATTGAAGATACTTGTTGAAAATTAAAAGAATTAAAAGAGTCAATTACAAAGCACTCCGTATTACTAACTAATTCGTATGGAATGTAGTAGGATTCCTCATCATGCGGAACCCATTTAATGTTAGGAAGATTAAAGTCACCACAGAGAATTACATCATCATTAACATTAACATTTACTGACTAGTGAATCAATTTCTAAAATATATTTAGTATACACTTGGATACTAGATCCCGGAGAAATATAACAATTTATAATAGTTACATTTTTTAGTTGTATTTCAATTTTAACAGCAATTACTTCGATAATATCGGTAGGATCACATTGCGAAAGTATCAATTGCGATGAACAAAAAGTATTTTTAACAGCTATCAATACACCGCCGCCTTTAGGATCATTATAAGATACACGACAATCACATCCATCTTTCCTATAAACAGTGTAAGAAGAAGAGAAAATTTCAAGATTATTTATTGAAGAAGTTAGCCAGGTTTCTGTTGAAACGAATAGATCACAATCTAAAGCAGTAGAATTTAAGAAAATTTTTTTAGTTTTTGTGCGTAGACCTCTTACATTTTGATAATAAATAGTTAATTTAAAAGATTTATTATTAGGATGAGTGGGTTCCGCAAGACTAATATTAACTAGACTTTTTTTTCGCTTGGAAGGGGACGAAAGTACTTATCATGATTTTCTCTCACACGTTGAAGATAGTTAATTCTATTAGATGAGACATGTGAAGCAAAAAATTGCAAGTCAGTTAGAGCATTTTCAGCTGAAAAATTATATGTTTCATGATATTTTACAAAATGGCTATCTTAAGCGATGTGTTTGTTTTACCACCAATACAAACATCATTTGATTTATCGTGAAGATATGCGAGGTAAAGTCTAACATTATCATAAATTTTACTGTCCCTTGATGTAGCTAAAACGTACCTACTGTTATTATTACTTTCATGAAGAGCTTTTTGAGTAAGTTTCACAACAGGCGGTAATAGAGGATCTAAAATTGGTGGAGTTGTATTTGAGTTAGATAATAAAATATCCTCTGAATTAGCTAAGAAGGGATTAGCTTGTGATTCAGGATGTAAAGATAAAGAAGTTGATCTATTAATTTTACTAGAAGAAGATATTGTTACAGTTAAGCTAGAAGGGTTAGTTTGGGGCATAATAGTTCCACCTTGAACAAAATTTTGGTATTTATTAAATTTATTTGATACAGACTTTTTGAATTTTGAAAATTTATTTTTTAGACAAGAATCGCTAATTTGTTTGTTATTACCTGATTTGGTAAGATCATTTGAATTACTAGAAATGACCTTATTAGAATTATTTTTTACTAGTATCGCCCTGTGCTCGAAATTCGAGCTATTTTTGCTTTTAATATATAAAATCTTAACATATAAAATTCGTTTTGTGTAAATTATATTAGACTATACATAATAAAGATGATGCCAACAGTGTTGTCAACAATTCTTGCGCTTGAAATTTGCTTAAAAAAAAATTTATAATTTTTCTTAATTATTAAACCGTTGTTAAGTACCGATTTTTTAGTTTTATTTTTATAGCTTAAGCCGCTTTAAAGAGAGGATAAATTGGTACAGTTAAATTAAATTAAAATTCTAAATACCTACATATAAATATTATTCTAATAAATACATATTTCTAAACATATACATATATTTATTGAAGTCAAGAACCCAAAAATCGAGTTAATGCCCTTCATATAGCAAACTGTACTTTTTTCTAAACATTTTAGTACGATATGAACTATGCTATACGTATTCCGTATCCTAATTAAAAAACTCTATGAATACATAATATGTACAACAAAATTTAACATATCATAATTCATAAGTTTAGTATTTAGTATTATATTATATTGAAGCTGCCAGAAGTACAAATAATAGTCAAGTTGACCGAAGTCTTTTTTTAATTCTCAATCTTAAGATTTATAGCAAAAAAAAAAGTTTTTCAATAAATCAAAGAATAAATTTTTCCTACCCTTTTTTCATTTTTAAATTTAATAGCTTCATATGTAAATTTTTACTACAAATGTATGCCTATTTAAAGTTCTGAAAACATGCGAAAAATGATTCTGAATTCCTTAGTTTACTTTATACCTTTTTGTCTAGTTTATTTATTTAATATTTCCTAAGTTTTTTATTGACAAAAATATATTTCTATACATGAAGTAAACTCTTTTCTACTCTCAACTATTGCCAGCTTCTTCAGCCCTTGTAAAAGAGTATATGACAGAGTAGATAAATAATTTCCGGCAGATGGCTTAAGTTAAAATTCTCTTGAATAGGTTATGTTAAATCATATTTTTTATTTAATAACCAATAAGCACTTACCCCCTTCCATTTTAAAAAATATTCTTTATATTTATATCAGCAATAAACCTTAATTTTTTCACTTTATTAATATTTAAATACTATTAAATAAAATTAACTTCTCAAATGACAGGTAGTTTAAAAATGTCAAATATATAGATGACGATTAATCTGACAATTATGTACTCCTGAAACAAAAATTAACGTTCCATTTACAAACTACGCCTATCTAATCTTCATGTACACTTTTTGATATATAAAATTCGTTCGTTTTGTCAAAGTAAAACTAAAAATAGTTTTTTTATTATAAAAAAACATTATTCGATGTTGAAAGTGTGAAATAAACTTTTCAATTATTTGAATGAAATCAAAACATACGACGTACAATTTTTATACGGCAGTACGGCAATACGTCTGTCTAAATCGATACGCGCGTACAAGATTTAATTTATCAAAATATTTATTTGAATGTTTTAATTTAGTACCTACAAAAAATATTTTTAGTTTCATATTATAGGTATTTTGAATATAAGATATTTTAAAAAATAAAAATTGTTTTAAAAAAATATTATTTTTTAAAACATAATATTAAAAATATAAGAAAAATCAATAATAATATTTTTATACATTTTGTCAGATTTATAAATTTTATCAATCCGAGATACAGAACATTACGTTACGCGTATTTTCGCTGCTACTTTATGTACCTATTTATTTCTCAATTTTTTGACAGAAATTTTATACGCTGCACGCTTTTATTTAGGTTAGGACCTAAGCAACAAATAACTTTTTTTGAGAAAGATAATTTTTTTAGTTTTGCAAACATATTGTACTGTAGGTATTTTCAATTTATTTGAATATTTGTATATTTTAAACTAAATTATTTAAAAAAAAAATGTTATTTTAAAATATTTTATTTTTAAAATTTAATCGCAGTAGCATAAGAAAATACAATTACAATATGTATTTTTATACACTTTGTCATTTTTTAAATTTTAAAAGTCTGAGGTACAGCACGTCGCGTAAGTTATGTATGCACATACAAATACACATATAAATAAAGAAAGTAATAAAACAATGTGCATAGATAATCTACCTCTCAACATAAAACAAGACAAGACATATTCTGATAATAAATATGCAGAATTATTAACAGCAATATCTAATAAAGTAAATAGTCATAAAACATTAAATTAAGATTGGTCAAAATAATAATTAAATATAGATTAGAATACTAATATAACAATAGATTAACAAGATCAAACATGAATATGAAACAAAGAACAAGAATCTTTGTGATAATTAGAAAATAAGTAATCTTGTAAAACTAAATGATGAAATATGTATTTATCATTTAGTAATAAACATTTAGTAGATAAGAGTTAATATAAATACTTGTAACTAATGTAAAAGAAGACAGTTCTAATTAACATCTCAAGCTGACAACTTGTAGGTTTACCATTAAATAAAATTTCTACTTTTATAAAAAATAACTTTGTTTTTTTTTATAACAAATCGAATCGAAATACAAATTTGGCGCAGTCGGTAGGATAATTCTAAAACGGATTATGCAGCGAAACGAATCGTGATTAGCAAATAACAATTATATAAAAATAAATTGTTAACACTAATATAAAACGAAACATTTATAGTGGTATTAAAGTAGACAACGAAGAGTTCTAACATTACTCGTAAAACAAAACTTTAAAACAGTAAAAACATTAAAAAGATTAAAGAAAAGTGGAAACGTAGAAATAAAACGAAGCTTAATTTAATCAATAAAGGTTTTTAAGAAAAGTGGTAAACGAAGAGAAAAAATATATATTACAAAATTTTTTCTCGCAGAAACAAACTTAATTAAAAATAAAAAGTAGTAAGTATATGAATAAAATTCATAAATTCGACGAAAATAGAAAAATAATGGCAGAACAAATTCAAGCAGCAGAATTCATTCAACAGAACAAATTAGGAATATGCAGATGAACCAACAACAAGTACCACCAGCACCAGTAGCAGATCATACAATAAGTAAAATGGTTCAGTACATGTCAACATTTACAGGAAAAGGCGATGTTAGTATTAATTCATTTATCAGCAACATAGAGTACCAGTTATCAACCGTAGGAGATGATGAATAAAAAAAAGTAATGACTCGGGCAATATATTTCGAAAAAATTCAAGGTGAAGCGAAAAATTGTGTCATAAACGTTCCAGATCCATCAAACTGGGTGGCGATAAAAACAATATTAAAAATGAGATATCGACCAGATGCAGAGCCGTCAGAAATCCATAAAATGATTCCAACATAAGAGCAAATTCGGTAAGTGAATTGTTATAATTCAAGACATTAAATATAAATCAGACGAAGTCCAAGTTTATTATAATGATCAAAATTTCATAGATTTAGGAAATGTTGATAGTTTATTAGTAAATACTATAAAAGAAATGACTCAGGGTATTTTACTAGACAAAATATATAGTGAAAGAGATTTAGGTAATATAATAACAATAATGAGACAGAGACGATACGAAGATACTTGTATTAGGGAAGAATATAAAAATAATCGAAATTTTAATAATTATAATAATAATCACAAAGGAAAGAATAATAATAATAAAAAAAATAGTTATATTAATAATAGGTATCCTAATGATAATTCGGGCCAAAATCGACATAATTTTCAACAGAATTATAAGGATAATAACTATATTAGTAGCTATCAATCTAATAAAAATAATTATTTTAGAAAAGAAAATACAAATAACTTTAATAGAGGCAATTCAGGTAGTTTTAGAAGAAATAATTTAGGATCAGGTCAATTTAAACATCATAATAACTCGGGCCAATATCCCCAACAAGTTATGGTAGGCAGGATAGGGAAGAACCAATAGATATAGCAAATATACAATCAAACAAAAAAAATTCTTACCAAACGTCAGGACACCCTATTAACAATCCGGGCCAATATCGCCATAAACAGGATTATAATAGGCAAAGACAGGAAGAGTTTAGACAAACAGAACATTCAAATAATGTAGAATTTTTTATGAACTAGCCTCGGAAGACTTACCAATAATACAAATAACAATAGAAAATAGAAAATTTTTTGCTTTGGTAGACACTGGATCTACATTGAGCATAATAGATGATAGAATATTAGGTTTTAGAGAGATAAAAATACAACCAGTCCATTTCTCAACAATAAACGGAAAAGATTCCATTAACTATGAAGTGCATACTCCGGCTCCTAAAGAGTTGAACGCTCCACTAGGTGCTTTAATTAAATGGAAGAAAAAGAATTTACCAAATAGAAATTATCAATTTATAATAGGAAACGATCTATTATCAGGATTAAAAGGAAAAATTAATTTAGAAGCAGGAATTTTAAATCTGAATGAACAAAATATTAAAATCATTAATAAACTATATTTAAGTGATCAAGTCTGTACATTAGAACCAGGAGGAAATGACGTACTAAAACAGTTAAATTTAAAACATTTAAATCTAGAAGAACGAAAAGAAATTGAAAAAATTGTAAGTAAATTTAGCAAAATATTTTTTAAAGAAGGGGATAGGCTAACAAGTACAACAGAAATTAAACATGAAATTAAAACGAACGCAGAACAACAAATAAATTCAAAATTGTATAGATATCCACCTCAACACGAGACCGAAGTTAGAAGACAGATAAAAGAAATGGAAGAACAGGGAATAATAAGAAAAAGTAAATCTAGATATTCCAGTCCTTTAATTGTTGTACCAAACAAAAACGATAATTCGGGCAAGAAAAAATTTCGAATCGTAATAGACTATAGAAGATTAAATGAAGTAACAATAGATGATAAATACCCACTTCCAAATATTGACTCATTGTTAGACAAATTAGGGAGGGCACAGTATTTTACAACATTAGATCTGGCAAAAGGATATCATGAGATAGTAATTAACGAAGAAGACAGGAACAAAATTGAAAAACATTTGACTACAATAGACTTTAATAATCATAATATAATTAATAACGTAAATAAACAAATCAAAATAAATGATAATTTTAATAAAACATTAATAATGTTAAAAGATACAATATTAAACGATAGATATTTGATTGAAAAACAAATAAGATTAAGTAAAGTAGGTACATAATAGAAAGTTTTTATTATGACCAATTGTTAAGAATACAGTTATTAAAAAATAAAATAGGGGACATTCAGGATAATTTAGTATCAGCAAGACAAGGTTTCTTACATCCTAATATCTTAACTAACAAAGAAATAGAAGAATACGATATTGATTATTTTAAATTACAATACATTAGACTAGGTGTAGCTAGTTTTCAAAATAATGTAATAATATTTGCAATTAAAATACCAAAAATCTTTGCTGAAATTCAACTAAAATTAATAATTCCAATACCAAATGTAAATAAGAGAGAAATAGACTATGAACAGGAGACTGTATTTAATTTTAATAATAAAGATTATAAATATGAAAAAATGAAAACAATAAATGAACTATCAATATCAAAACATTGTATTTACAGAAATAATTGTAAACTAATAAAAAAAAATATAACAGAAATATTGTCAATAGACGATCAAACAATTATAATTAAAAATGCATACAATATAAGTTTAAATCAATCATGTGATAAAAGAAATATTGTACTTTTTTTATTTTTTTTTTTCTTTATTATTAGTATTCATAAATTACAGTAAATCAATTAAAATTTAAATAAATAATATAAACATTAAATTAGCTACTTGGACCGTGGCCTGGGCTATATGGTCCTTCAATTCAAAATTTAGGAATCTCTTTAACGAGTTCCTGCACAAAATTAAAATCAAAAGTATAAATATATAAATTTTTTTTTTTTTTTTTTTTTTTTTTTTCTTATATTTAATAAAAAGAAAACAAAAAGAAACAAAAACATAATAAAAAAGAAAAAAATAACCAATAACATTCCCTTTAACAAAAGTTATAAAATTAAAGTAGTTTTAAGTATTTAACATAAGTAATTAATATAATAAACAATTCATCAAGTTATTGAATTAAATTCATTTAATTCTCCCTAACAACAAAACACATTCAATCCAAGATGCTAACTTTGCAACACAAATGTTCTAATCATTGATTTAAACTTAGGTAGATTTTCAATCCGTTTAAAATTTTCTGGCAGCTCATTATACGCTTTTAGACAATTATATACGACATTATTTGTTTGGTTATTAGTACGGAATAATGTAAGGTAGTAATTTGCTTTGTTACGAGTATTGCGGTTGTGAATATCGATCATTCCGTTTAAAATAAAATTATGCTTAATTTCATTATTAATAACCTTAAACGATAAGACATATAGTTCAAATTTACTTATGTTAGCTAAACTAATATATTGTCTACAGTATAACAAGCTTGTCGGATGTCGAATGGGGTATCGATTAATTACCTTTATACTTTTTTTATGTACGATATCTAGTTTGTTTAGATAGATATTCGCGGCTCTACCCCAAATTGGGTTGAGATAACAGATGTGTGATTTTATATAAGATGTATAGATCGTATATAAAGCTTCCTTAGAAAGAAAATTCTTTAATCTATGTAGAATGAATATGTATGGCCCTATTCTTTTTATTACATTATCAATGTGATTGCACCAGTTTAAATTATGGTCTATATTTAATCCTAAATAATTAAAGTTTTTGACAATTTCAATATTCTCATTTTCGAAAGGTATATTTGTTCCTAAGTTCCACGATTTGTTTTGAAAAATAATTATTTTTGTTTTTTTTACATTTAAACTGATCCTATGCTTATTTAGCCATTCTTGAATTATTTCAAGATCATTTTGAATTGAAAGCTTTACACTTTCTTCACTAGCTTCAGCGTATTTTAGGACCGCATCATCTGCGTATAATTGCAGATCTCCCTTTAAGTTGAGACGAGCTAGATCGTCAATATATATCTTAAAAAGATCCGGTCCTAAAATCGAGCCTTGCGGTACACCTTTATAAATAACCTTTTCCAACTATATGTGTTATTAATGCGAACTCTTTGCATTCTGTTTTGTAAATATGATTTAAAAAATTGTAGTTGTATACTGGTAAAATTAAAGTTAGCAAGTTTAAGCAATAATATTTGGTGGTCAACACAATCAAATGCTTTTTTTAAATCAAGAAATACGCAACTGGTATATTTTTTGCTGTCAAAACTTTTCGATATAAATCGGTTAGATTCAGACATGCAGCTGTAGTATTAGATTTCATTTGGAAACCAAATTGTTGCTCACTTAAAATATTATTATTAGAAAAAAAATTATTCAATCTATTTTTTATTACTATTTCAAAAATCTTAGAAATTGCAGATAATATAGAAATGGGCCTATAGTTTGAGCAATATAAATTGGACTTCCACTTTTATAAATTGGAATTATAATAGCCGCTTTAAGTTTATTCGGAAAGATACCGTCACGAAATGATTTATTAATTAATTTAACGAAAGTTGGAACCAATCGATCTGCAAAGCGTTTGATAAATTTCGTAGAAATATTATCAATTCCAGTAGCTGCTGCCGCATTTAATGTGCTGATAGCTGTGCAGACTTATGAAAAATATATTAGTTCATTATAACAATTGTACTGTAAAAATATTGAACCAAAAATTTTCAAATAATAAAGAAATTATAGAGGAAAGATTTTATTATCCTAATGTAGAATTAAGAAATTTTTCTAATAGAATTAATTTTGAAGAAATTGCAATAAATTCTGAAGATAATATTAAAGAAATAAATATAGAAAAATTAAATAAAACAGAAACTATAAAATACAGCATATTTACATTCATTTTTAGCAAGATTGTAACTGTAACTTGTACATTAATAATAGTAAAAATTTTTTTAAAGAAAAAAAGAATTCAGGAGAATTCTAATCTAAAAGAGGGAGAAGTTATGTATGCACATACAAATACATATATAAATAAAGAAAGTAATAAAACAGTGTGCATAGATAATCTACCTCTCAACATAAAACAAGACAATACATGTTCTGATAATAAATATGTAGAATTATTAACAGCAATATCTAATAAAGTAAATAGTCATAAAACATTAAATTAAGATTGGTCAAAATAATAATTAAATATAGATTAGAATACTAATAAAACAATAGATTAACAAGATCAAACATGAATATGAAACAAAGAACAAGAATCTTTGTGATAATTAGAAAATAAGTAATCTTGTAAAACTAAATGATGAAATATGTATTTATCATTTAGTAATAAACATTTAGTAGATAAGATTTTATAAAAATACTTGTAACTAATGTAAAAGAAGACAGTTCTAATTAACATCTCAAGCTGACAACTTGTAGGTTTACCATTAATAAAATTTCTACTTTTATAAAAAATAACTTTGTTTTTTTATACCCGTGCATACATATATGAACATCGGGTATATTAAAATTACTCCTCCGTTTGTAACGCATCGAAATATAAGAGCTAGATATAGTGTCAAGGGTACGTATCGAATCAGCATCGAAAAGTGAATCGATCTAGCTATGTGTGTCCGTCCGTCCGTCAGCACGATAACTCAAAAACTATAAGAGCTAGAGTTCTGAAACTTTCACAAAGTAATTTTTAGACAATTTCTAGGTTCCCTATTGCTTTTGGTTAAAATCGGACCAAGTCTTCGGGGAGCTGCCATACAACTTTTTTGCACCAATATGAATTTCTTCAAAAGTAATTATACTACGAGAATGAAAATTACACACGGTTAGTTTTATAATGACTCCGGCACTTATATGAAGTTTCAAAATGTTAGGGCCCCATTTTCGGGGGGCTGCCATACAACTTCTTTGCACCAATATGAATTTCTTCAAAACTAATTATACTACGAGGCTGAAAATTACACACGGTTAGTTATATAATGAATCGAGCACTTATATGAAGTTTCAAAATTTTAGGGCCCCATTTTCGGGGGGCTGCCATACAAAGTTTTCGATTCAATAACTTTGAATCTAATGAAGCTACAAGGTTAAAATTAAAATTGGGGAGATAAATTAATAGGGCAAGTTACTTGGCAAAGTTGGACATCACTCGGACCTTCGGACTTTTAGGGTGGGCCAATTTTTTTTTTTTTTTGTTTTTTTTTCTTATTTTTTTTTTTTTTTTTTTTTTAAGCTAAAGTTATGGGACAATGAATGAAAATTTTGTTTATTTTTTTTGTTAATTATTTTTTTTTTGTTAATTTTTTTTAAGCTAAAGTTATGGGACAATGAATGAAAATTTTGTTTTTTGTTTTGTGATTTTTTTTTTTTTTTGTTAATTTTTTTTTATTTTTTTTACGTCAAAATTATGGGGTAATGAGTTAAATATATAAGGGAAGTAAATTACGGTTTATTTTATACACCATAGTGGGTATGCACGGGTATCTAAAAGTTGACAAGGGCAACTATAATCTTCCTCGTTTTATAACAAATCGAATCGAAATACAAATTTCGTATGCTTTCGTGTAAACTTTTTTACATAACTAATTTTTTCAAAATTTTTTGACAGAAACTGAATGCCGTACATGCTGATTTTGGCTGATCCATAAGAAACAAATATTTTTTCTTAAGAAATACAATTTTTTTTTTTAAGTTTCTGCATATTTCAGAATTCGGTTTTTAATTTTAACAAAAACTTAACAAAAAGCAACAACAACTCACGATTTACAAAAAAATTTTTTTTTAGTACCTACTGTATTATAATAAATTGCAAACAAAAACAAAATACAGTACTTTTCGGTTATAACGACCATTATGGGACTGAAAATATTCGTCGTAATAAACGAATGTCGTTTTAAAAGAATGCTGTGAATTTTGAAAAATTAGCATAAGACTTGAACATTGTAGAATGTGCTGATTCTAGAATGGACACTTCGAACTCATTTGCCAAAATTTTATTTGATGTGTCAGCCTCAAGCCTATGTATAGTGCTTTTTCTTCTATTGAATTTTTTTTTGTATTTTTGATGCGTTATTATGATTTTTTTTTATATTCAAAAATAATTAAAAAAATACTAAATTAATCACCAAGCAACATAATTATATATAATAAATTTAAATAAAAGAAATATCAATGTAATAAAAAACTTACATTTTTAGGTAAAATTTAATTCTTTATCAAAAAGTCTAAAGTTTATTATAATTAAAATTGAACAGAGTTCGTTATAAATGAAAACTACTGTATAAACCAAATGTATTGCTTTCATTTCGAACAGAATTCATTTTTTTTTTTCACTGGAATTTTAGAGATAAAAAAAAAAAACAACAAAAATATTTTAAAAAAGTTTCAATCTCCTTGTTCATTGAACATTTGAACTAAAAAAAAAAGAAAGACATAAGTCGGCGCATATAATAGTTTGATTGAGCTGCGAGTTACAACCGAAAATGAATTACTTTTACCTAGAAAGTCGGCGCATAATATTAGAGTCATAAGCCTTAACTTTTAACAGCGTGACCGTTAAATTCAAATTTACGTTAAATTAAAGACGGGTTTTCACCTGAAAAAACGCAATATTCTAAAAAAAAATATCATTGTCCTATGAAAACAAAAAAAATCTTTCTTTTGGTTGTTGTTTCATTAAAATTGGTCTTATAGTTCACCCGGAAAAAGGATGTTTATATTTGTATGGGAAAAAATAAGCCGATTAAATATTATGATATTAATATTCGAAATAGGAATAGTATTAGTATCAGTTTGTGCAATAATATCAGATTTATTAGATTAATTAGTGTTTTAGTATTTGAAATATCAATTGATTTAGAAAAATTATTAGGAGGTATAGGAAAAGATAAATCAAGTAAATTTGTTAAATTAGATTTAGTGTTTAAAGAGGATTTGTAATTTAATTTAGAATTTCTTATTGTATAACCTGTATTCGTGTCTTGTAAAACTGTTTTCATATTTTTGTTTAGGTTACCTTTGACCTGAGGCTTACTTAATTCAATAGCTGCACCAATTTTATTCCAGATATTGACGTTGCTAGGATGTTGTAAAATTCTCATAGAATAAACAGAAAGCATAAATATTTCATTTTGTTCTTCTTTATTCGGTTAGGTGTTAAATTAGTACACACTACCGAACCAATGTTGAATTCTGCTTTTATAAATTGAGTTAACTTATTTTCATCAAACGAGCAAGGAACGCCCTTTACAAAAGTAGACGAATAGTTACTATCTTTGACGATTGATGATTTATTACAATCTATTAGCTTGGTGATTCTTCCACTCCATTCATCATTAGTCCATTGGGTCCCAAATTTATGTAAAATTGCAAAATCTGTTTGCACGCTTTTAACGCAATTTTTAGGAAAATCAAGTAGTGTATCAACTTGAATTGCCTTATCAAAAGTTCGTATTTTTCTACTATATTCGGAATTTTGAACTTGTGATCTCGAATTATGCAGTTCGGTACAAAAATTATGTAACATTTCAACATTAGTGCTGGCATAGTCCTGGTGAACCGTATTTATATAGCTGCTTCCATACGTTTAAAATTTTTAGGAACTGTAAAAATTGATGGACCTGGAACCAGCTTCTAACGACTTGGAAACATTCTCAAAATTTTTAGTAAATTGAGCAGAAATTTCATTTAATAGCTCAGTTTTTAAGTCGTTAAACTCATTATTTAATGTGTGATTAGAATCGGTAGATTTCTCCGCCATTGTGTTGCATAATAAATCAAATGATTTAGCCATATCATTGAATGAATTGCGATTTGAATCGATTACCAAAATAGCTTTATTTAATAAGCCGGTATTCCTATCGTTCATATCAGCTATGGACTTACTAAGATTTTTGAACATACGTCTTTAAACCGATTCCTGATGCTGACAGTCATCAGATATAAACCAATTTTGTAGAGAAGGGTGGTACCAATCCCTACTGGCTCCAAAACAAACACCATGTAACTTACGTTTGCAGAACGCTTTACAAACCACAAAATTAGATTTGTTATCAGAAATTGTACAATTAGCAAGATTACATTTAAATTCTATATTAAAGTTTATTTTTAAATTTAACTTAACAAAAAACCAAAAAGTTGTGAATTCAGCAAAAAAAACGAAAAAATGTTCTAAAAAGTTTTTGAAATGTTTAAAAAATTAAATTAAATGCCTTTAAAATTAAGTATCACATAATACAATATAAAAAATAATTTCAATAATGTGTTGACGTTGGCAGTTGACAAAAAAAAGGTTGGAAATATTATCAATATAAAAAAAAAAACAAGTAAAGAAACAGTCAGTCGGTGCAACCGACTTAGAAACACCCTACACCTATTTGGTTCAAATTTTATGACATATCCATATATATATAAGTCATTTTAACGCCATAAAAGCTGTTAAAAGATTAATTTGATTGTAAGACATAGCTAACCAAATTAACTTTATAATACTAAAAACATTTTCTAATTACACTATCTCTTAAAAAATATTACAAGTTCTTACTAATTGATTTATTTAAAAATATTAAAAAACAAAAAAACTTTTTATAAATGAAAATATATTTATTCCAATTCAATTACAAAATGAAAAAATTCTAGTTATTAAATTTTGTGATAAAAAGCTAATCAAAGCATAATATATTTAATAACCCAAATTTTTCATAATTGCAATTATTTTAAATGGCTAGTTAATATACCTAATAGAAAAGCTTATACGCAAAATATGCAATAAATGTATTTCTAAAATTCATTTACAAATTTACACCTTTTCATATAATTCATTTAAATATAAAAATAAATTTTACATAAATGCAGCAAGTACCTTTGAACATAGCTGAACCACTACAATTAAGTCTAAATTTCGGGAACACATAGCAAATAGGAAATATATTCTTTGGCTTCGAAATTATACTCGTTCGGCCTCAAATCGATCAAAAGCTTCTAGAACCCGAACTCATTGACCAAACTCGACTAGAACCAATTCCAATGGTACTTTCATTACTAGTAATCTAGAGTTTAAATTTCATCAAAATAGCGGCATTATTTTTTGAGTTATGGTGTTTTTAAGATATATGTTTGTTAGCCCTTGAACTTTTCAAGGGTTCCAGAACCCGAAATTATGGTACGATATACTATACGATATCAATACTAGTTAACCCTTGTACACAATTGGAACGTTCTATCTTAATTTTAAATTACTAGTTTTATGAATTTCGATGATAAACTTTTACACATTGGGGGGTCTAAGAAAGGTAGAAAATTAGAGGTACACGCAGGAAATGGTAAAGAACACCCATGTGCCAAATTTGAAGCTTCTACATTTGTTTCAATTTACTATCTTTATTAATTTCGAAAATATGCTTTAAGGTCCTTGGAATTGAGTGGCTGGTCCACACCCACTACTCCAATTGGGCTCAAATTTCAAGGACACTAAGGAAATCGAAAGCGACACCCTGAAACCAAATTTGGAGGTTCTATCTTCATTGGTTTCGGAATTATGCTCGTTTGGCCTAAATTCGATCAAAAAGTTCAAAGTTCCGAACCAATTGTCCAACCCTCACCGTACGCAATCGCCGCCGTAGTTTCATTACCAATAACCTACAGCACAAATTTCATGAAGATAGCCTCATTAGTTGTTGAGTTATCGTGATTTTTTATATCTGTTCGTTAGCCCTGACACCGACTAAAAAGTCCGGAATCCGAACCGTTGGGCTGATTTCGCCCTTATATAGTCCGCGCTGTACTTATAGTACTAGTTAACCCTTGTACACAATTTGAATGTTCTATCTTAATTTTAAGTTACTATTTTTAATAATTTCGATTATAAGTTTTTAAAACTTAAGAGGGTCTAAGAGGAATACTGAACCACCACTCCAATTGATACCAAATTAGGGAGACACGCAAGGGATAGTAAAGAACACCCTTGTGCCAAATTTGAAGCTTCTACATTTTTTTAAGTTGTTATCTTTATTAATTTTAAAGATATGCTTTAAGGTCTTCGGAAATGTATGGCTGGTCACCGACCCACTACTCCAATGGGGCCCAAATTTCTATCTGTCATCAAGATAGCTCCATAATTTTTTGAGTTATCGTGCCTACGGACGGACGGACGGACGGACATGGCTATATCAACTCAGGAGGTCACGTTGATCACAAATATATATACTTTTCCATATCTAGCTCGCTTCTTTTAGGTGGTTACAAACACCATACCAAAGTTAATAAACCCTTTTACCTATTCTATAGGTGCAAGGTATACAAAACTACAAGGCAAATTAAATTAAATGCTTTTAAAATGTAAGTATCACTTTTAATAAAAAAATTCAGTAATGAAATGACACAGTTTAAAAGAAAGAATTTGTTAACTTAATTTTTATTTTTTTTTGTGTTTTTTATTTATTATATTAACAAAAACTACGAGGAAGAGTGTAGTAGAGTAGACTGTGTCAACTCTGGGATACCCGTATGACCGTAACATATACATTGTATCATCCGGTTAATTACTTTTGACAAAATTTTCAAACATACAGCTTTATTAAGTGTAGTGGAATACTAATATAAATGAAGGAGTTGTATGGCAGCTACTCGAACCCTCTACCGTAGACCAACCTAATTTTGCTGTAACTTTGGCCATTGCACTAAGCTATTTTTAGCAAAATTTCAGACACCTAGCTTTGTTAGGTGTAGTGTAATGCTCATATAAAAGAAGGAGTTGTATGGCAGCTACTCGAACCCTCTGCAGCAGACCAACCAAATTTTGCAGAAACTTTGGCCATTACACTAAACAGTTTTTGGCAAAATTTTAGACACTCAGCTTCATTAGGTGGAGAGTAATGCTCATATAAAGTAAGAAGTTGTATGGCAGCTACTCGAACCCACTCCACTAGACCAACTAAATTTCGCAGAAACTTTGGCCATAAAACTAAACTACTTTTGGCAAAATTTCAGACACGCAGCTGTAATAGGTACAGAGTAATGCTCATATAAAAAAAGAAGTTGTATGGCGGCTACCCGAACCCATGGACCAAAATGGCTGGATTTAAATAGCAATGACGGCTTTTGCAAAAAAACGAATTTGCGAAAATTTCAAGATCCTAGCTCCTTTAGTTTTTGAGTTATCGTGCGGACAGACGGACGGACAGACGGACGGACGGACGGACGGACGGACATACATAGCTAAATCGATTTATTTTTCGATTCTGATCCGATCCATACACTTGAGTCTATATCTACCCTCCCTCCTTCTCTGCGTCACAAACGTAATGGTAAATTTATTATACCCTTTGACTATATAGTCATACGGGTATAATGACTATATAGTCATACGGGTATAATAATTGCACTGCAGAAATTAATAATTAATAAGTAATAAACTATTAAAATAAAATTAATTAAAGCGCGTGCAGGTCAACAAATAGGTTAAGACTATGATGAAATGATTGAAATGATTTATTACAGTTTTGGAACTCTTTCCAAACCTGGTTGCGTATTGTTCACTTATTTCGTTACAGACCCATTACTAAGGAGTGTGCTAGTATAATTTTTCACATCTAAACTTCTAAAGTTCATTAAATTAAGGTTAAAGTTGCCTAAAATGAGTGATTTTTTATGTATGGTAGTGTAATCATCTAGTTTATGTATACAATCGCTGTTATTAGTTTCTTGTGCTTTATACACTGCGATAATATTTAGGTCAAGCTTTAATAATTTCACTATTAATGGGTTTGAATTATCGAATTCTTCTTCAAAAATTATAGTGCTACTTATATCCTCATTTACGTATGTGGCGACTCCTCCGTATGAGTTGGCGCGGTTTGAAAAGTAAGCTGTATAGCCAGGCAAATTGATAAATTGATTTTCTGATTTACTTATTCAAATTTCTAATAAGAGAATAATATGAATGTCGCATTGGTATGAAATAACTAATAATTCTAAATCCGTTAGTTTATTTCTTTGCATATTTAAATAAATAATATTAAGATTATTTTTGTACAAGGTTTTTGCTGCTAGAGTATCAATCTCTGTAAAATATTTTATATTTAAATAATCATCAAATGTTAAACAATCATCACTATCCATTTATATAAAAGAGAAATACTGTATAAAAGATAAAATAAGAAACAGTAACCATAATATTGGCGCCTGAATCTCTTTTGCTCCATACGCCGCTTTTTGACTTTTTGACTTAGGAGTGGTTCTATAGGTTTTAAAACAATCTCTTTCTAATGCTGTTATCAGAATTTTCCTATCTGCTTTAGTTTTCGAGATATACAGTGTGCATTTTGCTCCATAAGACACATTATTTTGATTTTGTTGTGCATATTTGCTCCTTATGCAAATTTTTGGTTTATGGAGCAACTTCTGTATGAAAAAAAAGGTATTAACACTGTTAATTCTCATTTGCTCTATACACACTACCATGCGTTATGAGGCTTATATAATTACCATTATATTGAGTACTTATTTGCTCCATAGGTATTTAAAATTGTCATAATTACTATTACATTTTCAATACCTATGAAGCTAACATGAAAAACAAATTTTTAAAGCTTGTTTCCCCTATTTGTGTACAGTTACACATAATATTCACATATGTTGTGAAATAAATAGTCTTCTTGTGTTGAAATTTAGCAAGCAACTGACTTTATTGTAATTCAATATGTTATATAAAAAATAGAAAAAGTGGTATGATATTTAATTAACAGTAAATACAAAAAATAGCAACAACAATGCTAAGAAAAGAATTATTTGTTACATTTTTTTTTTTACTCAATTAAATAAACAACATAATAATGCAATAATAAGTATTACATTATAAAGTTCGTTTCAAGTTTGTGACAATATACATTGTAACAACATACACATTGTGATTTGTGAATATAAATTTTATTATTTAAAAACAGAAAAATGTTATCTGTTCCAAAAAATTTTAATTTTAACGAATAAATTAGTTTTTTCTTTTTGCATTTATACGTCATAATGTGTTCTATGTGAATTTTTCAAAAAATTGCGCGAATCTGGCGAAAAAAAAACCAATCGAACAGATAAAATAATAGCACCAAGAAAAATGAAACCTCCTTGTGCTCATACGTGTTTTTACTTATACACAACGTTTTTTAATGAAAATGTTCGTTCAAATATATTTAATCATTTCTGGTCACTCTCCGAAAATGACAAAAACCAATTTTATTTAAAATTTGTCAAGCAAGTTCCAGTGAAACGCCACAGAACATCATCCCAAACCAAAAAGTTTACATATCACTTTTATTTTAATTTGAATGAAGAAATTCGAGAGTATGCCGAACTTTCTTTGTAAACACTTTAGCAATAAACCAAAAACGAGTTTATTATAGCTTCAACAACTTATGCTTATCACATTGTAAAACTCCTCTTCCTCGCAAAAGAGGGAAACATAAGAAAACATTTACACCTGAAGAAAAAATGGATGAAATTCGCAAGCACATAAAAGCTTTCCCTATAATAGACTCTCACTATTGTTGTGCTACAAGTGAAAGAAAATATCTCGAACCAGGTTTATCGCTTGCCAAAATGTACAATTATTATGTAGAAGAAACATCTATGCCATTACAAATAAATATGTATAGAAAAATTTTTAATGAAGAATTTAATTTGTCATTTTGGTTACCAAAAAAAAGATTTATGTAATAAATGCGTTTTGTTCAAAATAAATTCAAACCCTACGGCTGATGAAATTCATTCTAATGATTTACATAAGGCAGAAAAAAACATGGCCAAGGCCGAAAGAAATTTGGATCGTACAAATATGGATCCTAATCACTGTATCATTTTTTCGATTTGCAAAATGTTATTACTGTTCCAAAAAGTAATTCTTCCATATTTTTCTACAAGCGCAAACTAAATGTGTATAATGTAACTGCAACGGCAATTATTCCTGAAAAAGAAAAAAATACGTACTGCGCTATATGGACGGAGGCACAAACAGGAAGAGGAGGAAACGATCTCGCTAACGCTATAATATAACTTATAAATAAAATTTGTCTCAAATTTGAGAAAAATTACTTTTTGGAGTGATAGTTGTATACTACAAAATCGAAATAAAATAATGTCAACTGCCTTAAAATATTTTTTACAAAATTCTAATAGTCTCGTAGAATTGGTCCAAAAATTTTCTGAGCCGGGCCACTCACTGTTGCAAGAAGTTGACTGTGTGCATTCAGTGATTGAAAAACATTTAAAAAATCTCGATATACATAGTCCAGTTCATTTACTAAAATTTTTATTAAATTTAAATTATCCTAAAATTAAACTAGATATTTTGCAAGTACATACAACAAAATAATTGTGTATCATACACTGTACCTGCAGCAAAATTAAGTTTTATTAAATTTCCGTTTTCAAAAACAAAGATTATTCGATGTCAAAAATCAGAACCTTTTTTGATGGAATACAAGGATTCTTTTTCAAATTTGGACTTTAAAAAAGTTGGTATCAAAAAACTAGCAAATAAAAAAGTTTTAGCTACGCCTTTAAATTTGTTTCTTTATAAACCTCCAGTTTTGCAAGAGCGACCAATTTTGTCAAAAAAAAAAGATGATTTAAAAGTATTAATACATTTTTTACCTCTACCAGATCAATACTATTTTAAAGCAATTTTAAACATTACAAATTAATTGAAATATTTTTGGATCAGTTTAAAAATATGTATATTTTATAAAGTTATATTGTGATACAATAATTATTATGTATATTATGTGTTTAGTACAAAAACTATGATATTTGAATAAAAAAATTATTTCTTAATTTTCTTAAAATAAGTTTAATTTTCAAAAATATTAAAAAGTTGTGAAATTACTATTATATTTGTTTTTTTAGTTTTGATTGAAATATTTATATTAAAAATAATAATATTATTTAATTTCGTTTATAAAAATCTTTCGTTTCGTTTATAATAATTACATGATTAATTAAAAAATAATATTAAATAAAAATTAACATAAAAAACTATGTTAAATTTGTTTTCTTACAGTTTCTACTACAATTTAAAAAAAAAAATTTAGGTTTTTAATTTATATTTCTCGTGTTAGTCGTAATCGATTTTTAATCTAATTTGCTCCATCTCCATGATTTTACATAAATTTTAGTTTAACTCCCTTCTTAATTCTTATTTGCACCATTATAATCGAAGATCAATGCATGTTTGCTCCATACGCACAGAGAAAATTATTTTGTAATCGATTTGTATTGTATGGAGCAAATTGTGCAAAATGACTTTTCTGACAAAATATCAAATATCTCGAAAAGTATTTGAGCAAAAGAGAATTCAGGCGACGATATGCAAAATTGTACAAGAGAGAAAAGTATATAATTAAAATGTCTATAAAGTCGACTAGATTTACGCAGATAAAAAGTTCAAATATGAATTATTAGGAATAAAATTTTTGTTACTATTTTATCTTCATATCAAAAGTGCACTTTGATTATTTTGTTATCAGTTATCATCATATTTTTAAATTTCAAGTGTTTTATGTAAATGGAAAACCAGTTTTGTTTTTAAATAAACAAAATATTATAAATGATTAATTGTAATTTTTATCATACAAAAAAAAAAAAATTCAAATTTAGTTAAATTTATGAAATAAATTTCAGGTATCACAAAAAAGTTTTTACTTTATAACTTTCAAAGTTTTTGAGCTATAAAAGTGCTAGTATACTCAAAATGCAGGGAAAGAGAAGGGTAATATTTTGAAGTAAAAAAACTGTTATGTTAATACCGTTATTTTCTTGATAAAAGGGATTTAATTGATATTTTGTTAAAAATATTGGACTTTAAGCCCTTATAACCTCAGACTGAGAAACTTTAGAGTAATGTTTGATAGTACTTTAGAAATCTGCATTTAAATGCTATACTTACTTTTTTTTTTTTTAACTCCGCCGTAGCCGGTCCCAAGCCCGGTTGAGAAAGGAGGAGGGAAGAATAGTTGCAACCTGAATGGCCACATACATTGGCGTCTCAGGAAGTAGGAAAACGCTATATAATGCAGTTGAACTCGTAACATAGTTATGAGAACTTCAACGCATTATATGGCAAATTCTGAAGCAACTCTTCAAACCCAACGGCCCTCCAGTCTGGGGGTTGGCGTAAGGCTAACTACCTTACCCATAAAAACCAACAAATAGTTATGAATGACGAAAATGCCTCGGATATGAGAACGAATAGATTACACGGAAAACGACCATGGAACATCTATAAGGACAAAGATTTAAGAATTTGCTCCTGGAATGTAAGAACACTCTACACCCCAGGAGCATCTAACAATTTGGAAAAGGTTCTCGCGCAGTATAAAGCCGATATTACTGCGATACAGGAAATACGTTGGAAAGGAACCGGTACACTAAACAAGTGAGGGAAAAAAACCAAGGGTTTTTAAAAAGCACATTTTCAAAATTATATACGGTTTCTTACTGAGTATTTTATCATTTATTTTTATAAAAATATATATTATGATAATATTATAATTTTGTTATTTCATTAATAATTAATTATATGACTAATAGTGAAATACTTAGAATACAACACCAATGCATTCAAGAAAACCTGTTAATAAGTGCAAAATATAATGTTGTAGCTTCAATGTTAACGTTTAATTTTTGAAAAACTTACACTGGTGAATAAGTTACTGTTTTATAAGAACATAAAAGTTTTAATTTTGAAGACCTAGTAGCCCTTCAATGGGGAAGGTTCCCAAATTTTTCCTTAGCAAACTTATGATGGATCTGCTCACCCCCCTCCTGTGTTCATCCTTCCATTTTTTCCGGTTCTAGGAAATCAATTTGGAACTCCAACAAAATTTGGAATTTTACCTAGAATATTATTATCTAACCAAAAATGGTTAATACTAAGAAACAATTTCTTCAATTTAAAGAGACCCATTGAAATTTAAGAAAAACCTTTAACGTATGTTAAAATATAATGCTGCAGCTGTAAATTTTGCATATTTGTAAAAAAAAATTTGAACAGGTGTTAAAGTTACAGGTGGTTGAAAATAGCAAAATTTCAATTTTCGAGCCCTTATAGCTCCTAAACAGGGGGCGTGACAAAAAAATTTTGTTAACCGACTCCTATTAATTTTGGAGGACCTAACTTCTCCCAAAATATCAAGAGCCTAGGTTGAACCGTTTAGAAGATATCTGGGGCCAAAAATTTTGCAAAAGTTGAGTTTAGCTTAATGGTAAATTTTAGTACCGTATGGTAACCCTATACAATTAAACCTTATATTTTTGTGAAGCTTATAAAACCAGCTATCTTTTGAAGTTAGATTGAAAATATACTTAACAAAACTCTTGTTATAATAATTTAAAAATAGGGCTTTTTCCAACTTTGGGGGGCTGTAGCTCCGTAACGGGTGGGGCTACAGAAAAAAATTCTTCTACGAAATTAATTTTTTTGTAATATCTACCCGTGGTTAAAATTTCTTTACTCTATTTTAAACGGTGTAAAAGTTTTTGTAAACATACGGACGGACGGACAAAGTCAAAATTAAGAAAAACCTGTGACACTAATTGAAACTTTCGTTTTTGAGCTTTCAATTTTGTATACAAATAAAAAAAAATTTTGACAGGTATTCAAGTTATAGGTGTTTAAAAGCTAAATTTTTAGCAAAATTTCAATTTTCGACCCCTTACAGCTCCTAAAGAGGGGGCGTGACAAAAAAATTTTGTTAAGTGACTCTTACTTATTTCTAAGGATCTAACTTCTTCCAAATTTTCAAGTTTCTAGATTTAGCCGTTCCGAAGTTATGAGGGACCAAAAATTTTGTAAAACTTAGTTTTGAATAACGGTAAATTTTAGTACCGTATGGTAACCCTATACAATTGGCTTTTAAAAACTTGTAAAGCCTATAAAAGCAGCTGTCTGTTACCGTTTTCAGGTTGGAGATATACCTTATAGAACTCTAATTATAACTGTTTAAATATAGGGCTTTTTTCAACTTTGTGGGCTGTAGCTCCGTAACGGGGGGGGCTACAAAAAAAAGTTTTAACATTAAATTATTTTTATTGCAATACCTATCCATTCCTGATATTTTTTTGTCAATCGTAGGTAAAAAGGGACGGATGGACGGACGGACGGACGGACAGAGTGAAGCTATATAGGCACATTTTTACAAAATTTTTTGAAAATGTGCTAAAAAGCGAAAAAGCGACATTTACTACAGCTGCCATGAAAAGCACCACATATTAGGATGCGGTTTTGTAGTGGGAGAAAGGTTGAGGTCGTTGGTCATTGACTTTACACCTGTCAATGAACGACTTGCAACCATCCGCATCAAAGGCAGATTTTACAACATCTCCATAATATGTGCGCATGCTCCTACCGACGAAGCAGAGGATGCAGACAAGGAAGAATATTACGATACCCTTGAGCGAACATACGCAGCCTGCCCCGAACACGATGCCAAGATTGTAATCGGAGATTTTAATGCTAAAGTCGGTAGAGAAGCAATACATGGAAAAACAATTGGTAATCATAGTCTCCACAACACCACCACAGACAATGGTTACCGATTAGTTAATTTTGCAGCTGCGCGTAACATGGTTATAAGTAGCACCAAATTTCCACATAAGAACATCCACAAAATAACCTGGCTATCCCCTGATGGTCGTACATCTAATCAGATTGACCATCTATTGATTGACGCACGACACTCAACATCCGTGCTAGATGTACGAACCTTCAGAGGTGCTAACATCGACTCTGACCATTATCTAATAGCGGCACAATTCAGAGCACGAATATCTAATGTGAGGAAGCTGCAGAACACACGCTCACAAAAATTCCACATTAGAAGCCTACAATCGCCTGATATAGCCAGAGAATACAGCCAACAAATTAGCTCTAGACTCTAATCGACACTTCCTTTGAATAATCCATCCATCGATGAACAATGGCAACATTGTTCTAACATTATCAAGGAGGTGGCTTCAAATACCATAGGTTTCGAACCAACACCAACCAGAAACCCTTGGTATGATGAAGAATGCTCAATTAAAACAGCACTCAAAAATGTAGCATACCGCAAGACCCTGCAGAGGAAAACCAGAGCGGCGCAGGAGGAGTACAGAGCTAAAAGACGAGATGAAAAGTACACCATTAGGCGAAAAAAAAGGGTTTATGAAAAATCTCGTCTTGTGGACATTGAAACATGCAGAGACAGAGGCGAAGTACGTAAGTTCTACAAACAAGCCAAGCAGTTGGCAGCTGGCTACAAACAACGTACACACGCGCTTAAAGACAGCATGGGAAATTTGGTAACCGATACGCGAGAGATATTGAAGACATGGAAACAACATTTCGAACAGTTGTTAAATGAAGGGCATACAGACCACCAGAATAATGCACCAGTCACAATGATCAACGATGACGAAACACTACCACCGAGCCTAATGGAAGTTGATCAAGCTATTCAGAAACTGAAAAATAACAAAGCTGCTGGTTCAGATGGAATCCCAGCTGAGTTATTTAAGGTAGCAGGAGAATCAATATAAAAAGTACAACAATAAAAAAAACAATACGTTCCGGCTGAAAGAGGAAAAGAGATGAAATATAATTTCAGAAATTAGCAAATTTGTATTAGTTTTATTATTTATCAATATAATTATTTTTAATTTTCTCGATATCATTAAAATTATCAATATTGAGAATTTAGCTTGAAGACGATATTTTAATAATATTATCTTTAACCCATAAATATTGGAATTTACAATTAATTTTAATTTGCTTTGCTTCATAATATAATTTTTTTTGAAACGGAAATAGATGATTTCTGAAAAATATTTCTCTATTTCCCTCTTCACTCGGAAAAAATTCTGACGTGTATATATGCTGACTCTTTTTTTCTTTTTTTTCACCAAGACTCGACGTTATTTTGAGTCCGTGGGAAGTGTAATTCTTCAGACCCAGAAAATAACCAGAATAATGAATGGTGTTTAGGGTTAATTATTTTTTTAATCGGGAATCGGGATTTAAATTACCTACGTAATTCTTTTCAAACCATTCTAAAATCGATTTTAAGTCTCTTTGACCTTTAAGATGTTTATTCAATGTGGAGTAATAATCTAAGGTTTGGTTCGATGGTACAAAAGCTAACCTTTTCAAAATTATTATTTGTAAACTGAAAGGTTCACTTATTCCATAATTATCAGCAAATTTTTCTTTTTGAACTTTTCGCCACATGATTTGTCCAAAATTAAAAAGGCAACCTTTAAATTCACAAATTAGGAACTATGGTTTTGCTGCACTTGCTCTTTCGAAGTCACTTATAATTCTTTGGGGTTTAAGTTCAATATTGTTATTGTATAACAAAGAGTTGCTGCATGATATGTGGGGCTTCATCAAATGTACCATCCATTATCCAGGACTCTGTCTGAGGTAAACGCTCAATGCTAATCTTTGTTCCTAATTTTAAAAAAAACTTGCAATCAATTAGAAACCTTTATAATATGTACATAGGTCTATATTATTCTTTCCTAATATTATATTTTGTTGATAGGACAAATAATTCACCTTCCAGAAATCGTAAATTTTCTGGTATATTTATTTCTGCTAAATTCTTTGGTTCTGTTGCGGCTAACTTGCGTATTATTTTAATCTTCTACTTTTGGGCTGATTCCGTTGGCAAGTTAACTCGATGATTTTTCTTACATTTTAAAGTGTTATTTTGAATTATTTGGGATGAAGCCATATGTAATTCCCGTGATGTTTGTTTACTTGTACTATTATTTTTCGCTATAACTCAGTAGGAGATGGTACATGATTATGTTCACTTCCCACTTTAGAAATAATATGACATCCGTTTGTTAATATTATGCCAAGATGTAGCTATTAACTCCTTCAATTTCATCTTGTTCAGTTTTTATATTTTGTGGTAGTCTTCTTTCTTCATTTCTTGACATTTTTAGGTATTTAGTTTTTGCTAAATTTGTATTTAGGCCTATTTTACGCGATTTTTCTGTTATTAATTTAAATATATCTGCCATTTTGTTATAAGCTTTGGCAATAGTCAAAATATAATCTGCGTACACTATAATCTGATACTCTCTCATGAATATATTACCTCCCAAATCCATGTTACCTATTGCATATTCCTGAAGCAAATTAAAAATTATTGCTGAAAGAGCGTCCCCTTGTCGTACACCGCTTGTACTAATAAATTCTTCTGATGTAGAGTCCTGTATTAATATCTTATTCATGGAATTTTGCATTGTCATCATTACAAGGCCAGTCAACTTCTTGGACACGCCCAGTTTCAACAAGGTCTTTGGAATTTCTTTTCTGTTAACGCTATCGAATGCTTCCTTGAATTCTATAAATATCATATGCAAATCTACATTATACTCGTAGAATTTCTCCATGATTTGTTTAACCAGAAATGCTTGATCTATTGTCGATCTGCCATTTCTAAAACCACACTGGTACTCTCCGACTTGCTCTTCATATATTGGTTTTAATCTCCCATATAAAACATTTGACATAACCTTATATGCACAATTTAGCAGCGTTATTCCCCTATAATTTTCACAGTTTAACTTGTTCCCCTTCTTGTGTATGCATATTAATCCTGCACTCCATTTTGTAGGCATAGATTTATTGCTCCATATTTCAACTATTAATCTGTGAATTCTATCATGTAAAAATTCCCCGCCATTTTGCAGTAATTCCGCTGTTATTTGGTCATTACCCGGGGCCTTATTACGCTTGAGTTTTTTCATTGCTTCAATAATTTCTTCTGCTGATGGTGGTATGTCTTTAGGTTCGACGTTGTACATTATATCATTGTTAATTTGTGCACTTATATGGTTTATATTTAACAAATCTTTGATGTATCATTATATATTTATAATAGTTTACACGTTAACAAAAATTAAAAGAAAGGAATTATTAAAAATAGCATTGGGAGCTAGTCTAGCCGCAAGATCTTCACTTATAATTCAAAAAAGAATACTAAAAAAAACAAAAAACCTAAAAGGAAATGTTTGTCCAAAAAAATGGCTTCAAGAAAGGCATTATGGAAAAAGTATATCTGATCTAATATTTAAAGAGTTACGTTTGGAAAATCCTGCAAAATTTTAAAAATTTTCTAAGAATGTTCGCAGAAACTTTTGAGAAATTATTAAGTAAAGTGAATGTAACCATAGAAAAACAAAATACTAATATGCGAGAAGCGATACCTGCTAAAACAACGTAAATATTTGAAATTAGAAGTAGAAAGAGCATAATATTAAATGTTTTTATTTATGTTAAGGGCTTCGATTAACATTTAGATTTTTAGCGACTGGAGAAAATTTTCAAAGCTTATGTTACTATTGTAGAGTTTTTTGTTCAATTATTTCTAAAATTGTATCAAAAACCGGCCACATATAAAGCTCTTAAAGTTGAATATTCTAAAGTATAATAATGTGTAGCATTGTTATTATTTGTCTTTAAACTTGTCTATGGAACTTTCCAATTTGTCTTGAACAATATAATATGTCTAATATCTCATCAAATGTTTAGTTAAATTTTGTTTTAGGTGGGAAGCATATTGCATTCTGAGCTCGAAAAAAGACAGTTCATTTTATTTTAACTATAAAAAATTCAAAAGCATTATATTACTTGGATTGGTAGATGCGCATTATAAATTTCTGTTTGTTGATGTTGGCTGTAATGGAAGAGTTCATGATTCTACAGTATTTTCAAACTCGGTGTTGTTCAAAAGAACTATTGAAAATATTAGTTTAAATATACCTCAAGATAGAAAGAAGTAAATTTATCGGTAAAAAAAGTGCAAGATATCGTTTTAAAATGTTGCGTTTTTCATAATTTTGTATTAGAAGAAAACCAATGTTATGAAACTGTGGATTCTGAAAATTCTCAATACGTAAACGAAACGTTTATGACAAATTTACAGCAAAATCTGCAAACCGATCTTTACAAAATGCGCTGGAAATAAGAAAAAAATTCACTAGGTATTTTAACATAACGGGTCAAATTATCTGGCAATGGAACGCTGATAAAACATTTAATTTTTAAGTTAAAAACATCTATTTTTTATATCCGTGCATACATATATGACATCGGGTGTATTAAAATTGCTCCTCCTTTTGTAACGCGTCGATCTAGACGAGCTAGATATAGTGTGAAGGGTACGTATCGGATCAGCATCGAAAAGTAAATCGATAATTCAAAAATTAAAAGGGCTAGAGTCTTGAAATTCACACAAAGTCATTTTTAGACAATTTCTAGGTTCCCTATTGTTTTTGGTTAGAATCGGACCAAGGCTTTGGGGAGCTGCCAAACAACTTTCTTGCACCAAAATGAATTTCTTCGAAACTAATTATACTACGAAGTTGAAAATTCCACAAATTTAGTTTTATAATAAATCAAGTATTTATATGAAGTTTCAAAATGTAAAAGCCGCATTTTCGGGAGCTGCCATAAAACTTCTTTGCACCAATATGAATTTCTTCAAAAGTAATTATACTACGAAGATGAACGGTTAGTTATATAATGAATCGAGCACTTACATGAAGTTTCAAAATGTTACGGCCCCATTTTCGGGAGGCTGCCATACAAAGTTTTCAATTCAATAACCGTGAATCTAATGAAGCTATGAGGCTAAAATTAAAATTGGGCAGGTAAAGTAATAGGGCAAGTTACTTGGAAAAGTTGGAAATCACTCGGACCATCGCACTTTTAGGGTGCGCCAATTTTTTTTTTTATGGTTTTTTTTTGGTTTTCGTTTTTGTTTTATTTTTGTTTTAAGCAAAAATTAAGGGATAATGAGATAAATGTTTTTTAACTTTTTTACTTTTTTATATGTTTTTGTAATATATATAATAGCATAAGGAAAATAAATAACGGTTTATTTTATACATCATAGTGGGTATGCACGGGTATATAAAAGTTGATAAGAGCAACTATAATCTTCCTCGTTTTGCTTTATTATTAAATTAAAATAACACAAAATTAAATTATTTTCATAAATTTTTAATAATATAACGATTTTTATAAAAAACAAAATTAAATGAATATCTTTTAACGACTAAAAAAAAATTGTGTTATTAAAATTATGTAAATAAATAACCACCATAAATAAAATTTTATATTTAATTTACCTTGTTTTTATTTCACGACATAATATTTTGAGACATCATTTTAAAAATTCAAATAACAAATTTGTAGTTAATGAACTGTCAAAAATTAAAAGCAAAATAGAAGCGCTTCTTTTTTTCTATTATTTCTTTTACAAAACATTTTTAAACGAGTCTACACAATGTTAACTCGAGTGCTGAGTTACACGAGCAATTGCGTAATTTTGGATTTGATGGGAAAATACTTAATTTTATTTTCACATATTAAAATATGAACTATTTTTAATATTATTATTTAAAATAACAGGAAGTGTTCACGTAGTGTTTGTTATTTTTGTGGGAATAGATTTGATACATATGAAACTTCTTCCTCATTTAGATTCAAATTCGATTAAATCTCTTTTTTTTAAAATCTTATTAAACAAAAACTCGTTTTTTCAAAACCTTTTTGTTGCAAAAATCACGCAAAATTTCGTTTTTATACTCTACACCTATGAAATAGGAAAAGGGTATATTAAATTTGGTATGGTGTTTGTAACTACCTAAAGGAAACGAGCTAGATATGAAAAATTATATATATTTGTGATCAGCGTGACCTCTTAAATCGATATAGCCATATCCGTCCATACGTCTATCCGTCCGTGTGTCCATCCGCCCGTCCGTAGGCACGATAACTAAAAAACTAATGGAGCTAATTTGATGAAATTTTAACTGTAGGTTACTAGGACTTAAAGTACGCCGGGGATTGCATTTGGGCGAAATTGGACAATGGGTTCGGATCCTGAAGAATTTAGGCCAAATAAGCATAATTCCGAAAACAATGGAAGTAGAACTTTCAAGTTTGGTATCAGTGTGTCTCTTCCTATGTCCTTAGAGTCCTTGAAATTCAGGACCAATTGGAGTAGTGGGTCGGGGACCATCCACACAGTTCCGAAGACCTTATAAATATGATAAAGAATATCGTTCAAATTAATAAAAAAAGTAGCTTAAAATTAAGATGCAACGTTTCAATTGTGTACAAGGGTTCACTAGTATTGAAAGAACGGCGTGGACTGCGTATAGGCGAAATCCGACCATTGGTTCGGGATCCTGGAACATTTTCATCGAATTTAGGCCAAACGAGCATGAAACCGAATCCAAAGAAGTTAGAACCCCCAAATTTGGTATCAAGGTGTCTCTACCTATTTGCTTAGGGTCCTCGAAAATTGAAATCAATTGGACCTTCAACCATATTTTCGAAAATAATAAAGATAGTAACTTCAAACAAATGTGGAAATTTGGCACAAGCGTGTTCTTTATTAATTGCTATGTGTTCCCATAATTTACCACCAATTGGAGTGGTGATTCAGGTAACTCTCTTAGACCTTCCAAGGTTTAAAGGCTTATCATGAAAATTAATAAAAACAGTAGCTTAAAATTAAGATATAACATTCCAATTGTGTACAAGGGTTAACTAGTATTCAAAGTATGACGGGGACTGCACATGGGCGAAATAGTACCATTGTTTCGGATTCTGAAATTTTTAAAAAATTCAAGGACTAACAAACATATATTTTTAAAACACCATAACTCAAAAACTAATGACGATGTTTTGATGAAATTTAAATTCTAGGTTACTAGTAATGGAATTACCATTGGAATTGGTTCTGGTAGAAATCGGATTCTAAAAACTTTTGATCGAATTGAGGCCAAACTAGTATAATTTCGGAACCAAAGAAGATAGAACCTTATATTTGGGGCACAGGTGTTTCTTCTTATTAATTTGGTGTACGTTAAATTTTGGATGAATTAAAATATGGGTTTGTGAAACATCCTCCTATTCTCAAAACCTTAAAACATATATTCGAAATTAATAAAGATAAAAAATAAGAATTTTTTTTTTTTTTTCTTTATTGACAATATTGATATAAAATATTATTGATATAATTGATATAAATAATTTAATATTAGAAAATAAGTTATAGTTTTTTTTTCTATATTCATATTTGTTTTTTATAATTTTTTTTTTTTTTTATTTTTGTTTGGATCAAAAAATTTTTAAAATAATTCTAATTATAATTAGATACAAAGATCTAGTTAATATTATTTTATATTTTGCTTTTTATTACAATTCATTTTTTCCCTTTTTTTTATTATTATTTTACTATTAACTTAGTTACGATAATTTTCAAAATTCTTCTTATTATTTTATTTTTGTTTTATTTTAATAACCTGTTTTTTTTTTATTATTTTTTTTTTTTTTTATTTTTATTTTTGTTTGGATCAAAAATTTTTAAAATAATTCAAATTATAATTAGGTACCAAGATCTAGTTAATATTGTTTTATATTTTTTTTTTTATTACAATTCATTTTATTACAATTCATTTTTCACTTTTTTTTTTATTATTATTTTATTATTAACTTAATTACGATAGTTTTCAAAATTATTCTTTTTATTTCATTTTTGTTTTATTTTAATAACCTGTTTTTTTTTATTTTTTTTTTGTTGATCAATTATTTGCGAGTATGAAATTATGAAAATAGTTAAACCATTTAAATTCCATTTGTAATACCTAATTTATTAAGAATACTTTAATTTTATTTTTAAAAATGCTAAAACTCTGGATTTCCTTCAATTCTATTGGTAAATTATTAAAAACCTGTAAACAATTATAAAGACAATAATTCTTTTGCTTGTCGGTTTTAAATAGCGAGAGATAGCAATTAGATTTGTTTCTAGTATTATAATTATGAAAGTCTATATTTCGATTAAGAATAAAATTATGGTTTATTTTGTTGTTTACTATTTTAAAAGCTAAAAAGTAGAGTTCACGCTTGCATAATTTATCAAAAGAAATGTACTGATGTGTGTATAGTTGTTGTGTAGGATATCTTGATGGAAAACCATGTATAGATTTTATAGCTTTTTTGTGTAAAATGTCTAATTTATTGATATAGGATTGCGACGTTCTGCACCATATAGGGTTTAAGTAACATAAATGTGATGAAATATAAGAAGAGAATATTAGGAATAAGACATCTTTCCTAAAGAATTTTCTTAGTCTCCTTAAGATAAAAATATATGGGGATACCTTCTTGATAACATGATCGATGTGAGGAGACCATTTAAGTTTGTTATCTATAACTAGACCTACGTAGTTAAGATCTTCGACTATTTCTAATGATTCGTTTTTATAATTGATGCTGAAGTTATTCCAAGTTTTGTTCTCAAATAACATAATTTTAGTCTTTTTGATATTTAGGGACAGTTTGTTTTTCTTAAGCCATTCATCCACGGTAGATATATCAGATAAGATGGCGCTTTTTTATCTCAGATTCGCTGTGCATAGAATATTTGATAACGGCATCATCTGCGTAAAGTTGTATGATGTCTTTGAGTGCTAGATGAGTGATATCATCGATATAAAGAACTGAAGAACGCCCTTTTTAACATGAATAAAATTACTACAGGTTCATTTACACTTACTTTTTGTTTTTGTTGCATTAAGTAAGTTTCGAAGAACTGTTTGTCATTATAACTTAAGTTTAATTTAGATAATTTATAAAGTAATATTTCGTGATCGACACAATCAAAGGCTTTTTGAAGGTCGATAAAGATACACCTAGTGTATTTGCCTTTATCCATACTCCGAGTAACAAAGTCCGTTAATGCGAGACACGCAGCGATAGTATTGGAATTCTCTTCGAAACCATACTGATCTTGGTGAAGGATAGCATTGTTCCTCAAAAAGGAAGTGAGGCGATTTTTAATAATTTTTTCAAAAATTTTCGAGAAAGTGCTTAAGACTGATATAGGTCGATAATTAGTTGGATTGGTTGCTCTTCCACCTTTGTAGATAGGAGTAACTACCGCAGATTTTGGCGAATTTGGAAAAGTTGAAGCAAGAAGCGAGTTTTTAACACCTCTGTTATGCGCGTCAAGTAGATTTATATTGAAATCCCCTAAGACTAGCAATCGAGTATAGGTAGATGTAATTGAATCGAGTTTATTTATAAAGTCAACTATATTTGTTTGTTGAGATCTATAAAAAGACATGATGTTCACATTTTCTCTTACAAATCTAATTATCAAAAGGTTGGAATTGTTGAACTCTTCCACAAGGACTGAAGTACTACTAATATTTTCAGCCACATATATAGCGACACCCCCGTACGTAATGTTACGAATTGACTCAGTACGATTTGAGAAGTAACCAGTGTATCCAGGTAGGTTGAAGAATAGATTTTCAGATTTATGTAGCCATATTTCCGTTATGACTAGAACATGTATTGCGCATCCATAAGAATTAATTAGTATTTCAAGGTCAGTTAATTTATTTCGTATACTTCTGATGTTTAAATATAAAATGTTTAAATTGTGTTTATAATTCATCATTACACTTTTGGGAAACTCTGTAAAGTAATTTACTTTCATATCATTCTCAATGTTAAATGACGTCATTGCTAATTACGACAATATAGTCCGTTAAGCACATAGAATTTGGCAAGCATACATAGAAAAACTGAATAATAAAAATCAGTATTAGAACGGCTTCAATTAAAAACGCATCGACAGTAAACAGATAGAAAGTAAATAATTTAGGTTTAAGTTTTTTATAAAAAATTTCCTTTTTTTTTTTTTTTAATTATAATAATAGTATTGAATATACTTTTAATTGTAGTTTTAGTAATTAAAAAGAAGTTTTTGAAAAAGTTTTGATTTGAAGATTTGATAAATGCGGTCCGCGGCGGGTTATTTTTAAAAAAATTTAATTGTGATACATAAAAATTAAAATATCGATTTGAAAATAAATTGTAAAAAATTAATTGTAATTGGAAAAAATTAAAAAATGTTGATGAAATTAATTTTAAATTAATTCAAAAATTGTAAATACAGAATATAATTATAAAAAAATTTTTGTGTTTTTTTTGTTTTTTAAATAAAATGTGCAAAAAGATGATACTTAAAATTTTAAGAAAAAAATCAATATAAAAAGTACAACAATAAAAAAAACAATACGTTCCGGCTGAAAGAGGAAAAGAGATGAAATATAATTTCAGAAATTAGCAAATTTGTATTAGTTTTATTATTTATCAATATAATTATTTTTAATTTTCTCGATATCATTAAAATTATCAATATTGAGAATTTAGCTTGAAGACGATATTTTAATAATATTATCTTTAACCCATAAATATTGGAATTTACAATTAATTTTAATTTGCTTTGCTTCATAATATAATTTTTTTTGAAACGGAAATAGATGATTTCTGAAAAATATTTCTCTATTTCCCTCTTCACTCGGAAAAAATTCTGACGTGTATATATGCTGACTCTTTTTTTCTTTTTTTTCACCAAGACTCGACGTTATTTTGAGTCCGTGGGAAGTGTAATTCTTCAGACCCAGAAAATAACCAGAATAATGAATGGTGTTTAGGGTTAATTATTTTTTTAATCGGGAATCGGGATTTAAATTACCTACGTAATTCTTTTCAAACCATTCTAAAATCGATTTTAAGTCTCTTTGACCTTTAAGATGTTTATTCAATGTGGAGTAATAATCTAAGGTTTGGTTCGATGGTACAAAAGCTAACCTTTTCAAAATTATTATTTGTAAACTGAAAGGTTCACTTATTCCATAATTATCAGCAAATTTTTCTTTTTGAACTTTTCGCCACATGATTTGTCCAAAATTAAAAAGGCAACCTTTAAATTCACAAATTAGGAACTATGGTTTTGCTGCACTTGCTCTTTCGAAGTCACTTATAATTCTTTGGGGTTTAAGTTCAATATTGTTATTGTATAACAAAGAGTTGCTGCATGATATGTGGGGCTTCATCAAATGTACCATCCATTATCCAGGACTCTGTCTGAGGTAAACGCATAATGCTAATCTTTGTTCCTAATTTTAAAAAAAACTTGCAATCAATTAGAAACCTTTATAATATGTACATAGGTCTATATTCCTAATATTATATTTTGTTGATAGGACAAATAATTCACCTTCCAGAAATCGTAAATTTTCTGGTATATTTATTTCTGCTAAATTCTTTGGTTCTGTTGCGGCTAACTTGCGTATTATTTTAATCTTCTACTTTTGGGCTGATTCCGTTGGCAAGTTAACTCGATGATTTTTCTTATATTTTAAAGTGTTATTTTGAATTATTTGGGATGAAGCCATATGTAATTCCCGTGATGTTTGTTTACTTGTACTATTATTTTTCGCTATAACTCAGTAGGAGATGGTACATGATTATGTTCACTTCCCACTTTAGAAATAATATGACATCCGTTTGTTAATATTATGCCAAGATGTAGCTATTAACTCCTTCAATTTCATCTTGTTCAGTTTTTATATTTTGTGGTAGTCTTCTTTCTTCATTTCTTGACATTTTTAGGTATTTAGTTTTTGCTAAATTTGTATTTAGGCCTATTTTACGCGATTTTTCTGTTATTAATTTAAATATATCTGCCATTTTGTTATAAGCTTTGGCAATAGTCAAAATATAATCTGCGTACACTATAATCTGATACTCTCTCATGAATATATTACCTCCCAAATCCATGTTACCTATTGCATATTCCTGAAGCAAATTAAAAATTATTGCTGAAAGAGCGTCCCCTTGTCGTACACCGCTTGTACTAATAAATTCTTCTGATGTAGAGTCCTGTATTAATATCTTATTCATGGAATTTTGCATTGTCATCATTACAAGGCCAGTCAACTTCTTGGACACGCCCAGTTTCAACAAGGTCTTTGGAATTTCTTTTCTGTTAACGCTATCGAATGCTTGCTTGAATACTATAAATATCATATGCAAATCTACATTATACTCGTAGAATTTCTCCATGATTTGTTTAACCAGAAATGCTTGATCTATTGTCGATCTGCCATTTCTAAAACCACACTGGTACTCTCCGACTTGCTCTTCATATATTGGTTTTAATCTCCCATATAAAACATTTGACATAACCTTATATGCACAATTTAGCAGCGTTATTCCCCTATAATTTTCACAGTTTAACTTGTTCCCCTTCTTGTGTATGCATATTAATCCTGCACTCCATTTTGTAGGCATAGATTTATTGCTCCATATTTCAACTATTAATCTGTGAATTCTATCATGTAAAAATTCCCCGCCATTTTGCAGTAATTCCGCTGTTATTTGGTCATTACCCGGGGCCTTATTACGCTTGAGTTTTTTCATTGCTTCACTAATTTCTTCTGCTGATGGTGGTATGTCTTTAGGTTCGACGTTGTACATTATATCATTGTTAATTTGTGCACTTATATGGTTTATATTTAACAAATCTTTGAAGTATTCGGACCATCTATTTAAAATCTCGTTTTCTTCTGACAATATTTTCTTGTCTTTGTCCATGCAAGCTACTAACCTTGGTTGAAAGCCTCTGGTTTCTTTCTTTATTGTTTTTTTTTTTTTTTTTTCGTAAAACCGTTTTACATTGTTTTGATGTTGCTCATTCTGGATTTCAGTTATTTTGTTTCTCATCATTAATTTCTTTTTCCTACGACAGAGTTTTGTAGATATTCTTCTTTTTTCAATGTATTGCATTCTATTTGCTCTTGTTTTATTCTGTAATGTCTTTTCTCTAGCTTTATTCTTCTCTTCTATTGCTAGTACACATTCTTCATCAAACCATTCAGAATTTCTTTCAGGTCGCTTTCTTTCTATAACTTCTCTCGCTGCGGTAATTAAACTTTCTTCTATTTGCGACCATTTTCCATCTATAGTTTCATTTGTACCTTCTGGGGACACTATTTTTGTTCTTATTGCACTTTGGTATTGTTCTTTTAAATCAGTTTCCTTAAACTTTCCATTATCCCATTTCACTCTTTTTATTCCACCCTTTTTTGCAATATTTGATATTCTTTGCCTTACTTTAGCAACAACAAGGAAATGATCGCTGTCACAATTGGCTCCGCGGCATGTTGTGATGTTTATTATTGATGTTGCCCATCTTTTTGACACTAGTATATGGTCAATTTGATTTACTTCGTTTGTTCCCGGTATTTTCCATGTGTCTTTGTAAATATATTTCCGTTCAAAGGCCGTACTTCCGACCCGCATATCTTGTTCGTACGCTAATTGACACAATCTTGCGCCATTATTGTTTGTAATTTTGTGTAATGAGAATTTTCCTGCGATTTTATGTATATGTGCTTCTCTTCCAATCTTTGCGTTAAAGTCTCCTATGAGTACTGTCGTGTCATAATTATTTATTCTTTCACATACATCTCCAAGATTTTCATAGAAAGCATCCTTTTCATTTTCATCTGCATTTTCAGTTGGTGCATATGCGTTTATAATTGTAATATTGTTAAATTTACCTTTGAATCTTATGTAACTTATTCTATCATTAACTGGTGTAAATTCTAATACTTTTTCTTCTATATTTTTACTAACTATAAAACCAGTGCCATACATGCCTGTTCTTGTATCGTTTCCACTGTAAAAAAATGAGAATAGTATATTTCTGATTTTTCCTTTACCTTGCCATCTTATTTCTTGCAATACTGCTACGTCAATTTTATATTTGAGGAGTTCTTGTGCAATTTCATACATTTTTCCTGGTTGTAACATTGTCTGTACATTCCACGTTCCAAATCTTAAGTCATTTCCTTTATCCTTTTTACGTTGCCGGGTCAATTTACCATTACCATCAATTTACCATTGACATAGTATAATGACATAATGGCAAATTTATTATACTCTTTGACCTAGAGTCAAACGGGTATAATAATACTTATATGTAAACTACGTATTACCAGGCGCACGTTGCCCCGACATTCAGTGGAGTTTTAATTTCAATTACTGTTATTGAAAAAAGTTAACACAAAAATTACACATGTTGTACATGTTAATTTTAAAATGTAAATAAAGAAATTTTTTTTAAATGCTTCTTTTAGAATTATTCTTGCAATTTTTTAATAAGTTTATTTCACTTGAAACTTTTCAAAATTATTAAATAATAATAAAAATTAAAATTTTAATTTAGTTAACATTATTCGCCGGAAACCAACCATCTTCAACTCTATCGTCCAGGAGCACCAAATTGTCAAGAAATATAGAAAAATTAGAGATAATCGTTAAAACTGTTTTGCAAACTGTTTTTTAAAGTTTTTGTTTCGCAATCGGTTAAAAGAACTCGACAAAACAGTTTTTTAAGCATTCCCCTAATTCAAAGAAATTTTACCTTACTTGTTTCTGCTTAAGAGTAAAGTAATGAAAAAATCTGTAAAAAGCTGCTGTACCGCAATGAGTTAATGGAACTCAATAAACCTGTTTTTGAGACTTTGAACAAGCAATATTTCGCAAAATTGGATGTAATATCCTTTCTTTTGTACAATTGTCGGGCGGCAAAAAACCTATAAAAAGGTTGGGTCGCAATGAGTTAACGGAACTCCACAAATATTTTTTGAGGCTTTCTTTCCAACCAAAGCAGTACTTCAAAAATTTGGCCGAAACTTGCTGTTTTACAATTTGCAACCTCCCGGGCAACGCCGGGTAAATCTGCTGGTTAAATATAAAATAACCAAATTTCTTAAATAACTATTATTCCAGAAACAAATATTATTAAATCTAGTATATAAGATTATTCTTTATGAGATTTCAATTCATTCATCTTTTTCATATTCTTTTCTATAACAGTTTCATTAAATGTAATTTTATTCTTAAAATTATAACTTGGATTTACTGGATAAAAAAATCTTTGTTGAAAATTATCTTTTAAATTTGAAAAATTATGGTCAAGTTTCTTATACTCGTACATTGTTAGCATTTTTAATTAAAATTGTTTCTTCATCTACTCTAGATAATACAACTAGATGAAGAAACAAGGTTTATTTATTATTTATTTGTTTACAATTATTTTTAAGAATACAATTTTTACTTAAAGATAATTCATTCAATGTTTTTAATTCTTCATACTTATATGTTTTTTTATTATATATAAAAATAATTTCATTAGGATAATCTACTTCTTTATTTTCCCTATTAGGAACTGAAAGAACAATTTAAAATTGAATTAATTTTTCTTGGATTTCGATAGCTAATAATAATGAGTCTTTTTCAAGTTGAGCTTAACCTAATTTTATATATTGTAGTTTAAAAAAATTTCCTCATATTTTTCTATTTCCTCTTCTATTAAAATATTTGAATGTACCATTCCATATCTAATAAAAGCTAAATTATCTAGTATTATATTTATTTTATCTTTAATTTTTTATATATTAAAAAGCAGGTCTATATATAAATTTTGTTTTGTTTCTGTAAATTATTGATTTCGTTTGACAATATATTTCTATCATATTTTATAATTAAGTCAATTTATTGTATGATTGTTTTATGAAACTGATGATAAACTTTAATTTTTTCATTATAGTTTGCTATTAGTACATGATTGTTATAATCTGCGGTCTACAAATGTTTTTCTATATTTTGTCGGTCTAGTTCGTCTATTGTTACCATTTAGATATTATTCCGACACCGTCTATTAATCCTCGTTTTGATGTTTTGATATTGAATTATGGTTTTTAATTTATTGCTTTCTGATTTGTGTTTAGAACGTCTGTTTTATTTGAAATATCAACAAGTAAATTTAGTATTTCGGTTGGATGGATAATATGAATTATAATATAACTAATTGTTTTTTATCTAAATTTATTTTGACAAATCCTGTTGGAATTGATGTTGCTTATATCTAATAGGCTACACTTCACCGTCTGTATTGTCATCATTGTAAGTATAATTACCCCAAAGAGTACTTTACTTTACTTTATCGACATAACAAATTATTTTTTAACAAACCATTAATTGTGCGAAGATGGTGGTACCGAACCAATGACTTGATGAGCGGCTTGTTTGATGATAGAAGAGCATAGTGCCCACTGCTCTTCGACTGGTATATCTTGGCTTATGGGTGAGAACTGCATCATATGGGAAATAGCTTCAGCATATTTCCTTGAGGTCTCGGATGACTGTAGCGTTTCTACGTTTATTTTCTTCGGTGTTCTACCTACGTTCTGGCTCGGATTCTAGGTATGACAAGGAGGTGGTCCGAGTCTATAGTTGCATCTCGCCATGTACGCACATCCATCATATCCCATGCCCTACAATAATGTTTATATCATGGCGCGGACAATCATCATAGGCTTCTCCAGCCTGTCATACTAGGAATCTTTATCTGCGCCATCAGATTCTTCTGTAGGAGCATGGCCACAGATAACGCTCATATTAAAGAATGTCACTTTGATTTGAATTCAGCATAGGCGTTCGTTAATGGGTCTCCATCCTATGACTTTTCCAAACAAGCCACATCCAAACTTTCGAGTTTTTTGCTAACAGCTGTAATAAATTGCGTAGTTCTTCCTTTGATATTCTTTTATGCGCTTTTCTGTCCAGTTTACTTCCTGTATATGCTATAATGCGGAGGTAAGATAGACATATTTGATGGGTACACACGGTTACAGCACTAGGTATCGCCATATGAAACTAATCAGAGCCCACCCTGTGTATAGACCACCCAACCACCACCCCGGACAGTAGGGGAACAGAAATACTCTCAATAAGGTATGCTTGTAGTACGAATCCACAAAAATTTAAATAAAATTCGAGAAGCGAGTGTTCCAGAATGGACCACTACCTGGTCTGCGACTGATCACAGAGGGGCGTCAGTAAGAAACCCAGGCTGTAGGTATAAAAAGTATTCAATAAATAAAAATTCGGTAGGGATATCTAACGAAGTGTCGGCAGATACCACAGCTGTCTGCGAGGGCTTGGCTGAACGTTTAGATGAAGTCGCCAGTGGTTCATAATAATAATATTAATAATATAAATAATCTGGATAAATTAATAAAACTCTTGGCTATGAGCTCGAAGGTTCAAAGAAGTCCGCCTACAAAAGGTGAAAAAAATAAGGAAACTGAAGTGGGCTATAAAGAAAAAATATTGTTTGATGAAGGCAATATAAAGAAACCCACGAGGGTAATAATATAATTTAAAATCTGGGATTACAAGAAAGTAACACGGAAGACAACTCCACAATTAATGAGTTGGAAACCTTGTGAAAAGAATTACAAAGAGAAATCTGTCAACTTAAGGCAGAATATTTCAATAAAATTTCAACACTATAAATAGTGTGCCAAATGTATCCACAGATACTGAATAGAAAAAGAAATCCGAATAAACGAAAAGCGGATAAGTTCCCAGATGTTAACACATATTTGTAACCGCTATTTAAACCTCAAGATGAAGAGCTAAAAGGAAACGATAAGGTCACTAAAAAATATAAACCTCCGGTAATTTTGAGCAATATATAATATAAAATATAAATGTTAAACTCAACATGATGAATAATGACTAGTTAAAAATTAATGTAGACAACGAAAATCAGTATAGAGTTTTGACAAAATCTATAAATAAAGCCAAGTTGGAATGGCAGACATATGAAAATAAACTGACTGGACCAATTAAAATTATGGCAAGAAATCTTTAGCCATCATGTGAACCAGAAGATATTAAAAAAGAACTTATTAATAAAGGTTTTAAATGACTAGATGTGACAAACAGAATTAAAAAAACTAAAGATAAAAATATAAATATTGTAATCAAGCTTCCACAATTTCTGCTATCTTTGATCATTCAGAGGAAATAAATAAAATATACAAAAAAGATAATTTCCAGCACATGAGAGTGAAAATTAAGGCTTTAGGAAGTAATAAGTCAATTCCTCAGTGTAAAAAATGGCAGAGTTTTGGACATACACAAAAATTTTACCAAAAGCAGGCTAAATGTGTAAAATGTGCTGGAAATCATATGAAAGCAGAGTGTAGGAAAAAAGAAAATTTCTAAGCCATATATGCAAACTGCAACGGGGCATATCCTGCTAGCTATCGTCGTTGTTTGGTAGCAAAAGAGTTACAGAAAAGAAGATTGACAATGCGCAAACCCAAACAATCAAATGAAACAAAAATACCGAAAAAACCTAAACCATTTATATCCAGTAAAGTTGCGAATGGGGTTTTATACCCCCAAGCTACCAAAAACAAAAATTAAAGAAAATATTATTACAGAAAAAAATATTAAGGTTATGAAACCTAAACGTAATGACAATGAAGTAATGCACAAGATACAAAATCTATTGCTAAAAGTTGACGAAATCTTCATAAGATAAAATAAAATAGAAAAGAGGTACATTAATGAATATCAAGAAACATCTAAAAAAATTATAAAAAAATGTATCTAGATAAAATACGTATTGCAACTTGGAATCTAATGGTGTCCTAATTAAAAAAACTTGAACTAGAAGTGTTCTTAAGATCTTAGAATATTGATGTGTGTCTGCTATCAGAGACTCATTTAACAATAAACATAAAATTTAAGATTCTAGGTTATTTTTTTATTTTTTTTTTTATTTTATTTATTAAACCAAAACAAGGTTTTTACAAAAAATATCTTACAACTATTGAAAAAAACAAAAAAAAATTAAAGCTAACAAAATGCACAAAAAAAAAAAAAAACAAGTAAAGAAACAGTCAGTCGGTGTAACCGACTTAGAAATACCCTACACCTATTTGGTTCAAATTTAAGGACATATCCATAAGTCATTTTAACACCATAAATGTTGTTATTAATTTGATCGTAAGACATAGCTAACCAAATTAACTTTATAATACTAAAAACATTTTCTAATTACACTATCTATTAAAAAATATTACAAATTCTTACTAATTTATCTATTTGAAAATATTAAAAAACAAACAAACTTGAAATAAATGAAAATATATTTATTTCAATTCAATTACAAAATGAAAAAATTCTAATTATTAAATTTTGTGATAAAAAGATAATCAAAGCATAATATATTTAATAATCCAAATTTTTAAAAATTGCAATTATTTTAAATGGTTAGTTTATATACCTAATAAAAAAGCTTATAAACGCAAAATATGCAATAAATGTATTTCTAAAATACAATTACAAATTTAGACCTTTTCATATAATTTATTTAAATATAAAAATAAATTTTACATAAATGCAGCAAGAACCTTTGAACATAGCTGAACCACTACAATTAAGTCTAGATTTCGGAGACACATAGGACATAGGAAATATATTCTTTGGCTTCGAAATTAAACTCGACCACAACCAATTCCCATGGTACTTTCATTACTAGTAACCTAGTGTTAAATTTCATCAAAATACCGACATTATTTTTTGAGTTATGGTGTTTTTAAGATATATGTTTTTTAGTCCTTGAACTTGTCATGGGTTCCAGAACCCGAAACGATGGTACGATTTTGCCCATATGCAGTCCCGTCATACTTTCAATACTAGTTAACCCTTGTATACAATTGGAACGTTCTATCTTAATTTTAAGTTACTAGTTTTATTAATTTCGATGATAAGCTTTTACACATTTGGGGGTCTAAGAGAGGTTCTGAACCACCACTCCAATTGATCCCAAATTAGGGGGGCACGCAAGAAATAGTAAAGAACACCCTGGGCCAAATTTGAAGCTTCTACATTTGTTCAAGTTACTATCTTTATTAATTTCGAAAATATGCTTTAAGGTCCTCGGAACTGAGTGGCTGGTCACCGACCCACTACCCCAATGGGGCCCAAATTTCAAAGACACTTACGAAATAGGAAGGGACACCCTGATACCAAATTTGGAGGTTCTATCTTCATTGGTTTCGGAATTATGCTCGTTTGGCCTAAATTCGATCAAAAAGTTCTATGTTCCGAACCCATTGTCCAATCTTCACCGTACGTAATCACCGCCGTAGTTTCATTACCAATAACCTACAGCACAAATTTCATGAAGATAGCCTCATTAGTTGTTGAGTTGATTTTTTATATATGTTCGTTAGCCCTGACTCCGATTACAAGGTCCGGAATCCGAACCGTTGGGCTGATTTCGCCCTTATATAGTCCGCGCTGTACTTATAGTACTAGTTAACCCTTGTACACAATTTGAACGGTCTATCCTAATTTTAAGTAACTGTTTTTAGTAATTTCGATTATAAGCCTTTAAAACTTGGTAGGTCAGAGAGAAGTACAGAACCACCACTCCAATTGATCCCAAATTAGGGGAACACGCAAGAGATAGTAATGAACACCCTTGTGGCAAATTGGAAGCTTCTACATTTTTTCAAGTTGTTATCTTTCTTAATTTTAAAGATATGTTTTAAGGTCTTCGGAAATGTGTGGCTGGTCCCCGACCCACTACTCCAATGGGACCCAAATTCACAAGACACTTATGAAATAGGAAGGGACATCCTGATACTAAATTTGGAGGTTCTATCTTCATTGGTTTCGGAATTATGCTCGTTTGGCCTAAATTCGATCAAAAAGTTTTAGGTTCCGAACCCATGGTCCAATCCCGACCTTACGCAATTCCCGATGTATCTTCATTACTAGTAACCTACAGCACAAATTTGATGAAGATAGCGTCAATAGTTGTTGAGTTATCGTGATTTTTTATATTTGTTCGTTAGCCCTGAAACCGATTAAAATGTTCAGAATCCGAACCCATGGGCCGATTTCGCCCATATGCAATCCCCGCCGTACTTTCAGTCCTAGTAACCTACAGTTAAAATTTCATCAAGATAGCTCCATTATTTTTCGAGTTATCGTGCCTACGGACGGACGGACGGACATGGCTATATCGACTCAGGCGGTAACGCTGATCACAAATATATATACTTTTCCATATCTAGCTCGCTTCCTTTAGGTGGTTACAAACACCATACCAAAGTTAATATACCTCTTTACCTATTCTATAGGTGTAGGGTATAAAAATACAAATTTGATTACTAAGTTAAAAATTTACAATGAAAAATTAAAAAGTTGTACTATATACTAAATTTTAAAACAAAAAAACAAAAATGCTTACAGGACAAAAACACAGTATGAGATAAAAATAATTGGAATGTATGTGATATGTATATGAACTTGAACTTGAAATAATTTTAAATGTTTACAAAGTAATTAGGTAATTTAAGTATTTAGGTAGTTTAGGAATTTCTGTTTTAATTTATGTTTAAAAGAGTTTCTTGATATGTCTGATGAAAAAAGATGACTGTGTTTGTTGAATATAGTGCAACATCTGTTTATTGGCTCATTTCTTCCGTATTCTGTTCTGTGCGTATTTTCTAATAAAAATTTAGTGTTTCTTGTATTTCTGACTACATTGTTTAGTCTAATCTTATTTACTAAAAATTAAACGTCAATACTTTTTTTTATGATGTCAAAGGTAAAGCAAGATGAAAGCATTTGCCTACGTGAAGATAAGGTTAACATATTCAATGAATTAAGTCTTACAGCATAGCTTGGAAGAGTAGAATAGTCTGTAGGATTATATTGGTTTCTCAAGGCAAACAAAAGGAATTGTTTCTGAACGGATTCTATTCTATTGGAATGTAAGTGAAACGCTGGATCCCATACGATGTTAAGCTCTTCTCTTAATAAAACCTAACATTTTGCTTGCTTTGGAAATCATATGATCATAGTGAAGATGGAAGTTAAGCTTATAGTCCAGAAGAATGCCAAGATCGGTTATACTGGACACCCTTTCAAGAACTATGTTATCTATTGCATAGTCGAAAAACATTGTAGATCTTTTACGTGTGAAGCTTATGACCTTGCATTTCGCTATGTTAAGTTCTAATTTATTGTAGAAACACCATTCTTGTAAAGAATGTAAATTTGATTGAAGTAATGCCAAATCAGAACAGTTTTTGATAACGTGGTAAATTTTAAGATCGTCAGCAAATGCAATATGTGATACACCCTCTAATTTTCTAGAAAGGTCTGAAATAAAAATATTAAATAGAAGTGGGCTTAAATAGCTACCTTGCGGCACTCCTGAGGTGACATTAATTGTGTTTGATAAATAACCTTGAAATTTAATATTTTGAGTTCTTTCAGTAAGATAAGAGCAAATTTCTTTCAGTAAGATAAGATATTTCCGATGTGTAAACCGTAAGATTAGTTGTAGTAGAACGACCTTTTCTAAATCCATGTTGTTGTTCGTTTAATTTTGTATTTATGACGGGTGTAATTTTACTAACTACAATTTTTTCGAACAATTTTGGAATAGTGGATAAGATAGCTATACCACGGTAGTTTTCAGAAAGATATAGATCTGTAATAATTGAATTAGATCTATTAAGTGAGATAGGAAAAGCGAAATTGATACGCGAATCTAATGGCCTATAAACTTTTTGAAAACAATCTGCAAAGAAATTACAGATTACATTAGGGCAAGAAGAAAAAACATTATCTTTAGACATAGAACTTGGATATCCATATGTTTTTCGCTTTGTATTAATGAAGTCAAAAAACTTTTTTGGATCTGTAATTAATTTATTACCAATTTCATTGACATAATTATCGTATGCTAGATTTGATTTCTGTTTAAATTCTAAAACAAGATCGTTGTACCTGTTCAGTAAAATAACATCAGGGTCCTTCGTAACTTTAATTTTTTTGTAAAGTTTGTTGCGTTGATTACGCAATGTCCTAATTTCTCTATTAAGTCAAGGTTCTGTTGTTTTATCTTTTTTTCGAATTTTTGGCACAAAGCAGTTAATTATGTCAAATATTTTTAAGTAAAAGATAGAGATTGAAAAGTTAATATCCTGTTGTATTAACAGGTCGTCCCAATTTAAAATTGATAAAGCATTATTAATGCTTTGATAATCAGCGTTAAAAAAGTCATATACAATATTATTATTGTAAGATTTCGCGAATTGAGGCACAGAAGTGGAAATTTCGAAGATGACTGCGTTATGATGAGGAGTGTTAGTGAACAGGTTGACTGCATCATCAGCGAGTTTTACCACCACTCTGTCATATGCATTTGAAAATGCAAGATCTGGCCACTTATTGTTTTTATTTGGAAAATTTATAATTTGTTGTAAATCATTACCATAGAACTCCGAAATAATGTCAAAATCAATTTCATCATGAAAGTTAATTGGTAATAACAAATTATCTGAATCATCTTCTATAAAAGATAATGATGGACGATTGAAATCGCCAAAAATAAAAATTGAATCATCCTCATTCATTTTAGATATAATATCGTGATAAATATCGAAAAATTCAGAATATGAGGAATTGTCAGAATTTGGTGGAAAGCAAACAATTCCTAGGTAAAGAAAATTATTACCTAAGTTTACTCTAATAAATTGGTGATCGAAAGTGTGGGAGGTTCTAGTGATTAGTGGAATACTACAAAGGTTATTATTTACTGCAAGTAAAACCCCGCCTCAGCGGGTGCAGTTTGTAGAGAAAAAATCCCTATCCTTTCAATAAATCGACCAATTATTGTCCAGTATTTCTTCATTTATGAAGGAATCGTTTAGCCATGTTTCGGTAAAAGCAAGCACAACGAAGTCACAAGACTTAGCATCTACATATAATTTTTTTAGTTTACCTCTCATACCACTACAGTTGTGGTAGAAGATTTTGAGATTGTCACTAAGATTACATTTATTATCTGTTGGTTTTAACTTCTTAAAGCTAGATCTTGTATTTACTAAAATAAGATTAGTGTTAATGTTATTTTCTTCCGCTAAGGGGACGAAAAAAATCATTACTACTTTTCCTAATTTTTTGCAAATAATCGATTCTCTTACTTTTAAGGTTACAATAAGCTTGTAAATCTTTTTCAACCGATTTGGACGAAGCACCGAAACCTTCATGATATTTTAAGTATAATTTCATTAATTCCTTAGGGTTAGAAGGCAAACCTTCTTGATCAATAAAAATTTTAATATTGAGTTTGGTTTTACCATCTACACAAAGGTCGTCATCCTCCTTATGTAAGTAAGCTAAATATAGCCTTACATTTTCGTATATTTTTTGATCTCTAAAACGTGATAAAACATACGTATGATCGTCATTAGCTACAGCATTTTTCGTTATTAATCTGACTATAGGAGGTAACATAGGATTAACAAAACTTGCAATAGATTGGGATGAAACCTATGCAATTGGCTTATCGTTAATTGAAGTCGTGCTACAGTTTACGTTTAAGCTCTGAGTACACGGAGTGCCAGCATTAAAGGTTTGTCCCTGAATGAAGTTAGAATATTTTTGTTTAGACGTAATTGATGTTGTTGTAATTAAATTCGAATTTGAATTTGAAATTGAAAATGAATTTTCAGAAATGACTGAATTGCACATTGTGCTAGACAAGGCACTTGAACTTGTATTAATGGCTGGAATCTCAATTAAATTGGGCTTATTTAGTGAATATGTAACTAAGTTCGACGGAGGCAAATAGTTTTGAAATTTAATAGGTGTATAGGTTAATAAAATAGGTTGCGTTTTGTTTGAATTTAAAATATTATTATTATTTTTATTATTCTTATTATTATTATTATTATTATTATTAATATTATTATTATTATTATTATTATTATTATTATTATTATTATTATTATTATTATCCTTTTTTTTGATTTGTTTATTTTTCGTTTTAATAATTTTAGGCAAATTAGTATTTCTATTGTTTGAATTTTTAGTGTTTGTTGTATTATTTTTAGAATGTTTTGTGTTTATTGAATATTGTGTGTTTGTCCTTAAATTATTTTTACCTAAATTTTTGAAACTGCTGATATTGGTTCCTATACGCCACAAGCTCCTGTTTTTAATTTCATTCACTTTTGATTCCGGAACACTAACTTTAAATGTGTGATAGTTCGGTTTATACTTCAGCCACTTCGGTGTTATTAATTTGCAGTGAACATCATCGCATTTCAACTTGCTTCTTATGTATTTGGCCAGTTTGACTTCAGTTGTGTTAACGCTAAGATTCGAAATTCTTATGTTAAATTTCGGCTTACTTATAGCATCTGGTGGATCGAGAACTTTTATTTCTTTTTCAATATCCATTGAAATATCGTCCTGTTTTTCCTTTGCTACATTTTTGAGTTTGTCTGACCCAGCGCTATCTATTTCGTTAAATTCGTTAAACAATGATTTAGGTAACTTATTTGAGCTGTATTGATTTGGGTGAGAATTATTGTGGTTTTTCATAAATTCTTGCATCTCCTTCATTTTGCTCTTGAGAATATCTAAATCAGCCAAAACTAAATCCCTGAAGCTCAATGAAATCTCATTCCTGCTCGCATTTTCAGAAATAGAAACACATATTTTAGATAAGTTATCAATTGAATCTTTTAGTTCCATATTATGTGAGTTATTTGTATCTTGAGGTAATTTATTTGAAATTGAAATTTCATTTTTTAATTTACCTATTTCAACTTTTATTATATCTCCAATAAATTTTTTGTTGTCAGTGTTGAAACTAATTACGCTATTGTTTAGCGATTCAAAATTTTTTTCCATTTCTGAAAAGTTGGCGGAGTTATTTTTTACAACTTCCAATAATTTAACAATTGTTCCTTGGAAGTTATCCCTAACATCATTAATATTATTTTTGATTTCCCGCGAAAATTGTCCGAGAGAATTTTGTTGATCCAGACAACTTTCACAAACAAAGTGCTGCGATAAAAAGCTGCTGTACCAGTTTCTCGGAGCGTTTAAGCAGACTCCATGAAATTTACGATTGCAGAAACCTTTGCATTTTATATCGAATTTCATATCGGTGACCAAACAATTTTCTACGCTGCATTTGAAATCCATTGTAAATTGTATATAATGTTAAGTAAAAAAATAAAGATGATGAATCACTTATTATTTGTATTCTGATTTTAATTTATTTTATTAGTTATTTATTGTTTAACTGTTTATTAATATTGTGACTTTACTTGTTAATGAAATTAAGTAGGTCACTAAAAAAAAAAATTTGCACTTGAAGAATTTTATTTTTAAATTTTAAATACAATATTTTAAATACCTTGTTAATTAAGCAAAAAAAAAAAAAATAAAATAAAAGAATTTTTTATTATTATTAAAAATAATTAAATATTAAAATTAGAGTAGAAAAAAAAATACGTCTAAACTTAATGAAGAATGAATAATGAATGAATTCTATAAGGAAGTTCATCCTAGTAATCATCTGAGAGAACGTAGTGCAATTCTAATAAAGGGCACTATAAAACATAATGAAGAATTCAAAATTGAATCTGAAGAAATCCAATCTATGATAAAAATTTCATCTATTACACAAGATCTTAATGTTGGAAAAGTATACTGTCCACCAAAATGCAATATAAAAACAAATATCTATAAAGAACTTCTAAATGTCCACGGACAAAAATTTCTGCTAGGAGGTGAAGAGGTAGAGAGCTAAGAAAATCTATTCAAGAGTAAGGTTGTTGGCATCATTCGACTGTCAAACCAACTTACTACAGACACCAACAAAGCTCCAGATCTAATTGACTTCTTTATAACCAAAAGAATTTTAACCTACTTCATATATTTAGAAAATAATCATGAATTGGATTCTGATCACTCTGCTGTCATACTAGAGTTGAATGAAAAAGTAACTAGAAAACTAAATAAATCCACACTGAAAAATAATACCACATACTGGTTAAGCTTAAAGTATGAAATCACAAATAATATTAATTTAAACATAAATTTACAATCAAAAGAACAATTAGATTTGGAACTAGAAGGCTTTATTAAAATAATTCAAAAAGCTGCTTGGAATAACACAAAAATAATTGAGTATAGGTATGAAGCAAATAATTATCCTAGACATATAACTGATTTAATAAAATGAAAAACAAGGGCTAGACGTAGATGGCAACAATCACGTTACCCTGATGACAAGAAGATTTTAAACAGATTATGACAATCTCTTAAAAGTCAAATTCAGATTTTAAAACCAGTATCATATGAAAATTATATAAACAAGTGATGATAAAAAACCAAGGGTTTTTAAAAAAGCACATTTTCAAAATAATATAGTGTTTCATACTAATATTTTATCGGAATATAATGTTCAAGCTTTAATATTAACGTTTAAGGAAATATATACGTCGGTGACTAAGTTACTTATAAAAACAGTAAATTTTTTATTTTAAAGTTCTAATAGCCCTTCAATGGGGAAATGGGGAAGGTTGCCAAATTTCTCAAGGACCTAACTTCATCTAACCTTCCCACCCCATTTTTGTAGTTTCTAGGAATTAAACCAAAATTTGGAGTTTTACTTAGAATTTTATTATCTAAGCAAAAATGGGTAAAACTGAGAGACACTTTCTTCAATTCAAGGAACCGCTTTTAAATTTAAGAAAAACCTTTAACATATGTTAAAATATAATGTTGGACCTTCAAATTTTGTATATTAATAAAAAAAAATTGGACTCAAGTTACAGGTGCTTAAAAATAGCAAAATTTCAATTTTCGAGCCCTTATAGCTTCTAAACAGGGGGCTTGTATCTTTTGAAATTAAAAAAATAAAAAAAAATAAAAAATTGTTAGTAATTTTCTTTTAATATCTGTTGTATGAATATTATCTAATTTTAATTTTTTATATTCATGTTGTTCTTTGTGCCTAATTGGTTTATAGTTACGAATCCTGTTGAACGAGATTCAATATAATTTTCCCTATATTTGTTGAAATTTTAAGTTTTGTTTAATTTTACGTTTTCTAAATTTTCTTTTATTTTATCAAACTTAATTTTATGATTTGGTACTTCGACTAGGCAATATTTAATAGTTGAACGGTATCTGTAATTATATATTCTAACTGCTTGTTGGTTTAATTTAATAACTGAGCAGTTATTTTTATTAAGACGTAGTGTTGTAAATTATTGTAATTCTATTGTTTTATTGTGGTTTAATACTTCTTCATTTGCATAATGAACTGTATCTGTATTTTATCAATCTCTCCTTCTTTTACTTTGTGTTCTATTCTACTTAGAAAATCTGCGACATGATTTTCTTTACCTTTAAGATATTCGATATTGAATTGGTATTCTCCTAATTTTAACAACCATCTTTAATGCCTAGTTGATAGGTCTTAACCTTTATATTTGGCATTTAAATATTTTATTTGTTTTAGATCCGTCAGTATTTTAAACTTATTACCGTAAAGGTAGGGTTCAAAGTAGTTCACTGATCACAAAATTGCTAAGAATTATATATATGCAGCAAAATAATTGCGTTCATGACTATTCAAAGTCCGCGAAGCAAAATATATAGGATGTCTGTTGTTAAAACGAATGGTTTTTCGAAATTTGAATATTTTATTACAGGGTGGTTTGTTATAAGACATAGATACATCCGATATAGACTCAATATGAATCGGATCAGAATCGAAAAATAAATCGATTCTGCTAATGTCCGTCTGTCCGTCCGCACGATAACTCAAAAACTAAAGGAGCTAGGAGCTAAAATCCAGCCATTTTGGTTCATGGGTTCGGGTAGCTGACATACAACTTCTTTTTCTATATGAGTAGTACTCTGTGCTTATTACAGATGCGTATCTGAAATTTTGCTAAAAGTAGTTAAGTTTTATGGCCAAATTTTGTGCAAAATTTGGTTGGTCTACTGCAGTGGGTTCGAATAGCTGCCATACAACTCCTTCTTTTATATGAGCATTACACTACACCTAATGAAGCTGGGTGTCTGAAATTTTGCCAAAAATAGTTTAGTGTAATGGCCAAACTTTCTGCAAAATTTGGTTGGTCTACTGAAGAGGGTTCGAGTAGCTGCCATACAACTTCTTCTTTTATGTGAGCATTACACTACACCTAATAAAGCTGGGTGTCTGAAATTTTGCCAAAAATAGTTTAGTGTAATGGCCAAAGTTTCTGCAAAATTTGGTTGGCCTACTGCAGAGGGTTTGAGTAGCTGCCATACAACTCCTTCTTTTATATAAGTATTCCACTACATTTAATAAAGCTGTATGTTTGAAATTTTGCCAAAAGTAATTGACCGGATGATATAAAGTATATGTTACGGTCATACGGGTATCCCAGAGTTGACACAGTCTACTCTACTACACTCTTCCTCGTTATACCCGTATGACTATATAGTCCAAGGGTATAATAAATTTGCCATTACGTTTGTGACGCAGAGAAGGAGGGGGGGGTAGATATAGACTCAAGTGTATGGATCGGATCAGAATCGAAAAATAAATCGATTCAGCTATGTATGTCCGTCCGTCCGTCTGTCCGTCTGTCCGTCCGTCCGTCATCACGATAACTCAAAAAGTAAAGGAGCTAGGATTATGAAATTTTCACAAATTCGTTTTTATGCAAAAAACGGAATCGAGTTTGAAATTCAGCCATTTTGGTCCACGGGTTCGAGTACCTGCCATACAACTTATAATTTTATATGAGCATTACTCTATACCTATGGAAGCTGCGTGTCTGAAATTTTGCCAAAAGTAGTTTAGTATAATGGCCAAAGTTACTGCAAAATTTGGTTGGTCTACTGCAGAGGGTTCGAGTAGCTGCCATACAACTCCTTCTTTTATATGAGCTTTACATTACACCTGATGAAGCTGGGTGACTAAAATTTTGCAAAAAATAGTTTAGTGTAATGACCAAAGTTACTGCAAAATTTAGTTGGTCTACTGCTGAGGGTTCGAGTAGCTGCCATACAACTCCTTTTTTTATATGAGGATTACACTACACCAAATGAAGCTGGGTGTCTAAAATTTTGCCAAAAATAGTTTAGTGTAATGGCCAAAGTTACTGCAAAATTTGGTTGGTCTACTGCAAAGGGTTCTAGTTGCTGCCATACAACTCCTTCTTTTATATGAGCATTACTCTACACCTAATAAAGCTGAATGTTTGAAATTTTGCCAAAAGTAATTAACCGGATGATATAATGTATATGTTACGGTCATACGGGTATCCCAGAGTTGACACAGTCTACACTCTTCCTCGTTTTAAATTATTTTAATAATTATTTCGATAATGATTATTTTTCAAATTATTTTAACTATTTATATTAGCTTTTTTGAAGTCTTGTCTTATACAAGAATCTTCATACGGTCTTATATTCATTATTTCATTGTATATCGTATCAAGCGAATTTCCCAGTAACATTTATTTTATAATGTTTAACAAAAAGCTATCTATATTACCTAAAACTATGTAATAAGTATCGCTATAATACACTTGAAGCTCATCGGCTTTGTATTTAAGGTTTTGAATTTGTATAGCTAATTCATTCACCTACCGAATTAACTCGTAGTTAAGATATCTTCCTGCACAGTTCTTCAGGTTCTGTCTCTGGCTTGTATCTCCTTTTTAATTATGTTTTTGTAGTATCTAGTTGTATGGTTGCGCAATGTTGATAATAGTATTTTTGACTTCTCCCTGGATTGTTTTCGTTACTTTTTTTATACCCTATACCTATAGAATAGGTAAAAGGGTAAATTAACTTTTGTATGGTGTTTGTAACCACCTACAAGAAGCGATCGAGATATGGAAAAGTATATATTATATTTGTGATCCGCCGATATTACCATGTCCGTCTGTAGGCACGATAACTCAAAAAATAATGGAGCTATCTTGATGAAATTTTAAATGTAGGTTACCAGGACTGAAAGTACGGCGGCGATTGTAAATGCGCGAAATCGGCTCATGGGTTCGGATTCTGGACCTTTTAAGCGGTCCAAAAGCTAACGAACATATATAAAAAATCACGATAACTCAAGAACTAATAACGCTATCTTCATAAAATTTGCGCTGTAGGTTACTAGTAATGAAACTACGGCGGGGATTGCGTACGGTAGAGATTAGACCATGGGTTCGGAACCTAGAACTTTTTGATCGAATTTAGGCCAAACGAGTATAACTCCGAAACCAATGAAGATAGAACCTCCATATTTGGTATCGGGGTGTCCCTTCCTATTTCCTTAGCGGTCTTGAAATTTGGGCCCCATTGAAGTAGTGGGTCGGGGACCAGCCACACCTTTCCGAAGACCTTAAAGCATATCTTTAAAATTAATAAAGATAGCAACTTGAAAAAATTTAGAATCTTCAAATTTGGCACAAGGATGTTCTTTACTATTTCTTGCGTGTCCCCCTAATTTGGGGTCAATTGGAGTAAAAGGTTCAGTATCCCTCTTACACCTCCCAAGGTTTAAAAGTTTATAATCGAAATTACTAAAAATAATAACTTAAATTTAATATAGAACGTTCCAATTGTGTACAAGGGTTAACTAGTATTTACAGTACAGTGCGAGCTGCATATGGGTGAAATCGTACTATGGTTTCGGGTTCTGGAACCTTTGAAAAGTTCAAGGGCTAACAAACATATATCTTAAAAACAGCATAACTCAAAAAATAATGCCGCTATTTTGATGAAATTTAAACTCTAGGTTACTAGTAATGAAAGTACCATGGGAAATGTTTCTTGTTCGGATTCGGATTCTAGAAGCGAATTTAGGCAAAACCAGTGTAATTTCGATGCCAAAGAAGATATTTCCTATTTCCTATGTGTCTCCGAAATTAAAACTTAATTGTAGTGGTGGTTCAGGTGTCTCATAAGAAATCCGAAAAAAGCTTATCTTCGAAATTCATGAAATTTAAATTTGATACACGCGGGTTCTTTCCTATTTCCGTTTTTATTGGACACTTTTATATTTTTAAAAGGCTAAGAATTTGACCATACAACATAATAACTTTTTATAATCTAATATATAAAGAAGAAAATTTGTTTGTTTATTTGTTTGTTTGTTTGTTTGTTTGTCCAGGATTCACGTGAAAACCACTGGTCCGATTGACACCAAATTTTAAAGGAATAATTTTGGGAGTCCGGGGGGTGACATAGGCTATGTCGCATTTTTATAAGTCAGCAGGTTGCGGCTCCAGAGCCGTTTTAAGCTTTTTCGTTTTTTTGATGTCGAGTCGAAACGGTTTGACCGATTCACTTGAAATTTTGCACGAATGTTCTTCTTATTACACGGAATTAATGGTATAAAACTGGTTGGAATAAATTAACCCCTTTCGGCCCGGCGGGCTTCCAAAAAATTTTGTGTTTCCGATTTGTGTCCAATTTTACAGGGTGGTTTTGCAGTCAAAAAGAGAGGCTGGCACAAATTTTTGTTGGGTTCGGTTAACCCGTTTGGGCACGAGGGCGCAATGAAGCTTTTTCAATGTTTTTGATGTCGAGCCGAAGCAGTTTGACCGATTGACTTGAAATTTTGCACAAATGTTCCTCTTAGCAACCGCAATTAGTTGCATAAATTTGGTTGGAATAATTTAACCCATTTCGGCCTGGCGGGCTTCCAAAAAATTTTGTGTTTCCGATTTGTGTCCAATTTTACAAGGTGGTTTCGCAGTCGAAAATAAAGTCTGGGACAAATTTTTGTTGAGTTCGGTTAACCCGTTTGGGCACGAGAGTGCAAAGAAGCTTTTTCAATGTTTTTGATGTCGAGTCAAAACTGTTCGACCGATTGACTTGAAATTTTGCACAAATGTTCCTCTTAGCAACCGCATTTAGTTGTATAAATTTGGTTGGAATAAATTAACCCATTTCGGCCTGGCGGACTTTCAAAAAATTTTGTGTTTTCGATTTATGTCCAATTTTACACGACGATGATATGAAGTTTTCTATATATTTTATTTTCTTATACGATTAAAAGTATTTTATTGAAAATTTTGTACCAGCATTTTAATTAAAACCCACAGGGTTAATTTGGTTTTGACCTGTTTGTGCGTTTTGAACAAAGATTCAATGAAATTTTCAGTTTTCTTCAAATGAAATCTAAAAATCAAAAAATTCAATTTGTTATATATAATGCTTAAATACATAGTATTTTAAAACAGTTTTTCCAAAAAATAAGCCTACATTTCTCTCATAAAATCATAAAAAAACGAGGAAGAGCGTATTACAACTTTCAGGTGAGTACTAAACAAAATATAAGTTGAAAAGCGAATTTTTAAACCTTTTCTAAACCATCGACTATATTTTATTCAAGCGTTGGCAATTCAAGAAAATCCCCTTTTGACCTATAGTCATTTTAATTCAGTTAACATTGTTCACGGGAAACCTACCATCCTCAACTCTATCGTTAAGGAGCACCAAATTGTCAAGAAGCAGCATGTATAGAAAAATTAGAGATAATCGTTCAAATTGTTTTGCAAACTGTTTTTTAAAGTTTTTGTTTCGCAATCGATTAAAAGAACTCGACAAACCTTTTTTTTAAGTATTCCCCTAATTCAAAGAAGTTGTACCTACTTTAAAAAATTGGACGTAATTTACTTACAAATTTTTTTTTGAACAATCGTCGGCAGGGGTTAACAACTTTCAAGTCTGTTAGTAAATTGAACTTCATTTTCAAAGAAGAACACATATACGAAATTTGAAGTTAATCTGTTAAATCATTTCTAATATATAGCAAAGCAACGAAAAAACCTATAAAAAGCTGTTGGGCCACGATGGGTTAACGACACTCCACAAATATTTTTTTGTGGCATTTATAGGCAAAGTTTTTTTTTTTTTTTTTTTTTTTTTATTTTTACGTAGGTTGGAATGGAATCTTCAAAAGACACAATGAGCCCCGTAGCTTGACATTGCGTGTGGGATTCTTACCCACTAAACCACACCTTTCCTCTATTGCGATCTAGTCCGATAGGGCTAATGAGCAATTTTTATTCTGGCTTTATTTTAGTTTTAAATGTAGATTCCATCCAGCGATGTCTATCTAACTGTTTCTTTCTCTTATTATAGCTACACTAACTCAAAAGGCTTTACTCTTTTGAGTCGTCTGGCTATATTTGTATTATCCAGAAGCTGGACTACCTCGACATTTACATGGTTTTGGAGTCTTTTTTCGTGACTTCTTGCAAAATTTTGGATTTCTTTATCTACAAATTCTATTTGCATATCTCTATGTAGGTCATAGTTTCTGATGAACCAGGGCGCGTTCACAATATTTCTTAGAACTTTATTCTGGAACCTCTGAATAACATCTCTATTACTCTTTTTGCTGCATCCCCATAGCTGGATGCCATATGACCATACTGGTTTTAATATTTGTTTATAGAGCAGAAGTTTGTTTTGTATTGTCAAGGTAGAATGCTTACCTATGAGCCAGTACATTTTTCTATAACGGATTTGTAACTCTTCCTTCTTGTTTTTGATGTGGGCTTTCCAGCGAAGCTTCGCATCTAATGTCATACCAAGATATTTGGCAGTATTTGAATAAGGTATTTCTTGACCATTTATATATACTGGTTTATGGTCAATTTTTTTATTTGTGAAATCCACATGAATTGACTTACCTTCATTTAATTTTAGCCTCCACCTTTTAGTATAATTTTGGATTCTTGTCATAGCTCTCTGCAGTTTTTCTGTAGATTCTTCATTATTTTCTCCGACAGCCAAAACCGCTGTATCATCAGCAAACGTCGCAATTATATTATTTTCAAGTGCAGGAAAATCACAAGTATACAACAGATACAGTATTGGACCGAGTACACTTCCTTGAGGAACTCCAGCACCGATTTCTTTAAGATCGGAATATTCTCCTTCTTGTTTTATGTAGAAGTATCTGTCTGATAGATAGCTTTCTATCATTTCCGAATGCTCTTTTGGAAGGATTGTTCTCAGTTTACAATTCAATCCCTTGTGCCACACCTTATCGAATGCCTGAGTCACATCCAAAAAGATTGCTGAACAGACTTTCTTCTCCTCTAAAGCTTTTTCAATAGTGTTTGTTATTCTGTGTACCTGGTCTATTGTTGCATGTTTTTCTCTAAAGCCGAATTGGTGGTCCGGAATTAGATTCTTCCTTTCAATAATCGGTTTTAGTCTTCTCAAATAAATTTTTTCAAATAGTTTTGACATTATAGGTAGCAATGAGATTGGTCTATAAGACGTTATCTCATTTGGTGGTTTTCCTGCTTTGGGTATCATAATGACCTCGGCCACTTTCCACAATTTCGGCACATATTTCAGCCTGAATGCAGCATTTATAAGATTTGTTATTTTAACTATTGCCTTCTCTGGTAGCTGCTTCAGAATTTGTCCGGTTATTAAATCATATCCCGGAGCTTTTTTAGATTTAATGTTGTTTTTAATTTCTTTTTTCACTTCAGCTGGATTTGTTAATGCGATTTCCTCTTGCTCTTGAATTTGTTCTACATCTAGATCTTCCTCTTCTTCACCAGTGTTTACTTGAAATATCTTTTCTAGGTGTTCCGCAAATAATTTGGCTTTTTCTTTATTATCTCTCGCCCACTTTCCGTCCAGTTTTCTAATTGGAGGAATAGCTGCAATAGGTTTTTTCAGATTTTTAGCTGCCTTCCAAAGAGAGTAATCAGTACTTTTATCATTTGTTAGCTTTTCCAAATATAAATTTATCGATTTGTTTTTCACTTCCTTAATTCTTCTTCTTAGTTGTTGGGTGAGATTATTCAGCCTAGTTTTATCTTGTGGAGCTCTAGTTTGGTGCCATTTTTTCCTTGCTCTGCGTTTTATTGCAATTAGTTCTAAGATTTCGGCTGGATATTTATTTTCTTTTACTCTTTGTTTAATTACTGGAGTATTTTCCCACACTGTAAGTTGTATATCGTTAATGTAGTTTTCCACCTCCGCATCCAATTGTTCTTTGTATTGCAACGGTACAGCTAGTTGTATTTTTTCTTCCAGACACACTTTAAAGCTTTCCCAGTCAGTGTATTTATTGGCGAGAATCGGAATGCTCTGCTTTTCAATAGCGTTTTCACTTACAGTTAGCAGAATTGGTGAGTGGTCAGAGTCCATTTCCTGCCTATCTTCTATCTGTATGAAATTATTCGAAATGTTTTTAATAATGAAAAAATCTATTAAATCAGGTATTTTATTTGGATCTGTAGGCCAATATGTAGGTTTTCCTGTTGATATGGTTTCACACCCAAATTCGCTTGTTGCTTGGAATAATTCTCTGCCTTTGGTTGTTGTTAGCCGTGATCCCCAGTGTGTATTTTTGGCATTAAAATCACCTCCTATAACAAACTTTTTTCCTAGTTTCTTAAAAAGATCCAAATAATGATGTTTCTTCAGAGAGTACTTAGGTGGACAATATATACTTGCTACTACAATAAAGTAGTTTTTGCATTTTACGTTTACGGCCATAGCTTGTATTTCTTCTGTTTCAAATTTGGCTTCTTCAAAATGTTGTATACTTTGTTTTATAATTACTGCACTTCCTCCTCTAGCAGAGTTACCTGGATGTATGCTATGATAAACTTTATAACCATGAAAATTAATATGCGTTTGTTTGTTAAAGTGTGTTTCTGCTATAAGACAAACATCTATATTATTTATGTCAAGGACTGCTTGTAGCTCTTGTTGGTGTTGTAGCAGTCCATTGGCATTCCATGAAAAAATTTTTAGTTCATTCATCTTTTCGATTTCGAAGCAGGTTTTTGGTACTGCCCTCTAGTGCTCCTATTCTACAATCCGTATCGACCATAGAACTTTCTATTTTGGTTACTTTTTTTAGTATAAGCAGAATGGATTGTTTTAAATCATTTTCTTGTTCGCTATTATTATTAAGTTTTTTACCCGCAACAACTTGGGCATAAGTTTTACTGCTTCTATTTGTCTGGAAATCTTGCTTCACTTGCGACGTTTGCAGATGGTTTCTGATTTGTTTTTTAGCGTATTGTGGAGTATTCCTTTGTTGTGAATTTGGGCTCATATTCTTAAATTTGATTTTTTGCATTTCTTTTGCGATTATGCAGCCTCTATAATTAGCTGGATGTTGATTTCCGCAATGAACACATTTTGGTGGTTCAGTTTTAGGTTTCAAACATTCCCTGGTATGGTGCCTACCTGCACATTTTACACATCTTGGGGTTTTTCCACAATATTTTTGTGTGTGACCATATGCCTGGCATGATTTACATTGTACTACAAGCTTATTTTTTCTTAGAGGCTCGATATTCACAATACATTTTAGAATACTTTTAATCTCGTATATTCTGCTAATATCTTCTTCTGCTTTGAAGGTTAACATAAACATGTTTAATGGTTCTTTATTCTTCCAGCTACGTTTATTTGCAGCTCCTATTATTTTATATTCTCTATTTTCAAGATCTTTAATTATTTCTTCTGTTTTACACGAGTGAGGCAGGTTCTTGACCATAACTCGTATTGGCCTTTGCTGTTTGCTTTCGTATGAGTGCCAACTATATTTGTACTCTGATAGCGCTTTTGTTAATGTTCTGTAAGCATCTTCATCTAACAAATTGATTTTTATACAATTCTTTCCAAGGAGTTTCATCTCAAACTGTTTTTCTGTTATTACTTTTTTTACTCTCTCGCAGAATTCGTTATAGTTATTAAATTCATCCACAATTATTGGCGGTGGAGATTGTTTTTTCTTAACTTTTTCCGGATCGGTTATTTTTTTTGGCGAAATAACCTTTTTTGGAGTAGTTTCTTTACTTGGAGTGGTTTTATAGTCCATCTTTTTTGCGTTTGGAGGGGTAAGTGAGTCATTTAACTTCCTTTTTTGTTTCTGCTTCACCCTTATCCATTCAGTCTCTTTCGCTAATTCTTCCTCATCTGTAGAGTATACTATTTTTTTACTGTTTTCTGACTTTGATAAGTGTTGAACTTGTGAAGCTTGTAGAACTGTGGTTTCTGCATCTTGTGGTTTCTGCATCTTTAAATAAGTAATTTCATTTTTAAGATCCTGTATTTGTTTTTCCATATTGCTTATCAACTTCTTTAGTTGTGTTGTTTCATCGACAGCCTTCTGCCATTTGTTATACAGTGATTGTTCATTTTGGAGTTCTCTAATTGGTGGTGATCTGTTAATTTTTCCGCTCTTCTTAAATGGGTCCGCTATATTGTTTTTTGATTTTTGGGCCACTGGCGACTCGACAGCCTTCTGCCATTTGTTATACAGTGCTTGTTCATTTTGGAGTTCTCTAATCGGTGGTGATCTGTTAATTTTTCCGCTCTTCTTAAATGGGTCCGCTATATTGTTTTTTGATTTTTGGGCCACTGGCGACTCCTCTGACCTTCTTATAAGATCAGCAAAGCCCTCGCCGGCAGCCGTGGCTTCTGCCGACACTTTGGTAGATATCCCTACCGGATTTATTTCTTTATTATCGTTATTCATATTTTCTATTTTATATATTGGTTGCATTTTACCTACTGCCAGGAGTTTAACTGCCGTCCCTCAGGGATCAGACGCAGACCAGAGAGCCGCTCGTTCCGAGTCAGTCGCTTCGGGATTTTTGTTTGAACTTTTAGTCGCCTTTTACGACAAGCAGTTCGTACTGCGGAAGTATTCTATTCCCCTACCGCAGGGTCAGGCAAAGTAATATCTCAAAAAATTGGCTGAAACTAGCTTTTTTACAATTTTCAAGCTTCCGGGCAACGCCGGGTAAATCTGCTAGTCTAATATATAAAGAAGAAAATTTGTTTGTTTGTTTGTTTGTTTGTTTGTTTGTTTGTCCAGGTTTCACGTGAAAACCACTGGTCCGATTGACACCAAATTTTAGAGGAATAATTTTGGGAGTCCGGGGGGTGACATAGGCTATGTCGCATTTTTATAAGTCAGCAGGTTCCGGCTCCAGAGCCGTTTTAAGCTTTTTCAATGTTTTTGATGTCGAGCCGAAACAGTTTGACCGATTGACTTGAAATTTTGCACAAATGTTCCTCTTAGCAACCGCAATTAGTTGTATAAAGATGGTTCGAAAACAATAACCTATTTCGGGCCGCTGGGCTTCCAAAAAATTATTTGTTTCCGATTTGTGTCCAATTTTACAGGGTGGTTTTGCAGTCGAAAAGAAAGGCTGGCACAAATTTTTGTTGGGTTCGGTTAACCCGTTTAGGCATGAGGGCGCAAAGAAGCTTTTTCAATGTTTTTGATTTCGAGTCAAAACCGTTTGACCGATTGACTTGAAATTTTGCACAAATGTTCCTCTTAGCAACCGCAATTAGTTGTATAAATTTGGTTGGAACAATTTAACCCATTTCGACGTGGCGGGCTTCCAAAAAATTTTGTATTTCCGATTTGTGTCCAATTTTACAAGGTGGTTTCGCAGTCGACAATAGAGTCTGGCACAAATTTTTGTTGAGTTCGGTTAACCCGTTTAGGCATGAGGGCGCAAAGAAGCTTTTTCAATGTTTTTGATGTCGAGTCAAAACCGTTTGACAAATTGACTTGAAATTTTGCACAAATGTTCCTCTTAGCAACCGCAATTAGTTGTATAAATTTGGTTGGAATAATTATACCCATTTCGGCCTGGCGGACTTTAAAAATTTTGTGTTTTCGATTTGTGTCCAATTTTACAGGTTGATTTTGCAGTCTAAAGAGAGGCTGCAAAAAGTTTTAGTTAATTCGATTAACCCGTTTTCCACGACGACGCCATGAAGTTTTCTATAAATTTTATTTTCTTATACGATTAAAAGTATTTTATTGAAAATTTTGTACCAACATTTTAATTAAAACCCACATGGTTAATTTGGTTTTGACCTGTTTGTGCGTTTTGAACAAAGATTCAATGAAATTTTCAGTTTTCTTCAAATGAAATCTAAAAATCAGAAAATTCAATTTCTTATATATAATGCTTAAAAACATAGTATTTTAAAACAGTTTTTTTCCAAAAAATAAGCCTACATTTCTCTCATCAAATCATAAAAAAACGAGGAAGAGCGTATTACAACTTTCAGGTGAGTACTAAACAAAATATAAGTTGAAAAGCAAATTTTTAAATCTTTTCTAAACCATCGACTATATTTTATTCCAACGTTGGCAATTCAAGAAAACTACTATTAACATAGTATAATGACATAATGGCAAACTTAGTATCCCCATTGGACCAATAGTCATTTTAATTCAGTTAACATTATTCGCCGGAAACCTAACATCCTCAACTCTATCGTCAAGGAGCACCAAATTCTCAAGAAGCACCATGTATAGAAAAATTAGAGATAATCGTTCAAACTGTTTTTTAAAGTTTTTGTTTCGCAATCGGTTAAAAGAACTCGACAAAACATTTTTTTAAGCATTCCCCTAATTCAAAGAAGTTGTACCTACTTTCAGAAATTGGACGTAATTTACTTACAAATTTTTTTTTGAACAATCGTCGGGTCTACAAAAGGGTTAACAACTTCCAAGTCTGTTAGTAAATTGAACTTCATTTTCAAAGAAGAACAAATATACAAAATTTGAAGTTAATCTGTTAAATCATTTTTAATATATAGCAAAGCAACGAAAAAACCTATAAAAAGCTGTTGGGCCACGATGGGTTAACGGAACTCCACAAATATTTTTTTGTGGCTTCATTTATAAGCAAAGTAGTATTTCAAAAAATTGGCTGAAGCTTGCGTTTTTACAATTTGCAAGCTTCCGGGCAACGCCGGGTAAATCTGCTAGTATTTTATAAATTAAAAACAAAATTATTGTTTTAATAAACGATTAAATTCCTTTTTTTTAATTTTTATTGTATCATATATTATATTGAATTATTACAATACGTGATATATAAGTAAGTTTTTTGTGTAAAATACTTAAGCTATATTCAAAGATACTTGCTGCCTTCATGTAAAATTTATTTTTATATTTAAATGAATTATATGCAATGTGCTAAATTTTTAATTGTATTTCAGAAATACACTAGCAGATTTACCCGGCGTTGCCCGGGAGCGTGCAAATTGTACAAAAGCAAGTTTTGCTCAATTTTTCGAAGTACTGCTTTGGTTAAAAATAAAGCATCAAAAAAATATTTGTGGAGTTCCATTAACACATTGAGGCTCAACAGGTTTTTATAGGTTTTTCGTTACTTTGCAATAAATTAGATATGGTTTAACCGATTGACTTCAAATTTTGTATATGTGTTCCTCTTTCAGAATGGAGTTCACTCTATTAACAGATCTGGAATTAGCTAACCCATACTGATCCGACGATTGTTCAAAAAAAAATTTGTAAGTAAATTACGTCCAAGGTAAAACTTCTTTGAATTAGGGGAATGTTTAAAAAAATTTTTCGAGTCAAGTCGAGTTCTTTTAACCACTTGCGAAACAAAAACTTTTGCAAAACAGTTTGAACGATTATCTCTAAATTCTCTATACGTTGTGCTTCTTGACAATTTGGTGCTCCTTGACGATACAGTTGAGGATGGTGGGTTTCCAGCGAATAATGTTAACTGAATTAAAATTTTGTTTTTATTATTATTTAATAATTATGAAAAGTTTCAAGTGAAATTTGATAAATTTGTTAAAAGATTGCAAGAATAATTCTATAAAAAGCGTTTTGAAAAAATTTTAATAACATCAACTTAAATTAAAACTCCATTGAGTAACGTTTCCCCGGTGCACCGGGTAAAAGGTAGTTTAGATATGAGTATTATTATACCCGTTTGACTATAGGTCAAAAGGGTAAACTAAACTGGCCATTATGTCATTATACTATGTCAATAGTAGTTTTCTTGAATTGCCAACGTTTGAATAAAATATATTCGATGGTTTATAAAACGTTTAAAATCCGCCTTTCAAATTTTTTTTAAAGCCCGCCAGGCCGATATGGGTTAATTCATTCCAACCAAACTTATACAACTAATGCCAGTTGCTAAGGAGAACATTTGTGCAAAATTTCAAGTCAATCGGTCAAACCGTTTTGACTCGACATCAAAAACATTGAAAAAGCTTCATTTCGCCCTCGTGCCCAAAAGGGTTAAACGAACTCAACAAAAATTTGCACCAGACACTTTTCTCGACTGCGAAACAAGCCTGTAAAATTGGACACAAATCAGAAACACAAAATTTTTTGGAAGCCCGCCAGCCTGAAATGGGTTAATTTATTTCAACCAAATTTATACAACTAATTCCGGTTCCTAATATGAACTTTTGTGCAAAATTTCAAGTCAATCGATCAAACCGTTTTGACTCGACATCCAAAAAACGAAAAAGCTTAAAACGGCTCTGGAACCGTAAACTGTTGACTTATAAAAATGTGACATAGCCTATGTCACCCCCCGGGCTCTCAGAATTATTCCTTTAAGAGTTTGTGACAATCGGATCAGTGGTTTTCACGTGAATCCTGGACTAACAAACAAAATTTCTCTTTTATATAAAAATTTGTAATATTTTTGAATAGATAAAGTAATTAGAAAATGTTTTTAAAATTTGGTTAGCTTATGTCTTACGATTAAACTAATAACAGCATTTATGGTTTTTATTTCACACTATGAACATTTTTATTTATTATATTTTCAAAAAATTTTGCAAAAATATGCCTATATAGCTGCACTATTTCCTGCCGTATATTTACAAAAACTTTTACACCCCCCAAAGTTGGAAAAGGCCCTATATCTTAATTATTATAACAAGAGTTCCGTTAGGTGTATTTTCAATCTGAAAACGGCAAACGATAGCTGGTTTTATAAACTTTATAATTTTTTAAAAAGAAGTTTACATGGTTGCCGGTACTAAAATTTACCATTATGCTTAACTCAATTTTTGCAAAATTTTTGGCCCCACATATCTTCTGAACGGTTTAAATTAGGATCTTGAAATTTTGCGAGAAGTTAGATCCTCAGAAATTGGTAGAAGTCGGGTAACAAAATTTTTTTGTTAGGAGCTATAAGGGCTCCAAAATTTAAATTTTACTATTTTTGAACACTTGTAACTTGAATGCCTGTCCAAATATTTTTTTAAGTGATATACAAAATTCAAAGCTCTACAATTATATTTCAACATGTGTCAAAGATTTTTCTTAATTTTGAAGGGTGATGAAGCTACAGCCTCCGCAATTTAAAAAAAAAAGCCCTATTGGTATAACAAGAGTTCTGTTAGGTTTATTTTCAAGCTAAAAACTGTAGAAGAGATCTGGTTTTATAGGTTTTAGAACATAAATACCTGTTTAAATATTTTCTTACAAATATACAAAATTTAAAGCTGCAGTATTATATTACAACATATGTTCAAGGCTTTTCTTAAATTTAGAAGTTGTTCTTAATTTTAAAAGGTGTAAGAAATTGTTTCTTAGTTTAAACCATTTTTGCTTAGATAATAAAATTCTAGGTGAAATTCCAAACCTTTAAACCAACTAAATTGAAAGGGTGGGCAAGGGGGGGATAGGCAGATTCTGGAGAATTATCATAAGTTAGCTGAGCACAAATTTGGGAACCGTCCCCATGGAAGGACTATTAGGACTTTAAAATTAAAACTTTTACAGGTTTTCTTGAGTGCATTGGGATTATATTCTAAGTATTCAGTTGACTATTAGTCATAATTTATAAATTGATAAAATAACTAAATTATAATATTATAATTTATTTTTATATATATTTTAATAAAAATAAATGTGGTATTGGCAACACTACTTATTCTAGTTCAGAATATACTTACTAAAATTAATATGTAAAACTAATAAAAAATGAGTCAGTTCTTGTCTGCATTTTAAAACGAAAGGAGTAAAAATAAACGAATAATAATTAAACTTAAAAGTGTTAGTAATTTCATTTTAATATTAAACAAAGGAACTTAAGCCCCACAAAATTAGTGTCACAAGTGGGATATAATTATTAAAAACAAATGCAATTGGGTAATCAATAAATGAATGAATATTATGTGCATTCAATAATCAATATTATCAATATTATATAGAATGCATAAAGGAAAATAAAAAAATAAATAACAATAAAAAAACAACAACAAAACAAATACATACATACTAAGTTTTTTTTTTTTGTCTAGTCCTACTCTTAATTTGGTGATCTAAAAAAAAAAACGTTAAAGAAAAAAAAAGAAAATAGAATGGACGAATGAAACATTTAAAAAGTAAAACAGAAACAAAGAAAAAAAAAACAATTTTTCAATTTCAAAGGTTTTACAAAATAAAAAAAACGCATTGCGTTTTAAATTATGTATTGCTAGAAATTTTCGTTATTGTTTTAATAAGTTATTGGATAGTAGTACTTTATATAAAATGAAAAATAAATCATTAGCGACAAGTGGATCAAAACGTGAATTAATATGTATAATATTAGAAAATGAAAACAATAATAGTCTAGATAATGATAATAATGAAACAATAACTAATGACGGCCAAAGTAGGTTTAATGAGGAAGTGGTGTTAGAAAGTAGAAGAAAAGAAATAGCAGAAAAGGAAAAGCAGTTAGAAAAGCGCGAACGAATTTTAATAGAGAAGGAAAATAGGCTGAATCAACCAATTAGAATTGAACCGCGTGTTAATTATCAATTAGGACTAAGAGAAATAATTGAAATTTTACCTAATTTTGATCCAGGAAATGAGAACACTTTGGGCGTAACCCAGTGGATTTAGAAGGTTAATTTAGTAAAAATGGGTTATGGTTGGTCGGAAGAGTTAATTATAGTAAGTGTGGTGTTCAAGTTTAAAGGTCAGGCGAAATTATGGTTCGATTCGTTGGATAAATTCCATACTGAATGGAGCGAATTCAGTAAAGGATTATCTCAATTTTTCCAAAGCAAAAAAAATTTTCCAAAGATCAAATTAAATTATGTTTAAAAGAAGGAATCATAACAGAATCTTATTCAAGCTACGCCAGCCCTATAGTTTTAGTTAACAAAAAAGAGGGAGGTAAGAGGCTTTGTGTAGACTATCGAGAGCTTAATAAGAAGATTAGTAGAGACAGACAGCCAATGCCTTTGATAGAAGATCAGTTAGATGGATTAGGCAAGTATAAATGGTTTTCAACAATAGATTTAAAAAACGGTTTTTTCCACATTCCTTGGGAATCCGTTCACTTCAAGGTGGTAACTCACTGTGTGGCTTTTAAGCAATCTATAAATAAAATAGATATAGTATGGTCGCGAGTTAATAAATGGGCAATGATATTGTCTAATTTCAATTTTTCGGCAGAACACAGAAGCGGTAATAATATGAAGCATAATGATTCATTGAGCCGACATATTCTTTTGATTAAAGTGGATGACGGAATTATTGAAAAAGTTAAGCTGATGCAAAAGGATGATGTCGATTTATTAAACATAATAAAGGAATTAGAACACGGGAACAGCTATTAGTAGTACCTAAAATGCTAGAATCGCAGGTTATTAAGTATTCACATGATATTGGTCATTTTGAAGTAAACAAGATGAAGGAATTTATCGAGAGAAACTACTATATAACCAAAATAGAAGATAAAATAAAACAATATACGGAATCATGTGTCAGATGTATGTTGATAGATAAGAAAATAGGAAAACAAGAAGGAATTTTACATCCTATTCCAAAGGGTAATTTGCCCATGGACAAATGTCATATTGATCATGTGGGGCCGATAGTTGTCACCGCCAAATTTTATAAACATATATTAGTTAAAATTGATTGTTTCAGCAAATACACGTGTTTATATCGAACAAAATCAACCACATCAAAAGAAGATATTAATAAACTGGAGGTAATAACAACTAATTTTGGAAGACCAAAACGAATCATAACGGATAGAGGAAGCGCGTTCACTAGTCATAATTTTGCTGAATATCTAGAAAGTTTAAATATTCAACATGTCAAAATACGAAGAAGAGTACCGCGAGCTAAAGGGCAAGTAGAAAGGATCAACAATATTGTTATTCCACCCTTAGCCAAATTATCAATGCAAAATTCGAATCAATGGTATAAGTTCGTAAATAAAGTAAAAATAGCTTTGAATAATACTTGCCAGAGAAGCACAGATACTAATCCATATGAATTATTATTCGGTGTTCCCATGAGAATTAACAACGGTTTAGAAAAGTTAATAGCAGTAATTGAGCAGGAAATGATAAAATCTTTCACAAACCAAAGAACAGAATCACGAAAACGAGCTGCAGATAAAATTAAGAAAGTACAAAAACAAAATACATAAAGACTACTATGATAGGAAACAGAAAAGAGAAGCAGATTATAAAATTAGTGATTTAGTGGCTTGTTAGTGATTTAGTGACACAGTTTAGTTCTGGTTCCAAACTGGGCAAACATTTTAGGTCCTTATAAAATATGTGCAAGAAGAGGTCATCATTATTAAGTCAAGAAAGTTAGCGGGGAACGTCCTTCTGAGACAACTGCAACTCCCGATCATATCAAGAGTTGGGAAATATATAAAATATATTAATGTTATATATACTGATTGCCAGACAAGAAATATTGTTTCGTTTCACATTTTTAGATACTAATGTTAATGTATATATTGTCATAAAATTTTTGCTTTCATTTAAGTACTTGAAAATTTTTATTTTAAGTTTTGTTTAATTTAATGTAGTATGTAATTATAAAAATGGCAGTAAATTGAAATGAGTAAGAATCTGGTAACTGGTAGAAATAAAACAAATAAAGAAACAGTCAGTCGACTTAGATTTTATTAGTTTGTTCTTAAGACATGGCTAACCAAATTAACTTTATAGTACTAAAAAAAATTTTCTAATTAATTTATCTATTCAAAAATATTCCAAATTCTTACTAATTTATCTATTTAAAAATATTAAAAACCAGAAAAGCTTGAAAAAAATGAAAATATATTTATTTCGATTCAATTACAAAAGTTAAAAAATTTGAATTATTAAATTTTGTGATAAAAAGCTAATCAAAGCATAATATATTTAATAATTCAAATTTTTCAAAATTGCAATTATTTTAAATTGTTAGTTTATGTACCTATTAGAAAAGCTTATAAACGCAAAATATGCTATAAATATATTTCTAAAGTACAATTACAATTTTAGAACTTTTCATATAACTAATTTAAATATAAAAATAAATTTTACATAAATGCAGCAAGTACCTTTGAATATAGCTTAAGCATTGTACACAACGTCTTAATTATATATCACCTTTGGTAATAATTTAATAAAATATATGATATGATTAGACTTTTAAAGGTTCCAGAATCCAAAACCATGGTACGATTTCGGCCATATGCAATCCCCGTCATACTTTCAATACTAGTGAACCCTTGTACACAGTTGGAACGTTCTATCTTAATTTTAAGTTAATATTTTTATTAATTTCGATGATGCTTTTAAAACTTGGGGGGTGTAAGAAGGGTACTGAACAACCACTCTGATTGGTCCAAAATTAGGAGAACACGCAGGAAATAGTAAAGAGCACCCATGTACCAAATTTGAAACTTCTAAATTTGTTTGAAGTTACTATCTTTAATAATTTCGAAAATATGCTTTAAGGTCTTTGGAACAATGTGGCTGGTCCCCAACCCACTACTCCAATTGGTGCTAAATTTCAAGGACACTAAGGAAATAGAAAGAGACACCCTGATACAAAGTTTGCAGGTTCAATCTTCATTGGTTTCGGAATTATGCTCGTTTGGCCTAAATTCGATCAAAAAGTTCTAAGTTCCGAACCCGTTGCACATTACCCACATTACGCAATCACCGCCGTAGTTTCATTACCAGTACCCTATACCACAAATTTTATGAAGATAGCGTCATTAGTAGTTGAGTTATCGTAATATTTTTATATATGTTTGTTAGCCCTTAGACTGATTAAAAGGTCCAGAATCCGAACCCTTGGGGGGATTTCGCCCATATGCAGTCCGCGCTGTAATTTAAATACCAGTTAACCCTTGTACACAAGTGGAACGTTATATATTAATTTTAAGTTACTATTTTTAGTATTTTCATTTATAAGCTTTTAAACCTTGGGAAGTCTAAGACGGGTACTGAACCACCACTCCAATAGATCCCAAATTAGGGGGACACACAAGAAATAGTAAAGAACACCCTTGTGCCAAATTTAAAGCTTCTACATTTTTTCAAGCTGCTATCTTTATTAATTTTAAAGATATTCTTCAAGGTCTTCAGAAATGTGTGGCTGGTCCCCGACCCACTACTCTAATGGGGCCCAAATTTCAAGTACACCAAGGAAAAAGAAAGAGACACCCTGATACCAAATTTGGAAGTTCTTTCTTCATTGGTTTCGAAATTATGCTCGTTTGGCCTAAATTCGATCAAAAAGTTCTAAGTTCCGAACCCATTGTACAATACCCACCGTACGCAATCACCGCCGGGTTTCATTACCAGTACTCTACAACACAAATTTTATGAAGATAGCGTCATTAGTTGTTGAGTTATCGAGATTTTTTATATATGTTCGTTAGCCCTTAGACCGATTAAAACGTCCAAAATCCGAACCCATTGGCCGATTTTTCCAATTTGCAATCCCCGCCGTACTTTCATCCCTAGTAACCTACAGTTAAAATTTTATCAACATAGCTCCATTATTTTTTGAGTTATCGTGCCTACGGACGGACGGACGGACATGGCTATATCGACTCAGGAGGTTACGCTGATCACAAATATATATAATTTTCAATATCTACCTCGCTTCCTTTAGGAGATGACAAACACCATACCAAAGTTAATATACCCCTTTACCTATTCTATAGGTGTAGGGTATAAAAATAAAGAAATATGAAAAGTAAGAAAAAAGGATATAAGTATGATTATAAATTGCTAATTTAAAAACTATTTATAAACCTGTGTACAGACAAAGTTTGAACAAGTAGTTGCAAATACTGTACAATAAAATTACAGTTGAATAAAATCAACAGTTATGAATACATAAATATAGAAAAGTATATTTTGAAATATATATGTTTGTAAATAGCCGGATGGTTTCGTTTGTCCGGTTAAACGAAAATTATTAGTATTTAAAAATATAGTTGGTTGGTTTCGTCTGTCCAACTAAATAAAAATTATTAGCACTTTTATTGCAGTTCAGGGGTTGCGTCTGTCCAACTAAGCAAAAACTATCCGTAATGGATGTTAGTAAAAAAAAAAAATAAAAACAAAATTATAGAAAAATACATAAAAAATATATATATAAACAATCATAAATAATAAAATATTAGCAAAAACTATCCATAATGGACATTAGTAAAAAAAAATAATAAAAACAAAAATATAGAAACATACATAAAAAATATATATAAAAATAAATATAACTAAAGAATAAAGTAAAGTATAAAAACAAAAAAAAAAAAACAACGTAGATTTTTAGGAAAAATGGGTTTGTTTATTACCTAAAATTAGAGTAGAAAAAAAATTAAATAAATAAAAAAATATATTTTGAATAATAACAATGAGCAAGTCAGTTAATAGATTGATATAAATAAAAATGAAAAAAATTATTACGGTAACATCCGAGGAAGAATGTTCTGCAGGATGGCCGATTGTGGTATTGGCAACACTACTTATTTTAGTCCAGAATTTACTTACCAAAATTAATATGTAAAACTAATAAAATATGAGTCAGTTCTTGTCTGAATTTTAAAACGGAAGGAGTAAAAAATAAAGGAATAATAATTAAACTTAAAAGTGTTAGTAATTTAATTTTAATGCTAAACAAAGGAACTTAAGACCCACATACATGATAAAATACTCAGTAAGAAACCCTATATAAGTTTGAAAATTTGCTTTTTAAAAACCCTTTGTTTTTTCATCACTGGTTTAATATTCTGATTAATTCATTTAGTGTGTATTAAAGAGTTTTTAGCACATTTTCAAAAAATTTTGTAAATATGTGCCTATATAGTTTCACTCTGTCCGTCTGTCCGTATGTTTACAAAAACTTTTACTTCGTTTAAAATAGACAAAAGAAATTTTAACCACGAGTAGGTATTACAAAAAAAATAATTTCCTAGAAGACAGATTTTTAGGCTGGCCATACGGTACTAAAATTTACCATTACGCAAAACTCAATTTTTGCAAAATTTTTGGCTACACATATCTTCTATACGGGCCAACCTAGGGTCTTGAAATTTTAACAAATTTTTTTGTCAAATTTGTTTTGCAGCTATAAGGGCCCGAAAATTGAAATTTTCTATTTTTAAACACCTGTAACTACAATACGTGTTCAAATTTTTTTTTGTGATTTACAAAATTGAAAGCTCTTTAAATATATTTCAACAGGTGTCAAAGGTTTTGCTTAATTTTGAAGGGTGACGAAGCTACAGCCTCCGTAAATTCCAAAAAATCCCTATATTTAAATTGGTATAATAAGAGTTTTGTTACCTATATTTTCAATCTAAAAAACGTGGACAAGAGCTGCTATCTTAGGCTTTACAAAAATACATCACTAAAATGTACAGGGTTGCCATACGGTTCTAAAATATACCATTATGCTAAACTCAATTTTTGCAAAATTTTTGGCCCCACATATCTTCTAAACGTTTCCAGTTGGGGTCTTGAAATTTTAAGAGAAGTTAGAACTTCAGAAATTAGTAGGAGTCGGTTAACAACATTTTTTTGGCACGTCCCCTGTTTAGGAGCTATAAGGGCTCGAATATTGAAATTTTGCTATTTTTAAACACCTGTAACTTTAATACCTGTTCAAATGTTTTTTTGTTAATAAACAAAATTTGAAGGTCCAACATTATACTTTAACATATGTTAAAAGATTTTCTTAAATTTAAAAGCGGTTCTTTAAATTGAAGAAAGTGTCTTTCAGTTTTAACCATTTTTACTTATATAGTAAAATTCTAAATAAAATTCCAAATTTTGGTAGAATTCACAATTTAATTCCTTGATCTTAAAAAAGTTGGGGGAAGGGGAGTAGTGAGCATTAGCTCTTTGAGAAATTGGGCAACCCTCCCCATATAGGGTCTATAAGGACTTAAAAATTAAAAAAATTACGGTTTTTATAAGTAAGTAGTAACTTAGTCACCAACGTATGTATTTCCTAAATTAAACGTTTACATTGAAGCTTCAACATTAAATTCCGATAAAATACTCAGTATGAAGCACTATATTATTTTGAAAATCTGCTTTTCTAAATACCCTTGGTTTTTTTCATCACTTGTTGTTTTTAATTTTACACTATGAACAAGTTGGTTTAATTATATTATTATACCCTACACCTGTAGAATAGCTAAAAGGGTATATTTACTTTGATATGGTGCTTGTAACCACCTAAAGGACGCGAGCTAGATACGGAAAAGTATATATATTTGTGAACAGCATGACCTTCTGAGTTGATATAGCCATTTTCTATACGTGATGCTCTTTGAGAATTAAGTGAAATCCCAAAATGCAAAAGCTTTTCTTCAAAATTCATAAAGATAGAAACTTTAAATTTGATACACGAGGGTTCTTTCCTATTTTCGATTTTATTTAACACTTTTATATTTTTAAAAGGCTAATAATTTTACCATAAAACATATTATGTATGATATTTTATAATTTAAAAACAAATATATTTTTTAATAAACGATTAAATTCCTTTTTTATAATTTTTATTATTTATAATTTTTATAATGTCATATATTTTTTTTTTTTTTTATTTATTTATTGTTAAAAATTTACTTAGTGGAATACATATGTTTTTGCATTTTATTTTGTTTTTTTTTTCTAAAGCTTTAACATTTATTTATGTTTCTGTTTTTTTCCTAACTGTGATGTAAACAAAACTTACAGTTTTCGTATAAAATATCGCAGTTACTTCCTAATACTATTCAGCAAAGTAAATTATTTAAAATTCAATATATTTATATATTCATACATATACAATTATATAAATACAAATATAACAGCTCGTACAGATATGTCCTACGAGCGTTGAAAAATTTCACTCCTGCGTTATACTATCCACAAATGAAGGGTTATTCTTTAATATATGCTTCAGTTTTTTGATAAATATATCCAAATTTGAACTTCTTTTTAACTCCAGCGGCAGTTTATTATAGATCCTTACTGATGACGAAAGATAATTATTTCGTGATAACTCTATTCTTGATTTGGCACCATTTAAATTGTTTAAATTTTAAAATGTTCCACAAAATTATTTTGACCAACCGTCGGGCCAAATTCCAAATCTGTTAATAGTGTCAACTCAATTCTCACAGGGGAGCACGTATACAAAATTTGAAGAAAATCGATCAAACCGTTTCTAATTTAGAGTTAAGTATTGAAAAAACCTATAAAAAGCTGTTGGGCTGCATTTTGGGCCCAAATTTTTTTTGGGGCTTTTTTTGAAGCCAAAGCAGAATTTTGTAAAATAAATTTTGTCGGATTTTACAAAATTTGGACACAAAATTTTTTTCACCACCCGTCGACCCGACATGGGTCAACAAATTCCAAAAATGTTAATTGTGTCTACTTAATTCTCAAAGAGCATCACGTTTACAAAATTTGAAGTCAAACGGTCAAACCGTTTTCATTTTAGAACAAAGAAGTTTAAATACTTGCATCACAGCCCCAACTTGGCTGTCCGTTAGAGAAAAATTTTTGGGCCACGATTTCTTTCCTACCCAAAAACCTCTATATAAAAATTTTCATGAAAATCGGCTGGGCAGTTTAGGAGTCTATTCGCTACATACAAACAAACAAACTTTCGCTTTTATGTATATAGATAGATAGATAAACTTTGCTTTTTCCGCATTTATAGTTAATTTATTACCTTTTAAACAATTTTCGTAAATCCCCAAATCAGTATTTACAAGAGTTTCAAGTTTTTTACAGGTTCTAGCGTTATAGATAAGTAAAGTATCGTCAGCAAAGATCTTGTAGTTAGCTCACAAATTCGCATACTGGATGTTATGAATGTAAAGTAAATATAATGTAGGACCAAGTACTGATCCTTGAGGAACACCAATGTTTATTTATTTATATTTCATTGAATTATTACCATAGCTGATATATAATTAAGACATTGTGTACGATACTTAAGCTATATTCAAAAGTACTTTATGTTAAATTAATTTTTATATTCCTTTATTCCTACATTTCTTTTTTTATTAGTTCATATTTTTTTTTTGAATTATTTCCATAGGTTATATATAATTAAGGCATTGTTAACGATACAAAAGCTATGTTCAAAGGTACTTGCTGCCTTTATGTAAAATTTATTTTTATATTTAAACGAATTAAATGAAAAGTTCTAAATTTGTTATTGTACTTTTGAAATAAATTTATTGCATATTTTGCATTTATATGCCTTTCTAATAGGTACATATACTAAGAATTTTTTTTTTTCATTTTTGGGTTTTGTGATAAAAAAATTTAATTTTTCCAATTTTGTAACTGAATTGAAATTAATGTATGCAACATTTATGTCAAGTTTTTTAATATTTTAAAATAAATAAATTAGAAAGAAATTTTAATATTTTTAAATATATAAAATAATTAGAAAATCTTTTTAGCGCCTCTCTAAGCGTTTGCAGTTGAAGTCGATGTTATTGAAAAACATTAAGACAAAAATTACACTTTGGAAATTTTGCCGCTATTAATTAACAGAAATCATCAAAAAATTTTTTTATATACTCGTATATATATTGTTACGTAAGCAAAATGCATACATCTATTTAAACAGTCAATTTATACACTGTACTTTTAAATTTTAATTGCATTCCTTAAAATGCATAACTGTACTTTAACTATCAAATTTCGTAAACGCTAATTTACGAAAATAACAAAACAAAAAACCAAACTTGATTATAATCGTATGATTCTAATCAAGTTAAATATTGTCATGTATTAGAATTTTGCTTGCGTAGTATTTTATCCATTCAAACATAAAATTGAATTATAAAATAATTGGTATTAAAAAATTAGTCTGTAAGAACAACTCAAAGAAACAACATAAAACTGGCACAGTCGATGAAATAAAAATAAAAAAAAAAAAACTAATTATAAAAGAATATAATTAGTATAAAATAAAATTATAAAAATTATAAAAAAAAAATAAAAAAAAAAAAGACTAATTATAAAAGAATATAATTAGTATAAAATAAAATTATAAAAATTATAAACAAAAATAAAAAAAATAATAAAAAAATAATAATTAAAGCAAAAAAATCTGATCATCACCAACAACAATTGGATCTCCCGCAGCAAAAGTATTCATAACAAATAATTCATCTGTGTCAGCATCCACCAATTTCGGATAATATTTTAATCATCATCATCATCATCAACAGCAACATCAGCAACAACAGCAATATCATTTGCAACAACAAAGACATCATTTACAACAAAAATTTCAACAAACCACAAATACAACAAATAGCTAGTTAATTGGTTCACAGGGACAAGAAACAGCAACATTGGTAACAACAACATTGGTAGCAGCTACATTTGTAACAACATTTACCAAACAAAAGTAAAGTAATATTTTAAAATTTTTACTATTAAAATTTGCAAATAAAAGGAAAATAAAAATCCTCAAACCTTATTATTATAAAAAAAAAAAAAGGCAAAAAATAAATTAAAGTGTTAATTCTCTTCTAATTAAATTAATAAAAAATTTTTTATTTATTTCTATAAAAAAAAAATTATTTAAAATTTTAAACCTTATTATAAAAGTGTAAATGTTTTATCCCAATATTATTTCAAATAGAGGGAATAAATATTATTAAAATTCGTGTCTTAAATAAACTTCAAAAAAAAAAATATTATAAATAAGATCTCTTTTTTAAAATATTTCTATGTAAATTACAATTACAAAAAATAAAAGTAAATCGTTCTATAGTGAATTTTACGAATTGAATTCAATTATAATTCTTTTTATAATTTGAGTTCAATCTTTTAAATTTTTAACTCTAGTTCAATTAAAGTTTAATTGTGAATTCTTTCTACAATTGTTGAATTTTAATACTAGAATAAATTGCATTGAATAAAAATTTCTTTGCTTTACTACTATTTTATTTTATTAAACCTAAACAATTTTAAAAATGTCTAACGCCAATGAAAGCGAAATTCCTAACTTCAACCTAATTGTGAAGTGCATCGCCCAGTTATCACCTTTTACTGGCGATCAACGCGACTTAACTAATTTTATACAAAGGATAGAATCCTTTATACCACTTATAGAAGATCTAGCGGGGTCTCAGTATAAAAAACTTCTTTTCGGACATATCCAAGATAAAATAATAGGAAAAGCTAAACAAATCTTACTTTCTCACGGGCCAGTCGAAACATGGACCGAATTAAAATCAATACTAATAAAAAACCATGGAGACACCGTCCCAGTTTCACGTCTTGTAGACAACCTAATATTAGTTAGGTGTACGTCCACAATAAAAAATTTCTATGATGAAATTAACCTTAAACTAACACGTATCAACAACGCGTATTTGCTCAAAGGGGGAGACAATAAAGAAAAAATAGAAGCAAATAAAAGAATTGCTCTAAACACATTTAAAGATAATTTACCCGAACCAGTAAGGGGAATTATTGTTAATAGAAACCCTACAACGCTATTTGACGCTTACGAGATTATAGCACAAAATGACTACTTATACTTTAAAGGTATTCAAAATAAAAATAATTATCTGAAATAATGGAAATAAACAAAAAAAATTTAATAATTTTCTAGGGAAAAATTACAACGCTAATAATAATCAACAGCAAACCAATTTTAAAAATTCAAATTTCTCTACAAATAACCATCGCAACAATGGTTTCAATAAACGAAACTCATATAATTTTAACAATCAACAAGATACCAATTTCAAGAATTCAAATCTGCCTACAAATAATTATCACAATAATGGTTTTAACAAACTAAACTCACAACAAATTCATCATAATTATTCAAATCAGAATAGGTATAATAATTATGATTCTCAATCAATTAATCGTCCATCTAACATACAACCTTCTAGGTTTAATAGAACAAATAACTATTCAAACAATTATAACCGAAATCTAAATCTAGAACCAATGGACATCTCTATGAATTTAAATAATGAGACAAATACTGACTCAACTAATTTTCGCGTCAACGCCTCAAACAACTACCCTATATGATAATTAAACAAAAAAATCGACTACTTAGATTCATTATCGATACCGGTGCAGAGTATAGTATCATTAATACCAACCTCTGTAATCCTAAATGGAAAACCGTAATTAAACCTGTCCCACTTACGGCTTTCAATAGGAAACTTTCTTTAAATATTAGATGTAGGTTCCCTCTCTTTCAAATCTTTAATGAACCTAACTTCTTCGTTGATTTCCTGGAATTTCCGTTCCATAACTATTTTGATGGCCTAATAGGTAATAACATTTTGTCCACACTAAACATTAACATTGACTATAAAGAAAGGTTACTTACAACACAAAAAGCTTCTATCCCGTTCTTCCTAAATTATGAAGAAGAACAGTACTATGAAAACAAATATGTTGATGATTCTATTAATGTTTTCAGTTTTAACCAGTGTGATTCTGATAACGGACTTAACTTTAATTTTCCATCTCACCTAAATAACAAAAATATTGCACAAATTAAATCGCTCTTAAATTATTTTAAGGATATTTTTCATCAAGAGAATGAAAAACTTAATTTTACAAGTGCAATTAAACATAGAATAATAACAAAAAACGATATACCAGTTTATTCAAAAGGATACCGTTATCCTGAAATCCATAGAGACGAGGTCGATCGTCAAATTAAAGAAATGTTACACCAAGGTATAATCCTTAATAGCATGTCACCATACAACGCACCTATTTGGATTGTTCCTAAGAAAATGGACAATTCTAACAAACAAAAGTGGAGAATTGTTATTGATTATCGTCGACTTAATGATAACACAGTCGATGACAAATTTCCAATACCCAACATCGAGGATCTTTTTGGGAAATTGGGAAATTGTCGCTATTTCAGCACGTTAGATCTGGCGAAAGGGTTTCATCAGACTGAAGTCCACCCAGATGATCGATGCAAAACAGCATTCTCAACTAGAAGTGGCCATTATGAGTTCACTCGTATGCCCTTCGGCTTAAAAAACTCACCTTCCACCTTTCAAAGATTAATGAACCATGTATTAAGCGAATTTATCAATAAAATATGCGTTGTCTACTTGGATGACATTCTAATCTTCTCGTCATCATTTGAAGAACACTTAGTTTCAAAAAAAATATCTTAACTAAATTGCGCGAAGCAAACTTAACGATTCAAATAGACAAATGTAATTTTGCTCAACTGTCTACTAACTTCTTGGGTCATGTAATCACCCAAGGAGGTATAAAACCTGATCCATCAAAAATCAGCGCTATTCAAAATATTCCTCTTCCATCTTCACAAAAAGAGATAAAATCTTTTCTAGGATTAACCAGCTACTACCGGAAATTTGTAAAGGATTACTCCAAAGTAGCTTATCCGTTAATACGTTATTTAAAAAAACAATCTAAAATTAGTAAAAATGACAAAGAATACATCGAGGCTTTTAAAAAACTAAAAACTCTATTAACAACAGAACCCATTCTAAAAAAACCCAGACTTTTCTAAACATTTTACACTAACCACGGACGCGTCTAACTTCGCTTAAGGCGCCGTACTAAGCCAAAATAACCACCCGATAGCCTATGCCTTGAGAACACTGAACAACCATGAAATAAGATACTCGACGATAGAGAAGGAACTTCTCGCTATCGTTTGGGCTACCAAACATTTTCATACTTACCTTTACGGTAGAAATTTTACTGTTAAATGTGATCATAAACCTTTGGTATGGCTTAACAATCTTAAAGAACCAAACATGAAACTAATTAATTTACAATAAACTATCTTAAAGGGAAAGACAATAAAATCGCTGATGGTTTAAGTCGATTCCCTTGCACAAATGAAAACTCTTGCGACAAAAGCGAGTCAATAATCGAGCCCTCAATTTTACAATTTTTAAACGAAGTAGAGACACATAGTGCACCAAACATTGACAATAATGATGAAATTATGACCACTAACGTTACGATGCACTCTACAACGAACAATGATAATAATGATGAAATCATGTCTACTGTAGCTACAGTACATAGCGCAAATGAAGATGACCTATATCATATTAAAATAACAGAAAAACCTGTTAACTTATTCAAAAATCAAATTTACCTAATCTTAAGTAATAACGAAAAATTCACCACGAAAATTATAAATAAAAAATGTCAAAATCTTCTCTATGTTACTAAAGATACTAACTTATTAGAAAAGATGAAACGCTGTCTACCCGAAAAAGGATTAGTATGTGTATACAGCGATAACATTGATATCTATCTCAACTTTCAAAACCTCTATCTTAAATTCTTTGCTAATAATCAACGTCTAAAAATATTAAAATCTAACAAAAAACTACAAGATATAACGGATAAAAATAAAATTCTTGAAATAATAAAAGCTGAACACCTTCGCAATAACCACCGCGGTATATCGGAAATTTTTTCCGAACTTAAGGAAATGTACCATTACCCTAAACTGCAATTACAAATACAAAAATTCATAAACAATTGTGAAGTGTGTACCTTAGCGAAACATGATAGGAGACCTTTAAAACTCCCATTTGAGATCACACAATCTCCTATACAATTTAATGACATCGTCCACATGGACATTTGGTTTCCATGCAGGAATGTTATGTATCTAACTATGATAGACAAATTCTCTAAACATGCTACCATCCACAAACTTAATGATAGAACGTGGATCTCTATTTTAAAAGCACTAAAAGAAAGGCTAATATATTTGGGAAACATGAAAAAATTAATAACAGATAACGAAAAGTGCATAATACACAGTGCCATAGAACAATTTCTTCTAGATAACCAAATCGAATTTCACCAAACTACACCTGGGAATAAAACCGGCAACTCAGACGTTGAACGGTTACATGGCACACTAAACGAACATATTAGAATCTTAGAAATTGACAAAAGTAATGAAACTGAAGACTTAAACGATAAAATCTTTAAAATTATCATGACATATAATAGAACAATTCACTCTACCACGAAACGTAGACCAATAGACTTTTTAAATAAAAACATTCCAAAAGAGGAGATCGAAATTTTAGCAAAAAGATTTGAAGAAGAAAAAAGAAGAAGGTTAGCAAACTTAAATAAGAATAAAACTTTAAATGAAAATTTACATGCAAACATTGTCGTTAATAGAGATGTAGGTAAATGTAAACCTAAGTATAAAATTCTGAGAAACTTTAAAGTAGACGGTAAATACATAGTCGATACGAGCAATAAAAGGAAAACTAAATATTGCAAAAAGCAACAAAAACGAAAGTTTAAATTTCAATAAAATCGTAATAAAATAGGTAATAGGTAACCAAGGATTAGATGCTTTATCATCACCATCAATTTTTATTTTTTTATTATTAATTTTTACCAACTGAAAATATAGAAGTCTCTTTCGAGGTAGACTTCTTAAGTTAATTTTTATTATTGTTTTTCTCTCTATTCCAAATCCAATAAAAAACTTATTTTATAATTTTAGGAAATGGAACTACTACTTCTACTCATTCTCTCTATTCCACAAGCGTCGCTCCAATCTATACAAATAAGCCAACTCAAGGATGAAAATGGTTTTGCTATTATAAAATTGGAAGAACAAAAAATTATTAATAACTATACAAAAACTTTACACATTGTAAACCGCACTGAATACCAAGAAATAATTGGAAACTTGTACCATAATTGCAATCTTCTTAATCTAAAAGAAACAAGCACAGAACACAAAATTTTAACATTAGAATTGTTAAATTTACAACACACTCTGAACTCACTGATACCCAAACTTGACGGGAAAATTAGAAATAAACGTGGACTAATTAACGCCCTGGGTACAACAATGAAATTTTTGACGGGCACAATGGATAACGATGACTCAGAACAAATATTCAAGCAATTACAAAATTTAAATTTTAACACCAAACAAGTAACTAATAAAATTAACGACCAAGTAATTATTAACAAAAATTTTTAGAAAAATATCCACTCAATAGCCGAACACGTGAACAACCAGCAACTGGAAATTACTCAATACCTAACAAAAATCGAAAACCAAACTAACAACTTTATTGCAAAAATATCACAAACTCCTTTCACACTCCAACTTTTGGCACAAATGACCTAAATTAATAATCATTTACAACAAATTAAAGATATTATCTTGCTAAGTCGTCTGGAAGTTCTTGCTCACGACATACTTACAGACGATGAAATTCAAATATACAACCTAACTATCGAAGAGATGCCGTACATAAAAAGTACTATTTTATTTAAGGACGGCCTTATAATAATCGTCCTATTCCTTCCAAACTTCACTATCGAAACCTATTTTAAAGCTTTAGTCATACCATTCCCGAACGATAAACATGTGCAATTAGACACACCTATAATAAATATTATTTTAAAAGATAAGGAAATATTTGAACAAAATAATAAAAAGGAACTGTTAAAGAAAAACTTACAATATCCAAATAATAATTGTATAAAAAATTTACTAAAAGGAAACAGTACATGTAACTATAAAATAAATGAAATAGAATCTATAGAAAAAATTAACGACGAATTAATTGTAACTTTAAACTTAGAAAGAACAAAAATTGTACAAAACTGAATTAACCAAGAAATAATTATTAAAGAAAATAATTTAATTAAGTTTAGCAATTGTAATTTGAATATTAAAAACAATGAATTTTCTAATAAAATTGTAAAATTTAAAGATTTACCTATTATACCAATTGTAAATGAATTAAATATAACAAAAATTATAAATAACTTTACTCTTAAGCAAATTCATGTAAACCAAATTGAAAACTTAAAAGCTATTGAATACTTAGAATATAAATCTAAGGTTAATTTTTATACTTTACTAACGGTTAAAACCCTATTTGTAATAGTAATTGTAATTATGATAATAAGCTACTGTTATAAAAAAACAAAGTTAAATGAAAATATAAAAATAAGTATAAATCAATCAGATGTAAAACCAAAGGAACTTGAAACAAGTCCTTTTTAAATTTTGGAGACCAAAATCTCTTAGGGATGGAGGTGTTACGTAAGCAAAATGCATACATCTATTTAAACAGTCAATTTATACACTGTACTTTTAAATTTTAATTGCATTCCTTAAAATGCATAACTGTACTTTAACTATCAAATTTCGTAAACGCTAATTTACGAAAAAACCAAAACAAAAAACCAAACTTGATTATAATCGTATGATTCTAATCAAGTTGAATATTGTCATGTATTAGAATTTTGCTTGCGTAGTATTTTATCCATTCAAACATAAAATTGAATTATAAAATAATTGGTATTAAAAAATTAGTCTGTAAGAACAACTCAAAGAAACAACATAAAACTATATATAAATATATAAAAGCGAACGTTTGTTTGTTTTTTATATTGTATAGACTCCAAAAAAGCTCAGCCAATTATCGTTAGAATTTGTACAAAAAGGTTTTTGGGTACGGGAACTATCCTGGGCTAAAAGTTGGAGCGGTTTTCAAACATCTTTGCGATAAAATATTAAAGGTGTGACCGATTGCCTGCAAATTTGGTATACGTATTGCTGTTAGAAATTTAGTTCATTCTATTAATAGACTTGAAATTTGTTAACCCATATTGGCATGATGATCGATTTAAAAATTTTGAAAAATCCAAAAAAATTTTTGTAGATACCACTTACTCTGTACCTATTTTAGCTGCGTGTCTGAAATTTTGCCAAAAGTAGTTTAGTTTTATGGCCAAATTTTCTGCAAAATTTGGTTGGTCTGCTGTAGTGGGTTCGGGTAGTTGCCATACAACGTCATATTTTATTTGAGTATTACTATTTATCTTACAGCATAAATTTAATCAAAATAGGATAATTTTTTTTTGAGTTAACCGATGTTTAAACGGACACTAAGTCGACTCAGGATGTGACAAGTATATATTTATTTTTATATATTAAGCCTCATTCTTTTGGTGGTTACAAATCCCGCACCAAAGTTGATATACCACACCTATTTTAAATTTAAGGTATAATAAGCAATAAGAACTAGAAAATGAAAGGGATAGCTAGGTTGGGACACATAAAATATATTTTTTAACCAATTTTCGAATTTTACAAACTGAGGTTAATATATATAGGTATTTGCATTCTGCACCCAATTAACATTCTCGAAGAAAGAAATTATATACAATAATGAACCATTTCTAATTCTTATAATTTTGGATTAAGTTTCTAAAATTAGTTTCACTCTGACGTTGGGCCTGTCCTCCAGCCTGGCCTGTTCTCCTGCCCGGCCCGTTATTCTGTTGGGCCTGTTCTCCTGCGCGTCTTCCGTTTACAAAAGTTTTACACCATTTAAAATAAAGCATTGATATTTTAACTAATTATTAGTATAAAAAGTTTTAAGCTTTTTATGTATTCATGACAGAGCTAGAGCTCCCAAGACAATTTCTTGAAGGTATATCTTCAATTTATACGCTGTATTAAAATAGATGTTTAGGTTTTTATACAGAGTTTAAATCTACTGTTTATCAATCCTCATTTTTTGCAAAATGTTGACCCTATTAAGGTTCAAATAGTTTACTTTAGAAATTAGAATTTTAAGTGTTAAATAATTATATCAACATTTTTGTGTCGCTGCCATTTAGAAAATGTAAGAAGTTAAAAACTGTAAATGCACTATTCATTATTTGAAGCACCTAATTTTGTTTTTTTTTTTCTAAATTATTAACATTTATTTTTTATTAGGAACAATAAGTAAAATATTTTATTAATTTAACGAATACAAGACATTTTAAAAAGAAATAATTAAAATGACATTTATTATTATTTATATTATCAAGGTATTTGCGTCGTCATTCAGCAATGCTGGTTCACTGACAGGATTGTTGAAGTAACAAGTTATTTGAATAACATTTCAGTTATTTGAATAACATTTGGACTGATTCGCTGTGTTTTGGTTTAAGTAAGTAGTGACATTGGAATAAATAAATCCTATGTAATAATTTAAAGTCTATCATTTATTGCCAGTTAGATAGTTATTCCACCAACACTAGAAGAAAAAAGGTACTACAGACTCCTTATATTTCGTAGACGTCAGTCTGTTTGATAGATGGCTTCTTAAGAGGTTATTGAAGTTATCCGTTATGCCGAGTTAATACAATCTAGTTAGCGAAAGGTCCGGGTTTGAACCCCAGTGAAAATGAAACACTTTTGTCTACTTTTAAACTCGACTCAGCTACCATTCGCAATTGGGTTAAAATTATTGGCTTAATCAATAATGAATAATTATATATCTAATTAGAAGATTTTAAATTTATGTTTTAATCTAGAGATTGGTTCTGATCGAGATCGGACAATGAGGTCGGATTCTAGAAGCTTTTGATCGAATTTAGGCCAAACGAGTATAGTTTCAAAACCAAAGAAAATTAGAACTTTAAAATTTGGGACACAGATGTTTCTTCTTATTTGTTTTGTGTACGTGAAATTTTCGATGAATATAAATATCGGTTTGCGTAAGCCCCCCACTACTTCCTAGACCTTAAAGCATATATTTCAAATTAATAAAAATAGTAGCTTGAAATAAATAAAGAACCTTTAAGTTTGGTATAACAATGTTTTTTTTTCTAAAGGGTGTTCAAAATTTCCTTTATGTCCCCGAAATTTAGACTTAATTATATTGGTGGTTCAGGTGCCCCCTAAGAAGTCCTAAAATTAAAAAGCTTAACTTCGAAATTAATAAAAATAGAAACTTTTCAAATTAGATACACTATTTCTATTTCCGATCTTATTTAACACTTTTATATTTTTAAAACGCTCAGAATTTTATTATTAAACATATTATGTATTATATTTTATAATACAAAACAAAATTTTTTTTTTATTGAACGACAAAATTTTTAATTTTTTTAATTTTTATTATATCATATTTCTTATTGAATTATTACCATATATATTTAAGAAATTGTTTTCGATAATTAAGTTGTGTTCAATAGTATTTCCTGTTTGTATGTAAAATAAATTTTTATATTTAAATGAATTATAAGAAAAGTTCTTAATTTGTTAATGTACTTTTGAAATAAATTTATTGCATATTTTGCATTTATAAGCCTTTCTAATAGGTACATATACTAAGAATTTTTTTTTTCATTTTTGGGTTTTGTGATAAAAAAATATACTTTTTCCAGTTTTGTAACTGAATTGAAATTAATGTATGCAACATTTATTTCAAGTTTTTTAATATTTTAAAATAGATAAATTAGAAAGAAATTTTAATATTTTTAAATATACAGGGTGTTCCCGACTCGATGGTCTTCCTTGAAATGGGTGATCGGGCATATCGAGCAGAACAAAAAATTGTATGGGAGGGGGGGGTCTATTTTCATTAGTTTAGAAGTTATGGGGCCTTAACTGTTTTTCGTTTAAATGCTATACTTATTTTTGTTTTATCTTATTTGGTTCCAATTTTATCGAAATAAAACTAAATTATGGTAATATTTTGAAGTAAAAAAACTGTTATGTTAATACCGTTATTTTCTTGATAAAAGGGATTTAATTGATATTTTGTTAAAAATATTGGACTTTAAGCCCTTATAACCTCAGACTGAGAAACTTTAGAGTAATGTTTGATAGTACTTAAGAAATCTGCAGTAATAAGCATTTAAATGCTATACTTATTTTTGTTTTATCTTATTTGGTTCCAATTTTATCGAAATAAAACTAAATTATGGTCGAAAAACAGTTAAGGCCCCATAACTTCTAAACTTATGAAAATAGACCCCCCCCCTCCCATACAATTTTTTGTTCTGCTCGATATGCCCGATCACCCATTTCAAGGAAGACCATCGAGTCGGGAACACCCTGTATAAAATAATTAGAAAATCTTTTTAGCGCCTCTCTAAGCGTTTGCAGTTGAAGTCGATGTTATTGAAAAACATTAAGACAAAAATTACACTTTGCAAATTTTGCCGCTATTAATTAACAGAAATCATCAAAAAATTTTTTTATATACTCGTAAAAAATTTTTTTATGTACTCGTATATATATATATATATAAAAGCGAACGTTTGCTTGTTTTTTATAGTGTATAGACTCCAAAAAAGCTCAGCCAATTATCGTTAGAATTTGTACAAAAAGGTTTTTGGGTACGGGAACTATACTGGGCTAAAAGTTGGAGCGGATTTCAAACATCTTTGCGATAAAATATTAAAGGTGTGACCGATTGCCTGCAAATTTGGTATACGTATTGCTGTTAGAAATTTAGTTCATTCTATTAATAGACTTGAAATTTGTTAACCCATATTGGCATGATTATCGATTTAAAAATTTTGAAAAATCCAAAAAAATCTTTAAAAATTTTTGTAGATTTCAGTTAACTTATTGCGGCAAAAATTGCACTTTGCAATGTTAATGTTTTTCAATAACATCGACTTCAATGGAAAACAACTAGAGGTTCGTATGTGTGTCCATCTTTGAAAATGGAGTTCACTCAATTAACAGATTTGGAATTTGTAACCAATGATGGCCCTACCATTGTCCAAAAAAAAATTTGAAATTAAGTCCAATTTTGCGAAGTACTGCTTTGGTCAAAGAGAAACTATAACAAAAATTTTAATTTAGTTCCGTTAACCCATTACGGCACAGCAGCTTTTTACAGATTTTTCAGTTACTTTACTCATAATTAGAAATGGTTTTACAAAATTACTTTTGTTGACAGGCTATTAACAGGCTTGTTGTTTGGTGACATGGTCATACGATTGATCAAAAAAAAAGTCTTGGAAGTAAATTACGTCCAATTTTTGGAGGGAGGTATACTTCCCTGCATCAGGGGAAAGTTAAAAAAAGTCGAGTTCTCTTAACCGATTGCGAAACAAAAACTTTAAAAAAACTGTTTCTTTAACAGTTTTTTAACGATTATATTTAATTTTTCTATAGGTACGTGGTGCTCCTTGACGATCGAGTTGAGGATGCGAATAATGAAAACTGAATTAAAATTTCTGTGCATTATTAATAATTATTGTTTTAAAAAAATTGCTTTATTACGTTTTAAAACTAACATGTACACAATGTTTAAAATTTGTGTTAACCTTTTTCAATTACAAAAACTTAAATTAAACTTCCATTGAGAGGCGGAGCAGCGTGCATCTGGTATTATCTAGCTTAAATATAAGTATTTTTATACACGTTTGACTCTAGGTCAAAATGGTATACCAAATTTGCTATTATACCATTATTTTTTTTTATACCCGTATGACTGTAGGTTTTTTTGCAATAGCCGTCATCGCTATTTAAATCCAGCCATTTTGGTACGTGGGTTCAGGTAGCTACTGTACAACTTATTTTTTATTTGAGCATTACTCTGTACCTATTTTAGCTGCGTGTCTGAAATTTTGCCAAAAGTAGTTTAGTTTTATGGCCAAATTTTCTGCAAAATTTGGTTGGTCTACTGCAGTGGGTTCGGGTAGTTGCCATACAACGTCACATTTTATTTGAGTATTACTCTGTACCTCTTACAGCTGCGTGTCTAAAATTTTGACAAAAGTAGTTTAGTGTAATTGCCAGAGTTTGTGCAAAATTTGGTTGGTCTACTTCAGAAGGTTCGAGTAGCTGCCATACAACTCTTTCTTTTATATGAGCATAAAAGAGCATGGGTGTCTGAAAATTTTCCAAAATAGCTTAGTGCAATGGTCAACGTTACTGCAAAATTTGGTTTGTCTACTGCAGAGGGTTCGAGTAGCTGCCATAGAACTCCTTCTTTTATGTGGGAATTACACTACACCCAATAAAACTGTTTGTTTGAAATATTTCCAAAAGTTATTAATCGGAGGGTATAATGTTTATATTACGGTCATACGGGTATCCCAGAGTTGACACAGTCTACTCTACTACACTCTTCCTCATTTTTTCTAAGAAAGAAAAAATCCTTCAAAAGTTACTTGAAATCCTAATCCACCCGGTAGTTTTAGATTTTCACTCAACTAAAACAACCTCCCGCCGTATTCAAAATAATGGGAGAAACAACCTAGCTGCTTGCGCAGTATAATGGATAAAAACTAGCAACTAGAAAGATATATATATAAATGTCTATCAAGAGTTAAATGGGCAACCAAAAAGGTATAAGATGATTTCCTTCTTGAAATTTTCTATACCACATTTCGTCACTCTAGTTCTTAAGTGTCGTATACGCATATTTGTCATTTTTGGCAAATTAAGTTTAAAGTAAAAATACATAGTGTAGCGTCAATAGTATTAATGTTTTAATCTAACTTTTTTTAAACAATGCTGTGTCGGCAATACTTTTACTTACATTATTGTCGGTTTCCTAGTTTTCATAGGATAACTTATTTTTAAAGTTGATAATTTTTAAATTTGTCGAATATGCAAAGATAATTAATGATCGTTAATTTTAATACATATACGACAAATAATAGTCATATACGACAAACAAGCATTAAAATTTGTATAAGCTCAATTTCTTATCATACGTCAACGAAACTGCAAAAATTTAAATGAAAAACCAATTATTTTTTTTTTGTAAGAACTAATGTAGTCTTTACGTACGTAAGAGTTTTATTTAAAAGTTTAAAATTAAAAAAGTATATAAATAAATATTAGTTACAGTTATAAATAAAAAACAAAAAAGATAATTTTAATTCTTCTAATAACATAAGGATAAATTCTTTAATTCTTCTAATAACAAAACATAATTATAGCTTAACAAAAAATAATTTTATCATAAAAACATATTTTCATTCATAGAATAATTATAAAAAACAAAAATACCTCATCTTATAAAACTTATAGGGTAAAAGAAAAATTATATTTTAAAATAAGTTATTAACTCTTAAATATATTTATACATTGATTCAATGTCCTTAATTTTTTCTTTTGAAACTTGTATTCCACAGATTTTTACATGATTATTTTTAGGTAACGTTACGTATCCGATTTGTTTTAAAATTCTGCTGTTTTTAATATTAAATGTTTGAAAATGTGTATCAGCAAAAGATGTTTTATATTGTAAATTAAATAAATTTTTTCTGTCATATAATATACATTTTATTTTATTAAATGGTAACCAGTTATAGTTTGTCGAAGCAATATTATAATTTAAAAAATCTCTACTTTGCATTTGCATTATTACCAGACTAACTTTTCGATAGTTCATTTTTAGCATTTGCTTTATTAAGGAAACGGGACTATATATTGATATGCCTTTTAAATGACGTTCTATTGCACTATGCACAGAATCGACTTCTTGAATAAGCGAACGTCCTTTTTCTGAGTATTTGTGTTGAATAGAGTCAATGTTCACATTTTCTTCTAAAAATTTCAAAATCATCATGGAGCTCATTCTATTTTTATTTTGTGCCACACATGAATCAGACCAGAGAACAAAATTCTTGATATTAGGATTATTTTCTAATACTTTTTCTAAAATTTTTTTCAAAGCACTGGTTATGTCGTTCCCTGATGTGCCATTTTGTGCTTCAGTCCATATACTGCAGTATATTTTCTTATCGAGGTTACAATGCCCTGTAAGATTGTAAACTGAAAATTTACGTTTGTAAAAGAAATTCGAAACTTGTGCTCTGGGTAAGGAAAATACATTTTCTAAATCATAACAAATAATTGCAGTTGTTTCGTCATCATTTTTCCTATCAGTATCTCTTAGTTTTTTGCCTATATCTTTATTAACCTTATGTGTTTCAATCATAACTTTATCTTCATTTGTTAAATTAGTTTTTTTTTTCATATTCAGAACACATATCGCACTGATCTTTTTTAGGGATTAAAAATGATAAATTGAATTCATCATTGAATACTTTCCTGTAAATATTTTCTTTTACAGGCAAAAGAATGCATTTTTCTTTATACAACTCGTACATCTTACGTGTATTTAATGTAGGATCTAAATAATGTTTCGCAGTATTTTGACGGCAATAATGAGATTCTACCTTTGGAAAACTTGGAATGTGGTTTCGTATTTCATTTAAAGAAGAATCAGAAGTAGCTTTTTTCACATGTTTACCTTTCATTGGCGATTTTCCTGTCCCAGTTTTATCAATTTTATTTTTGAAAAAGTAGTAAATTCTTCTCTCACTAATATCCAAAGTTTTTAAGAAAAACTCTTTGCAGACTCGTATCAAGTTTAGTGATGCTGATCACTAATTTGAAAAAAATACTGATATGAAAATTTTCGACATTTTTTTTGTCCTTGCTTCATTCTTTTAGCACAAAGTTTCCTAACAAATTTGGCGTAGTAATGGTTTTTGGACTTGTCGTATAATCTCCAAAAACTCTTATGAATTTCTTGACGTTGATTTGTATCAAAGTTTTCACCACATTTAAAAGTACAACCTAGCCTGCAAAGCATTCCCTGTTTAACAGATTTAGAATTCATAATCTTTCCATTATACGAGACATATTCTTTCCCAGTTTCTCGTAATTTTTTGGCAACATTTTTTTTCCAAGTGTGTTGCTTTACTAATCTCTTTCTTGAAAGTGGTGTCGAGTTATTAGAAACTTGTTGACCAGCTGATGAATTTGAAGTTGGACAGAAATTCAATAGATACGAAGATAAAGTAATTTGATTGACGCTCTGACAACCAGTTTTTTTAACAGGAGTCATTTCACTAGCTGATAAAGAGACAGACTCAACTGGGACAAAATTAGGATCAGTTATAGAATTGTCTGGAGAAAAGTCTTCTACACTTTCATTGTCGCTGTTGTCGAAAGAAAAAATAATAAATTTTTATGCACATTATAATCTATGCGAATAAAAATATTACCTTTTCTCTAAATTTGTTATTTTATTACAGGTGTTTTTTTTACCAGTATTATCATCAATTAAGTAGCTCATGCTAATTAATTCTTCACTTATGTACGGGGCGGGTGATGAACTTCTAAACATAAAATAAATTTACTTTAAGAACTGACATTTTAGGGCACGTCATATTATATGATTTATACATTTACCTTTCTTCGTTTATTTCTATATTTAATAATTTTTTACCATCGTACATGTATTTTCACAAAACATGCGCAAACGCGACTAATTTCTTGTAATATTTATTATTTACTTTTAGAAAAATAAACAATGATTCTCTTTTTACTATATGAAATATTCTTTTTATGTATGGTATACAACAAACAAGCACTCAACAGAGACTTTGCGTGTACAAATACAAATTCTCTTTTGTATGGTATACAACAAAAAAGTACTCAAGAGAGCTTTTGCGTCTACGACTTCAAATTCTCTTTATGTATGCTATACGACAAACAAGAAATAAATTTGTTTTGATATTAACTTACATGCGAATTTGTCGTTAATGGAACAAAAACACATGTTATGGATTATACGACAAATAAGGTTTAAACAAATAGTTTAAATTTTGAATATACGACCAACTCGCTACTGGTATCTTTGGAATGCAGATAGGTAGCTAAATTCTGACCAGACCATTCGAAAGATCTTGTTTTTTCTAGTAAGGATCTAGTCTTAAATCTGAATATGCAAAAAAACGTATACGGCATTCAAGAACTAAGGTGACGATTTATTGGGAGGTTCTATATTTATTTCAAGATACTATCTTTATTAATTCGGAATATAAGTTTTAATGTACATAATGAGGGGGGTACATAAACCGATATTATAATTCATCCAAAATTTCGAAAAATAAGAAGAAACAGCTATGTCCCAAATTTTAAGGTTCTATATTCTTTGGTTACGAAATTATATTGGTTTGACTTCAGTTCGATCAAAAGCTTCTAGAATCCGAACTCATTCTCCGACCACGACCACAACCAATATCCGCGGTACATTTATTACAAGTAAACTCGAGATTAAATTTCATCAAAATAGCGTCATAGGTTTTTGAGTTATGGTGTTTTAGATATACGTTCGTTAGCCCTTGAACTTTTCAAAAGTTCCCAAGTTCATGTCTCCGCCATACTGTCAGTACTAGGTAACCCTTGTACACAATTGGAACGTTCTATCATAATTTTAAGTTACTATTTTTATTAATTTCGATGACAAGCTTTTAATAAGTGGGAGATCTCAGAGATGTATCTGAACCACCACTCCAATTGATCATAAATTAGGGGAACACGTAGGAAATAGTAAAGAACATCCGTGTGCCTAATTTCATGCTCCTACATTTGTTTTAAGTCACTTTCATTATTATTGTCGAAGATGATCTTTGAGATTTTCGGAGTTGTGTGGATAGTCCCCTACAAACTACTCCAATTAGTTCCAAATTTCAAAAACACTAAGGGAATAGGAAAAGATACCTTGACACAAATTTGAAAGTTATATTTTCATGGATTTCGGAATAATGCTCGTTTCGCATAATTTCGATGAAAAAGTTATAGGATCCGAACCAATGGAGCGATTTTTACCGCACGCAATGCCCGTCGTTGCCTCATTACTAGTAACCTACAGCACAAATTTGAAAGTAGCGCCATTAGTTGTTGAGTTATCCTGATTTTTATACCCAACACCTATAAAATAGGAAAAGGATATATTTACTTTGGTATGGTGTTTGTAACCACCTAAAGGAAGCGAGCTAGATACGGAAAAGTATATATATTTGTGATCAGCGTGACCTATGAGTCGATATAGTCATGTCCGCCAGTCGATTCATAGGCACGATAACTCAAAAACTAAGGGAGCTATCTTGAAGAAAGTTTAACTGTAGGTTACTAGAACTTAGAGAACGGCGTGGCTTGCATATTGGAGAAATCGGCCCATGGGTTCGGATTCTGGATTTTTTAATCGTATTAAGAGCTCAATAACTATAACTCAACAAATAATAGGGCTATCTTCATGAAATTTGCACTGTAGGTTACTAGCAATGAGACTACGGCAGGGATTGCGTACGGGCTAAAGCAGACTATGGGATCGGATCCTAGAACTTTTTGACAACTAATAGGGCTATCTTCATGAAATTTGCACTGTAGGTTACTAGCAATCAGACTACGGCAGGGATTGCGTACGGGCTAAAGTGGACTATGGGATCGGATCCTAGAACTTTTTGATCGAATTTAGGCCACAAAAGCATAGCTCCGAAACTAGTGAACATAGAACCTCCAGGTTCGAAGCATACTGCGTAATACATAATGTAACGGTTGTGAAATGATTTTGTTTTGGTATATTGCATTGATTTGCAAATACTTTATATGTATGTACGAGTATATGTATATATTATAGTTAGTATTCATAAAACGTGTCAAATGGAAGTTTATTTGTTTTTTGGGTTTAATAGATAATAAATTAATAATAATCTTACATGAATATGAGTGTGCGTAAATATTTTAATGAATATTTTTATTAATGAAAATAATATTCCTAATTGTATTAACTACAATGTTACTGTCATATTATAATGTAAAAAATTATTAAAAAACATAAACAAAGAAATAGGTATACGTGTCGTTTTACTATTATAGACATTATCTTAAAAATTACTATCAAATAAAATTTGAATATTTGTACCAAGTTTCTTTAAAAATGAAATATATACATATTATATTGACAACTAAAACTTGGATTGGAATGGTTTTTAGTTTTGAGAAACATAATAGTTTCAGAACAATTTTGAAAACATATTACACAGGTAGACATATCCAACAGGTAGGTATATAGTGTTATACTACACGTGGAAAATTATTTATATGTGCAAAAATGAATTCAGACTTAAAGATACCTCCTAGATATTAAACAATTTTGTTTAAGTTTTACGATTAGTTAATAGATAAATCAATTTTTAATATTAATGAATTGGATCCATCTTAGAAAATGTCAGAATACTAAGTGTTTGAAATTAAACTAAAAAATATAAAATAAAATAAAAAACAATATTTTTTTCAATATATACTTTTATATAGATCTTGTGAATTTATTACTATTTTAGTATAAAAACAAGTAAAGAAACAGTCAGTCGCTGCAACCGACTTAGAAATACCCTACACCTATTTGGTTCAAATTTAATGACAATATCCATAAGTCATTTTAACGTCATAAAAGCTGTTATTAATTTGATTGTAAGACATAGCTAACCAAATTAACTTTATAATACTAAAAACATTTTCTAATTACACTATCTCTTAAAAAATATTACAAATTCTTACTAATTTATTTATTTAAAAATATTAAAAAACAAAAAAACTTGTTATAAATGAAAATATATTTATTCCAATTCAATTACAAACTGAAAAAATTCTAATTATTAAATTTTGTGATAAAAAGCTAATCAAAGCATAATATATTTAATAATCCAATTTTTTCAAAATTGCAATTATTTTAAATGGCTAGTTAATATACCTAATAGAAAAGCTTATACGCACAATATGCAATAAATGTATTTCTAAAATACAATTACAAATTTACACCTCTTCATATAATTCATTTAAGTATAAAAATAAATTTTACATAAATGCAGCAAGTACCTTTGAACATAGCTGAACCACTACAATTAAGTCTGAATTTCGGGAACACATAGGGAATAGGAAATACATTCTTTGGCTTCGAAATTACACTCGTTCGGCCTGAAATCGATCAAAAGCTTCTACAATCCGAACTCATTGACCAAACTGGACCAGAACCAATTCCAATGGTACTTTCATTACTAGTAACCTAGAGTTTAAAATTCATCAAAATAGAGGCATTATTTTTTGAGTTATGGTGTTTTTAAGATATATGTTTGTTAGCCCTTGAACTTTCCAAGAGTTCCGGAACCCGAAATTATGGTACGATTCGCCCATATGCAGTCCCCGTCATACTTTTAATACCAGTTAACCCTTGTACACAATTTGAACGTTCTATCTTAATTTTAAGTTACTATTTTTAATAATTTCGATTATAAGCTTTTAAAACTTAAGAGGTCTAAGAGGGATACTGAACCACCACTCCAATTGATCCCAAATTAGGGGGGCACGCAAGGGATAGTAAAGAACACCCTTGTGCCAAATTTGAAGCTTCTACATCTTTTTAAGTTGTTATCTTTATTAATTTTAAATAAGGTTTTCGGAAATGTATGGCTGGTCCCCGACCCACCACTCAATTGGGGCCCAAATTTCAAAGACATTAAGGAAATAGGAAGAGACACCCTGATAAAAAATTTGGAGGTTCTATCTTCTTTGGTTTCGGAATTATGCTCGTTTGGCCTAAATTCTAACAAAAAGTTCCAGGTTCCCAACCCATGGTCCAATACCGACCTTACGCAATCCCCGAAGTAGTTGCATTACTAGTAACCGACAGCACAAATTTGATGAAGATAGCGTCATTAGTTGTTGAGTTATCGTGATTTTTTATATATGTTCGTTAGCCCTTCGATCGATTAAAAGGTCCAGAATCCGAACCCATGGGCCGATTTCGCCCATATACAATCCCCGCCGTACTTTCAGTCCTAGTAACCTACAGTTAAAATTTCATCAACATAGCTCCATTATTTTTTTGAGTTATCGTGCCTACGGACGGACGGACGGACATGGCTATATCGACTCAGGAGGTCACGCTGATCACAAATATATATACTTTTCCATACCTAGCTCGCTTCCTTTAGGTGGTTACAAACACCATACCAAAGTTAATATACCCTTTTACCTATTCTATAGGTGTAGGGTATAACGAGGAAGAGTATAGTAGAGTAGACTGTGTCAACTCTGAGATACCCGTATGACCGTTATATAAACATTATATCGTTATTGTTATAAAAATTAATTACTTTTGGCAAAATTTAAAAAATACCAACTTTATTAGGTATGGAGTAATGCTCATATAAAATAAGAATTTGTATGGCAGCCACACGAACTCACTGCAGCAGAGCAACCAATACGCGAAAATTTCGAGATCCTAGCTCCTTTTGTTTTTGAGTTATCGTGCGGACGGACGGATATACATAGCTAAATCGATTTTTTAGTGCTTGAAAAATTTAAATCTTAATATATTTAAAATGATCATTAACCAAAATTTGATATTGGGGCACGCATTTGAAAGCGTTTTATTATAAAAGTATAATTGCTGAAATGAGAGTCGGTACTTTAAATTAATCTTACCTTAATTAATTATAATATTATCATACAATACTCAAAATGAGACACTATATAATTTTAAAAATATGCTTTTTTAAAAACTCTTGGTTTTTTTCATCACATTACAAAGAAGTTTGAAAACTGCTCCAACTTTAAGTCCAGAACACTTCTTGTACGCAAAAACCTTTATATATAAATTTTAATGGTAATAGGCTGATCAAGTTTAAATAAAAATAAAACATTAATATAACAAATACAAAATATACACAAATAATCGAATTGAATAATATTTCTCACAGATATAGAATACCATATAACTGTAAAACAAAACTATTGCATTATAAACCAAATAGAACTGTATCTATTGTAAATTAAGACTTTTTTACATTTTATAAGGCGCATACTCAAATTGTATGTGGAATTCATTTGATAAGCTCTAATAATATGATGATAATATTTCCCCCGTGTTCCGATAGGCACATATTCAGGCTGTTTAGCCTATAAAATTATTGACAATAGTTTTTATTAAAACATCTGCATAATATCTCTAGCTGGAGCAAGTTTTTATTAAATTAACAAGAACCCGATTAAGCACATGCTTTAACACTTTTACATCTATTGGTGAGATACCATCGTGATCCATGGAAGACACTGATGTCAGGTTGTTTATAACATTTATAACTTCAGTGTTGTAGAAACAGGATACAAAAATATAGTTTAATTAGCACAAGGACTATATATAGTTAAGCTACTGTCATAATTAATTTTAGCTTCAAGAAAAGCCCCAAACCTGTTCAACTGGTGTCCGTCATTCGCGTATTATACGTTACAGCAGTATTGTTTGTTACAATTGAATATATGCTATTAACATTACGTTCATTGATACTTGTGTTTTTTTTTTGTAGCATTTAGTATCGATCATATTTTCCTGCTATCGTTACCTGATTTAGAGAATTGATAATCAAAGTTTTTTGTTTGGCAACTTTCACTAATGTATTAACTTAATTTTTTATTCTTCTAATTTTATATTATACTAGCTAATACCCGGTGCGCGTTGTTGCGCCTCTCAATGGAGGTTTAATTGAAGTAGATGTTACTGCAAAAAGTTAACACAAAAATTACACACGGTTTACACATGTAAATTTTAAAATGTATGAAATCAATCTTTTTAAAACGAATTTTCTAGCATTATTCTAGTAATTTTTGAAACTTTCTGTAATTCAAAGCAGTACAAACTACTTTCCAAAATTTGACGTAATTTACTTCGAAATAATTTTTTTTGACTAATCGTAGGACCGACTGTAAACAGACTCAACTCCATTTTCAAGTCGCTTCACACATATAAAATTTGAGGTTAACCGGTCAAATCGTTCTAATTTACAGTTAAGTAACGCAAAAATGTATAAAAAGCCACTGTGCCCCAATGAGTTAACGGAACTACACTTTCTCTTTGGGCAAAGCAGTATTGCGCAAAATTGGACGTAATTTGCTTCCAAATCTTTTTTTTGTCAATCGTCGGGCCGGCATGGGTTAACCAATTGCAAGTCTGTTAAAAGATTTAATTTCATTCTCAAAACGGAACACATATGCAAAATTTTAAGAAATCGGTTAAACCGATTCGAATTTAAAGTAACGTATTGAAAAAACCTATAAAAGCTGTTGGGCCGTAATGGGTTAATGCAACACAATAAAATTTTTTTTTGGGCTTCTTTTTAGCCAAAGCAGATTTTCATAAAATCGGACAAAATTTGGACCCAAAATTTTTTTTGACCAACCGTCGGCCCGACATGGGTTAACAAATTCCAAAACTGTTAATAGTGTCAACGCAATTCTCAAGGAGCATCACGTATACAAAATTTGAAGTCAATGGGTCAAAGCATTTCGAATTAAGAGGAAAGTATTGAAAAAACCTATAAAAAGCTGTTGGGCCGCAATGGGTTAATGGAACTCAAAAAAAATTTTTTTGGGGCTTTGTTTTTAGCCAAAGCAGAATTTCGTAAAATCGGACAAAATTTAGACACAAAATTTTTTGACCACCCGTCGGCCCGACATGGGTTAACAAATTCCAAAAATGTTAATAGTGTCAACTCAATTCTCAAAGAGCATCACGTGTACAAAATTTGAAGTCAATCGGTCAAACCGTTTTCATTTTAGAACAAAGAAGTTTAAATACTTGCACCACAGCCCCAACTTGGCGGTCTGTTAGAGCAAAATTTTTGGGCCACGATTTCTTTCCGTACCCAAAAACCTCTATATACAAATTTTCATGAAAATCGGCTGGGCATTTTAGGAGTCTATTCGCTACATACAAACAAACAAACAAACTTTCGCTTTTATATATATAGATTTATATTTTAATTACATCTAATCAGGATGTTTTTTTAATTTAGCATGGTATTACGCTGCTTCAATTTATTAAATAAGTCATAATTCTACCATATGGGATTTTTATACCCGTATGACTATATAGTCAAAGGGTATAATAAATTTGCCATTACGTTTGTGACGCAGAGAAAGAGGGGGGGTAGATATAGACTCAAGTGTATGGATCGGATCAGAATCGAAAAAAAAATCGATTTAGCTATGTATGTCCGTCCGTCTGTCCGTCCGTCCGTCTGTCCGTCCGTCTGTCCGTCTGTCCGTCCGTCCGCACGATAACTCAAAAACTAAAGGAGCTAGGATCTTGAAATTTTCGCAAATTCGTTTTTTTGCAATAGCCGTCATCGCTATTTAAATCCAGCCATTTTGGTCCATGGGTTCGGGTGGCTGCCATACAACTTCTTTTTTTATATGAGTATTTCTCTGTACCTATTACAGCTACGTGTCTGAAATTTTGGCAAAAGTAGTTTAGTTTTATGGCCAAAGTTTCTGAAAAATTTGGTTGGTCTGTTGCAGTGAGTTCGAGTAGCTGCCATACAACTTCCTATTTTATATGAGTATTTCTCTGTACCTATTACAGCTACGTGTCTGAAATTTTGGCAAAAGTAGTTTAGTTTTATGGCCAAAGTTTCTGCAAAATTTGGTTGGTCTACTGCAAAGGGTTCGAGTAGCTGCCATACAACTTCTTATTTTATATGAGCATTACTACACTACACATAATAAAGCTGCTATGTTTGAAATTTTGCCAAAAGTAATTAATGTTTATAATATTAATGATATAATGTTTATATAACGGTCATACGGGTATCCCAGAGTTGACACAGTCTACTCTACCACACTCTTCCTCGTTTGTTTTAAAGCTGGTGTTTTCATTTTTTTAAACAATAATCAGTTGTATCAATTGCTCAAAAGAATTTATAGATGTAAGACTAATTTCAGTATAGTTGATGGCAGGTACTGCGTCACGTGTATTTGTTACGATAATTTTAATATGTTTAAAGGCAGATACAAACATAATTTTATGATGTAATTTATTAATGTCATCAAGTTTAACATTACACTTTCTAATATATATATTACCTACTTATAACATGGTCAAGTAAAGTGAACGACGTGGGTATAATTCTTGTGGCATTAGCATGTTCAATATTATTATATATGGTTATACCACAGCATTCCAGCATCGCAAAAGTTACATTTTCATTATTGCAGAATATTCCCTCCAAGGAGTGTAAATAATCGTTCATATCATCACTCAGGCACCTTTAGCATGTCAGAAGTCTTACCACTGGCTCTTTATTCCCTACGTTAATTAACATAGTGTTATATCTCTCATTTCTATAAGTTACTTCAAATTTTATACCTTTTCTTATATTAACAGCAGTACCACCCCCTCTTTTACTATATCGACAATTCAAGTGTGCTACATATCCTGGTATTTTGTAATAACAGGGTTCAATTGAATATAACCACGTCTTGGATACGGGAATAATGTCAATAATTTGGTTACTTCTGCCAACATATGCGCCAATTTCATGTAAAGATTTTCTTAAACCAACATTATATTATAACATATTTTGAAGGTTTTTCTTAAATTGAAATGCGGTTCTTTAAATTGAAGAAATTGTCTGTCAGTTTTACCCATTTTTGTTTAGATAGTAAAATTCCAAATTTTGGTAGAATTCACAATTTAATTCCTAGAACCGAAAAAAATGGAAGAGAGGGAGGGAGTAGTGAGGTAAGACCCTTGATAAATTTGGCAAACTTCCCCATTGAAGGGCTATTAGGACTTAAAAATTAAAAATTTACTGTTTTTTTAAGTAAGCAGCAACTTAGTCACCAGTGTATATATTTCCAAAATTTAACTCAGTAAGTACGAGTAACACAATATAATTTTGAAAATGTCCTTTTTTAAAAACCCTTGGTTTTTTTCATCACTTGTGGATAATCTGGATAATGTATATAAACTTTTTTATCTACATACTGAGTTTAAGGCTTAATTTGTTAATTGAATAAATAAATACTTACTTATCCAACCATAGAGTACCAAATAATTTTTCTTGAATGTTGAAATTAATTTTAAGACTGTTTTAATTACAGAAAGTAAATTTATATACATAAAATAAAATAAATTGATATCTCTCTTATTTTAATATAAAATTAATTAGCTAATTAACTAGATTAAATAATTGCTCCTTGAAGTTGGTGAATTATTTAATATTTGTTTTTGTGAAAACAACAGCAAAATTGCAGAAATAAAAATGAAACTGATTGAAGATGGCATCAGACAATGAGATGCTGTTCCATGATGCATAGCGGCAGGATGCTCACCTAGAATAAATAATTTTTTTTAATATTCAGCTTTACAAACAGTAAAAAAATATATAAATATATAGATATTTCAAATAAAATGTATTTATGCACGATAAAGGTAATTAAAAAATACAAAAGTTATCACAATATTTACTCGAAAGTAGCAAATTTACAATGAAAAGTTTTTAAACTATTAAAAAATTTTTAAACGTTTTTTTGACGTGATTATTTATAAATTTTCGAAACAAAAATTTTTTTAATTTTATGATTGTACCAGCAGATTTATCCGGAGTTGCCCGGAAGCTTGCAAATTGCAAAAAAGCTAGTTTCAGCCAATTTTTTGAAATACTACTTTGCTTATAAATGAAGCCACAAAATAATAATTGTGGAGTTCAGTTAACCCATTGTGGCCCAAAAGCATTTTATAGGGTTTTTCGTTGCTTTGCTATATATTAGAAAAGATTTGACCGATTAACTTAAAATTTTGTATATGTGTTCCTCTTTGAAAATGAAGTTCACTTTACTAACAGATTTGGAATTTGTTAACCACTGCCGACCGGACGATTGTTCAAAAAAAATTTGTAAGTAAATTACGTCCAATTTTTGAAAGTAGATACAACTTCTTTGAATTAGGGGAATGCTTAAAAAAATGTTTTGTCGAGTTCTTTTAACCGATTGCGAAACAACAACTTAAAAAAACAGTTTGCAAAACAGTTTGAACAATTGTCTCTAATTTTTCTATATATGGTGCTTCTTGACAATTTGGTGCTCCTTGAAGATAGAATTGAGGATGGTAGGTTTCCAGCGAATAATGTTAACTGAATTAAAATGAATGGTGGGGAGGAGGCGGGGGGGTGTCTAGGGAGTAGCTCTTACCTGACGGGTATCCTGGTACGATGGCCTAGCGACCAAGTCAAATCTCACCTTCACGTTGGTCCCCCCCTGTTACGTCGAGTAATCCTACCGGAAGATCTGGTACCCAACCCAGGTGGAGTAAGTAGGATCGACAAACTAACGAGATTTTGGCGGGTCGAGTCTTATGTATTCAAAACATAGGCTTGATTTAGGAGCGTCTGCACAAAGACTTGCGGCTCCAAGCGGGTATCTGTCTTGAAACAAGCGGCTCGCTATATAAACGTGTGTGAGATGTTTCTGTTCATCCAAAAGGCAAGTGTGGCTACAGACATGAGCTTATGGGGTTATCAACTATATCTCATAAAACACTAACTGTATAAAATATGCAAACATGAACAAAAATGCGAATGGATATATTTCCCCAAGGGGTAATCATAGTAATATGGTGAATCCTCCTTTGACTTCTCCAGTCAATGTAAACTGCACATCGGACTTTGGGGTGCAGATAAATTCATGTTTAAATACAAACACGATAAGAGAATCGAACACAAGTTCAAGTTCAATAAACCGGTCACGTGGAATAGTAAAAACTTTTGGCTACAAGAAGCGGACGCTAATCGGAGCATGGAACGTGAGAACACTATATGGTGTTGGGCGATACGAGCAAGCCGAGCGTGAAATGTATTTCAGACAGTAATTTAACTCACATGCTGTACTCAGGAGATGATGAAGCAGAAACAGGAATAAGGCACGGTGGAGTAGGAATTATGCTAAATGCTGAAGCAAGACGCAGTCTTATCCCTTGGAAACCAATATAGCGCAAATTGGTGACTGCCAGATTCAAATCCACGGTCCGAAATATAACCATAATACAATGTTACGCTCCTACCGAAGAAGCAGAAGATGAAGAAAAGCTGAATTTTTACACTCTACTTGGGACAATATATGATAACGCTCCCAGAGCCGACGTTAAGATTATATTGGGTGATCTAAACGCTAAAGTCGGAACGAGAAACTCTGGTTTATAACGAGTCTTGGGACGGCATGACATTGGGGTAAGAAACGACAATGACGAAAGGCTCGTGGATTTTTGCAATTCCCGAGCCTTAGCTAGTCATTGGCGGTACGTTGTTTCCACCTAAGTCATGTCATAAGGTAATATGGGTTTCCCCAAATGATCAAACTGAAAACCAAATAGACCATTTCATTGTCCAGCAGAAGTGGAGAAAATCTCTTTGCGACGTTCGAAATAAGAGGAGCGGTGACGTTGGAATCGATTACCATTTCGTTGTTGCGCTAATGCAGTTAAGAACAGCAACTGTCCGAAGACGAAATCAAGTGCCTGTCAGAAGAGCATTCTTCGATGTTGAAGCGTTAAAAAATCCCGCAACACGTGGAAATTTTATAGAAAAATTCCGAGAAAGGGCATCAACATTGAATGAAGCAAATGAACGAGAGGACGGGGCAGTTTCAATAGATGAAAAGTGGGAAAAAGTAAAACAATCATTTATAGAAACTGGAAGAGAAACAATACCCCGATTATCGCAGCAAAAAGCCCCATGGATCTCACGAATTTCGAGGAACAATATAGCCAGACGTAAAGAGCTGAAAATCAAAATAAACTGCCCACAGGATCCGTGGTTATAGGGTGAGCTTCGCAGTGAGTATAACAGAGCACACAAAATCGCGTAGAGAAGTGTAAGACGAGACAGAAGGAAACAAATAGAAAACCTTGCTACGGAAGCAGAGATAGCAGCAAGAAGAGGTGATGGCAAAGCCTTATATAAGATAACAAAAATTCTTTCAGGTCATTCAACAAAGCAGCAAAATATTATCTTGAATGAAGATGGAAGCCTTCTGGTGTCGATGGATGATCAATTACGGAGGTGGAAAGACTACTTTTGCCGTTTGCTAAACGAACATTTTATACAGCAATCTGCATCAGAAATCTCTGAAGAACCTGAGTTGCGTCGATCACACAGGGGTATTAGTACAGCACCACCCACGAAACCAGAAATCGAAAGTGCCATTTCGCTCTTGAAAGATAACAAAGCTGCAGGAATTGACTTCTAAAAGCAGACATTCCCGCAACGGCAGATATACTTCTCCCATTGATTCAGGCTATATGGGAAGAAGAAAAGTACCCGAGTGAGTTGAAAGAAGGAGTTATTGTTAAGCTGGCAAAAAAAGGTAACCTGAAGCATTGCAATAACTGGCGCGGTATTACGCTGTTATCTGTCTTCTCGAAAATAATGGCAAATATTATACTCGAAAGGATCAAAAGCAGGATTGAAAATACACTGAAAAGACATCAAGCTGGCTTTCGCAGTGGTCACTCTTGTGTTGACCATATTAACACGCTACGAATAATACTCGAGCAATCAACAGAGTTCGGGCCGCTACATCTCATCTCTGTAGACTTCGAGAAAGCTTTTGATCGTGTAAACCGCGAGTATATATGGAGAGCTATTAGTAGGTGGGGTATCCCTGAGAAAATTATTGCCATTATTTAGGAATCCTACGAAAATGCGAGGTGTCGAGTCTTACACAATGGACAGTTGACTGATTTGTTTGAAATGCAGCTGGGTGTAAGGCAAGGCTGTATATTGTCGCCTATATTATTTTTGGTTGTGATGGACGAAATTTTAACCGCAACCGTAGGTGCTGGCATTGATGAGAGGTATGGCATTCAGTGGAGACTAGGAAAACATTTAAGCCAATTAGATTATGCTGATGACGTAGTTTTCATGGCACGCATAAGAAGTGGTCTTAACGAGATGTGCCAAAATTTGAACAAATAATGCAAACGAGCTGGTCTAAAAATAAAAAAGCAGCTAAGACCAAAAGCATGCGTACAGAGCACTCCACACATCAGCAAATTCTACTGGAAGAAAGCCAAATTGAAGAAGTAGAGCAGTTCAATTATTTAGGAAGCATGATGACATCAAATGGGGGAACAGAATTTGATGTTGACAGCAGAATAAATAAAGCTGGAGCTGCTTTTGGATCAAACATATGGCAGTCAAACAATATGGCCCTGCGTACAAAGCTAAAAATATTTGAAACAAACGTCAAATCAGTACTTCTATACGGCTGTGAAACATGGAAGGTAACCGCCATTATCACCAAAAAGTTGCAGACGTATATAAACCGTTTCCTACGCCGCATCTTAAGGGTTCGCTGGCCGCAAATCATTACCAACACACACTGGCAAAAAACGAACCAAAATATGATTGAGGTCGAGATCCGAGAGAGAGAATGGCGATGGATCGGACATACCTTGAGGAAGCCAGAAGAAAACATAGCAATGTTTTGAGTGGAATCCACAAGGCAGACGACGAGTGGGTAGACCAAGTAAAATATGGAGAAGTACTGTTTTGAAAGAGGCGGAAGCGCAACGCAAAACGTGGTTACAGCTAAAAGGAATTGCTAAGGATCGTGAAAGGTGGAGAGGATTTGTTGACGCCCTATGCCCCACAAGGGGTTCTAGGATCCAGTAAGTAAGTAAGTAATAAAAATGACTATAGGTCAAAAGGGTATACTAAATTTGCCATTATGTCATTATACTATGTCAATCAATAGTAGTTTCCTTAAATTGCCAACGTTTGAATAAAATATAGTCGATGGTTTCGAAAAGGTTTAAAGATCTGAAAATTTTTCATGAATCTTTTTCAAAACGCGCAAACAGGCCAAAACCAAATTAACCCTGTGGGTTTTAATTAAAATGCTGGTACAAAATTTTCAATAAAATTCTTTTAATCGTTTAAGCAATTAAAATTTATAGAAAACTTGATGGCGTTGATGTGGAAACGGGTTAATCGAACTTAACTATAACTTTTTGTAACGTCTTTTTTAGAATGCAAAATCAACCTGTAAAATTGGACACAAATCGGAAAAACAAAATTTTTTGAAAGCCCACCAGGCCGCAATGGGTTAATTTATTTCAACCAAATTTATACAACTAATTCCGGTTGCTAAGAGGGACATTTGTACAAAATTTCAAGTCAATTGGTCAAACCGTTTTGACTCGACATCAAAAACATTAAAGAAGCTTCATTGCGCAAAATATGTATAACAATAAATCATAATAATATAATTTAGTTTTTTCATCAATTTATTAATTATGAATAATAGTGAAATCGATACTAAGAATATAATCTCAAGGCACTCAAGAAAACCTGTTAACAATTGCGAAATATAATATAGGAGCTTCAATATAGACGCTTAAATTTGGGAAAACATACACTGGTGAATAAGTTACTGTTTTACAAAAACATAAAAGTTTTAATTTTTTAGTCCTAATAGCCCTTTAATGGGGAAGGTTTCAAAATTTTTACTAAGTAAATTGATAATCATTCTCGAGATCTGCCCACCCCCTCCCGTTCCCAATTGTGTACAATATTATATCTAATATATAAAGAAGAAAATTTGTTTGTTTGTTTGTTTGTCCAGGATTCACGTGAAAACCACTGGTCCGATTGTCACAAAATTTCAGAGGAATAATAGAACCGGGGGATGACATAGGCTTTGTTACATTTATATAAGTCAACAGGTTGCGGCTCCAGAGCTGTTTTAAGCTTTTTCGTTTTTTTGATGTCTAGTCAAAACGGTTTGACCGATTAACTTGAAATTTTGCATAAATGTTCCTCTTAACAATCGGAATTAGTTGTATAAATTTGGTTGGAATAAATTAACCCATTTCGGCCTGGCGTGCTTCTAAAAAATTTTATGTTTCCGATTTGTGTCCAATTTTACAGGCTGGTTTCGCAGTCGAAAAGAGAGTCTGGCACAAATTTTTGTTGAGTTCGGTTAACCCGTTTTAACACGAGGGCGCAATGAAGCTTTTTCAATGTTTTTGATGTCGAGTCAAAACGATTTGACCGATTAACTTGAAATTTTGCACAAATGTTCCCCTTAGCAACTGGCATTAGTTGTATAAATTTGGTTGAAATAAATTAACCCATTTCGGCCTGGCGGGCTTCCAAAATATTTTTTTATTTCCGATTTGTGTCCAATTTTACAGGGTGGTTTCGCAGTCGAACAAATAAGGCTGACACAAATTTTTGTTGAGTTCGGTTAACCCGCTGAGCACGAGGGCACAATGAAGCTTTTTCAATGTTTTTAATATCGAGTCAAAACAGTTTGACCGATTGACTTGAAATTTTGCACAAATGTTCCTCTTAGCAACCGCAGTTAGTTGTATAAATTTGGTTGGAATAAATTAACCCATTTCGGCCTGGTGGGCTTCTAAACTTTTTTGTGTATCCGATTTGTTTCCAATTTTACAGGATCGTTTCGCAGTCGAAAAGAGAAGCTGAGACAAATTTTTGTTGAGTTCGGTTAACCCGTTTGGGCACGATAGCGCAATGAAGCTTTTTCAATGTTTTTGATGTCAAAACGGTTTGACCCATTGTTCGCAGAACATAAGTTTTTAACATTATAAACTTAACATTAATATATATAACAACTTTTATATATATTAACTAATTTTAATATTGTTTTTTTCATAATTGTTTAACGTACATTTTTGCTTATGATGCACATTTCTTCGTAATATAATTTAATTGAACTTAACTTAATACCTTTAAAGTCATTGTACTGACCTACATTCATAATTTTAATTGTTTTAAAGTAAGTTAAATATTTGTTGTGTCAGCTAATTTCGTTGCATAATGTATAATTATTATGGAAATAAAAATTGTATTTAAAGACGTAATTTTAAGTAAAATATAATCATTAATAAATTTGAATTCTAAACTTAAATAAGCTTTTGTTTATTTTTTGTGATTCAAGCATTGGTCCTTCGAACCGGATTCTATAGAACAAGTGTCTTTAGAATTTGAATCAAAAAGAAAAAAACTTTAGAACAAGTGTCTTAAGCTTTTTTCATGCAAATTTAATTGTAAAACGAGCGTTTACAATTCTCTACACACAAGGCATAACATCTTAAGTCAAAATTGCAAGTTTTGCAGTAGAAGCGTTTTAAATGAAAAAATTATATGAAAAATTTATTTTTGAAATGTAAGAAATTTTAGAGTAAAATATCGATTGATATTTTAGAAATGCATTAAATGACATAAATTAAAAAAAAATATCTCAAATAATTTAGCCACTAATATGCAAAATGTAACATAAGATATTGTGACTTATTATGATATTATAATTTGTAGGTGTCATATGTCGACATAAGATACTTTAATAAAATTTTTTGTATAAATATTTCTTTCACTAAAGCATCTTACGTCGACATAAGTTTGTTTTTAAAGTGTAAAATTGCATAAAACTGTAAATAAGATATTATTGTATATTTTGAAAGATTTTGTACTTTTAAAATTCATTTTTTATATTTTACCATTAATAACTTAAATTTAATTACAAAACATAACGTAAATTAAACAAAACGTAACATAAAATAAATTAATACTTCAGCGAAAATGTAAACTTAAAAACTCCATATTCAGATTGGAAATTAACTATTAATATAAACTAACAGTAATAAAAATAAAACAATACATTTTATTATTCTTCATCGGATGAATCCACAAGATCGGGATGTATATCAGGAATTCCTTCAACTGGTAAATTTTTGTAGAAATCACGATAAAGAGGATCAATCAAATTATTTAAATACATAAGATCATTTTTCTTCTACTTCGATATAGGTAATAACGTATCATAGCACTTCTTTAAACTAGCTATTGTTACATTCGGAGTATTACGCTTTTTAATATTAAGTACTTCAAAAGTCGCGTTTTCATTTAGTGAATTTTTATATAGTATTTCGCCATAAGTTTTACTATATCTCAACCACTTAACCGAATTCCAATTAAATTTATTTCCATTTTCGTCCACTTTGCGCCACATAAATTTTTCTTTTAATAATGAAGAAAAATTAAAAAACCTTTCCTGCGTCATTTCCTCAACTTGGAAAACCTTTTTGAACCAAGAGTTTTAATAAATTGTATCCAGTCACGCGGATAATGTATAGTTAGGCAAGTTTTCTTCTTTTTTCTCTCAATGATTGAGTGATCTACGTCGCACTCCATGTGCGTATGACCGGGCACAAGAAACTTATGGTCAATAAATTCGATATTATGATTCTCTTGGAGGTACAGTGAGAACATTATTGAAACAACTGCATTTTTGTTTTGGCCTGCACAAGAGTCGCTGTATAATACTATATTTTTAAAATTAGTTTTTGAAATTGATTGCAGATTTATTGATGCAGGGTTAGTAATAATCTCTGAAGATGATGAATTTTGGTAATCAGGATCCTTATAAATATCGTCAAAATCCTCTTCAATTAAAAATTGGTATTTTGGCTGTGACTTATTAATTATAATATTATTTTTTAAAATCCGTTCATTATTGTAGAAATTATCAGAAACTTTTGTATCATCTAAAATTTTGTTATTTTTGATAAATGCCACTATTTTAGCCGCCCGCGTATTCAATTGCAAGATATCTATAAAAGTATTATAATTTATTAAAACTATTTTAAAAAGTAAAAAACCAAAGTAATTAAATAAGAGACAGCATTGTAGAAATTATTATAAAATATGTATATTAAAATTAGTACTCATAATAGTTCTAATAAAATAACAAGAAATAATATTATTATTATAAGTGAATTAACTAAATTTTTCCATATCTACCTATTTCAAATAGTTTCTCTTACTTTTCTTTTTCGTAAATAAAACAAATAATTTTTGTAAGTTCAAAAAAAATAATAAATTTATTATTTGTTTTTATGCAAACATTAACAAATATCAATAATTTTCATTTACTTTTTCCAAATTCAAATTAGTAACTTGTATGTACATATTTTAATACCACATAACTACATCCAATAAAATATTAATAAATTATTTTGATATCAATAAAAACTTTATAATAATTTCATAATAATAAAATTATTAATAATTTATAATTTTTATACATACATACCTATATTTCGTTTCATTTTTACATTACACTACAAAATGCATACACCGACTGATTTAAGTTTTAAAATAAAAATAATGATCGAATGATTACCGAATAAAAAAAAATCATCTTATGTAACGGAAATTACAGCTAGAATTTTTATACATGCACTAGCGAAATGCTCTTATGTGTACTTAATTATGAATTATTTTTTGATCGTATCAATTCAAAATATCTTAAGTCTACATAAGATATTATGCCTTTTTTGAAATTTCTTTGATAAGTTTCATTACTTTATCTTAAGTGGACATAAGGCAAAGGTCTGAATGAGTTAGCACAAGGCAAAACATCTTATGTTTTCTTAGGATACTTTGCCTTTTCAAATATTTAACAGAACATAATATAAATTTGTGTTGAATAATATCTTAGATTTACTTAAGATTGTATGACAAATGCAAAACATTAAAAAGATGGACATAAGATGAAGCATGATTGCTTATAAAAGCCGTTAGAGAAAAAATTTAAACATGGGACCCAGAGGAAAAGTAAGATATTCTATTTAAAATTTGAATACCTATTTTTTCTCATTTTTTACTTAAGTCGACTTAAGATGTTATACCTTGTGTGTAGAGAATTATATCTATAGAACCAGTGTCTATAGAGATAAATTAATATTAAAACAAAAAGAAGGTAATCTTGTAGAACCAGTGTCTACAGGAGGTTTTTTCTAGGTATCTGTTAATAAGCAAACAGTCACAACTAAAGATGTTCACTTCAAGACAGTCATACAACAAAAAGGCGTTCTCATAAACGAGTCAACGAATTTACATAAAAATCATTAAAGGCCGTATCATCAAAGCAATATGGACAAACTAATCAACGCCCAAAAGGAGCTATATACAAAAATTCTAAGAGTACAGACAAACTTCAAAAAGGATTCTGTAGAAAGAAAAACAAAGGAATATATAGAAGTACGTTTAAAAAATTTAAACGAGTACTGGCAAGCTATTATCAAAAACAACGAGGACATCGAACAATTAAAAGAAAATTACCCGGATCATTTATATTTCAAAAACAAGGACTTTGAAAGTATGGGGAATTTAGTAACCGAAATAACGAGTATTTGGAAGCTGCTTTATCAAACGCTCCTGCCAGTAATATATCGACCAAAATATCTAAAGCGCTCAATAAACAAATTGAGCTAATAAAAGCTATAGAACGCATTTCAAACAAAGTAAGGGAAGTAATGAAGCAAGATCCGAATTTGGCTTTCATCAACCTTAACTTAAAAACTTTAGAAGAGTACTGGAACTTAATAATGAATAATCACTTGAGTCTGATAGAAAATGAGCCTATTAGCCATGATTATTTTGAGAACAATAAATTTGAATACTGCGAGAATATTTACAAAGACACAGTAATTGAACTAAATACAAACCTAATGAATATATCTCCAGCTCCGGCTGCTCGAGCACATAACACCAGGCAGTTACAAGGTAATCAAGATGCTAATGTGAATCTACCAAAAATTGATATACCAAAGTTTTCTGGAAGCTACTGCGACTGGAAATCTTTTAGAGATTTATTCATGGAAGTTATTAACAATAACACAAACATAGACAAAGCTCAAAAATTTTATTATTTAAAAGCTAACGTCGTTGGAGAACCTGCAGAGTTAATCAAACATTTTCCAGTTACAGCTGAAAATTATGACTCTGTTTGGAATATTTTAGATAAAAGGTACAATAATACAAGGATTCTTTTATCTACACAATTGAAAACTTTTCTGAATCAACCAATACTAACTAAAGAATCAGGCAGAGCTATAAAAAAACTGCATGACACCTCAAAGGAATGCTTATTGGCTATTCAGAATTTGGAGATTGATACCTCAAACTGGGATCCAATCTTAATACACTTCTTGACTCAGAAACCGTACAATGAAACTCATCGTTTATATGAACAATCATTAGTTGATTCTCGAGAAGTGCAAAATTCAAAGCATTTCTTTCAATTTTTAGAAACCCGTTTTCAAAGTCTGGAAGCATTAGAAACGAATACTAACGAAACGAAAATCAAATCATACCATAGTTCAATTACTAATTTATGCGTGATATGTCAAGAATCACAAAAAATTTATGGCTGTGAAAAGTTCTGCCTACCCCCTCCCGTTCCCAATTGTGTACAAAGGTTAAGTAGTATTGAAAGTATGACGGAGACCGCATATGGGCGAAATCGTACCATGGTTTCGGGTTCTGGAATCTTTGAAAAGTTCAAGGGCTAACAAACATATATCTTAAAAAACACCATAACTCAAAAACTAGTGGCGCTATTTTGATGAAATTTAAATTCTAGGTTAATAGGAATTAAAGAACTATGGCGATTGGTAAAGATTTTTGAATCAATTATGATAGAAATTTCAAATTTGATACACTATTATCATTCTTATTTAACACTTCTATATTTTTAAAACGCTAAGAATTTTACTATAAAACATATTCTGTATTATCTAATATATAAAGAAGAAAATTTGTTTGTTTGTTTGTTTGTCCAGGATTCACGTGAAAACCACTGGTCCGATTGTCACAAAATTTCAGAGGAATAATAGAGCCGGGGGATGACATAGGCTATGTTACATTTATATAAGTCAACAGGTTGCGGCTCCAGAGCTGTTTTAAGCTTTTTCGTTTTTATGATGTCGAGTCAAAACGGTTTGACCGATTAACTTGAAATTTTGCATAAATGTCCCTCTTAACAATCGGAATTAGTTGTATAAATTTGGTTGGAATAAATTAACCCATTTCGGCCTGGCGTGCTTCTAAAAAATTTTATGTTTCCGATTTGTGTCCAATTTTACAGGCTGGTTTCGCAGTCGAAAAGAGAGTCTGGCACAAATTTTTGTTGAGTTCGGTTAACCCGTTTTAACACGAGGGCGCAATGAAGCTTTTTCAATGTTTTTGATGTCGAGTCAAAACGATTTGACCGATTAACTTGAAATTTTGCACAAATGTTCCCCTTAGCAACTGGCATTAGTTGTATAAATTTGGTTGAAATAAATTAACCTATTTCGGCCTGGCGGGCTTCCAAAATATTTTTTTATTTCCGATTTGTGTCCAATTTTACAGGGTGGTTTCGCAGTCGAACAAATAAGGCTGACACAAATTTTTGTTGAGTTCGGTTAACCCGCTGAGCACGAGGGCACAATGAAGCTTTTTCAATGTTTTTAATATCGAGTCAAAACAGTTTGACCGATTGACTTGAAATTTTGCACAAATGTTCCTCTTAGCAACCGCAGTTAGTTGTATAAATTTGGTTGGAATAAATTAACCCATTTCGGCCTGGTGGGCTTCTAAACTTTTTTGTGTATCCGATTTGTTTCCAATTTTACAGGATCGTTTCGCAGTCGAAAAGAGAAGCTGAGACAAATTTTTGTTGAGTTCGGTTAACCCGTTTGGGCACGATAGCGCAATGAAGCTTTTTCAATGTTTTTGATGTCAAAACGGTTTGACCCATTGTTCGCAGAACATAAGTTTTTAACATTATAAACTTAACATTAATATATATAACAACTTTTATATATATTAACTAATTTTAATATTGTTTTTTTCATAATTGTTTAACGTACATTTTTGCTTATGATGCACATTTCTTCGTAATATAATTTAATTGAACTTAACTTAATACCTTTAAAGTCATTGTACTGACCTACATTCATAATTTTAATTGTTTTAAAGTAAGTTAAATATTTGTTGTGTCAGCTAATTTCGTTGCATAATGTATAATTATTATGGAAATAAAAATTGTATTTAAAGACGTAATTTTAAGTAAAATATAATCATTAATAAATTTGAATTCTAAACTTAAATAAGCTTTTGTTTATTTTTTGTGATTCAAGCATTGGTCCTTCGAACCGGATTCTATAGAACAAGTGTCTTTAGAATTTGAATCAAAAAGAAAAAAACTTTAGAACAAGTGTCTTAAGCTTTTTTCATGCAAATTTAATTGTAAAACGAGCGTTTACAATTCTCTACACACAAGGCATAACATCTTAAGTCAAAATTGCAAGTTTTGCAGTAGAAGCGTTTTAAATGAAAAAATTATATGAAAAATTTATTTTTGAAATGTAAGAAATTTTAGAGTAAAATATCGATTGATATTTTAGAAATGCATTAAATGACATAAATTAAAAGAAAATATCTCAAATAATTTAGCCACTAATATGCAAAATGTAACATAAGATATTGTGACTTATTATGATATTATAATTTGTAGGTGTCATATGTCGACATAAGATACTTTAATAAAATTTTTTGTATAAATATTTCTTTCACTAAAGCATCTTACGTCGACATAAGTTTGTTTTTAAAGTGTAAAATTGCATAAAACTGTAAATAAGATATTATTGTATATTTTGAAAGATTTTGTACTTTTAAAATTCATTTTTTATATTTTACCATTAATAACTTAAATTTAATTACAAAACATAACGTAAATTAAACAAAACGTAACATAAAATAAATTAATACTTCAGCGAAAATGTAAACTTAAAAACTCCATATTCAGATTGGAAATTAACTATTAATATAAACTAACAGTAATAAAAACGAGGAAGAGTGTAGTAGAGTAGACTGTGTCAACTCTGGGATACCCGTATGACCGTTATATAAACATTATATCATTATTATTACAAACATTAATTACTTTTGGCAAAATTTCAAACATACCAGCTTTATTAGGTGAAATATAATGCTCATATAAAAGAAGGAGTTGTATGGCAGCTACTCGAACCCTTTGCAGTAGACTAACCAAATTTTGCAGTAACTTTGGCTATTAAACTAAACTATTTTTGGCAAAATTTCAGACACCCAGCTTTAATAGGTATAGAGTAATGCTCATATAAAATAAGAAGTTGTATGGCAGCTACTCGAACCCTTTGCAGTAGACCAACCAAATTTTGCAGTAACTTTGGCCATTACACTAAACTATTTTTGGCAAAATTTCAGACACCCAGCTTTAATAGGTATAGAGTAATGCTCATATAAAAGAAGGAGTTGTATGGCAGCTACTCGAACTCACTGCAACAGACCAACCAAATTTTGCAGAAACTTTGGCCATAAAACTAAACTACTTTTGCCAAAATTTCAGACACGTAGCAGTAATAGGTACAGAGAAATACTCATATAAAAAAAGAAGTTGTATGGCAGCCACCCGAACCCATGGACCAAAATGGCTGGATTTAAATAGCGATGACGGCTATTGCAAAAAAACGAATTTGCGAAAATTTCAAGATCCTAGCTCCTTTAGTTTTTGAGTTATCGTGCGGACGGACGGACGGACAGACGGACAGACGGACGGACGGACGGACGGACGGACGGACGGACGGACGGACATACATAGCTAAATCGATTTTTTTTTCGATTCTGATCCGATCCATACACTTGAGTCTATATCTACCCCCCCTCCTTCTCTGCGTCACAAACGTAATGGCAAATTTATTATACCCTTTGACTATATAGTCATACGGGTATAATGACTATATAGTCATACGGGTATAATGACTATATAGTCATACGGGTATAATAAAACAATACATTTTATTATTCTTCATCGGATGAATCCACAAGATCGGGATGTATATCAGGAATTCCTTCAACTGGTAAATTTTTGTAGAAATCACGATAAAGAGGATCAATCAAATTATTTAAATACATAAGATCATTTTTCTTCTACTTCGATATAGGTAATAACGTATCATAGCACTTCTTTAAACTAGCTATTGTTACATTCGGAGTATTACGCTTTTTAATATTAAGTACTTCAAAAGTCGCGTTTTCATTTAGTGAATTTTTATATAGTATTTAGCCATAAGTTTTACTATATCTCAACCACTTAACCGAATTCCAATTAAATTTATTTCCATTTTCGTCCACTTTGCGCCACATAAATTTTTCTTTTAATAATGAAGAAAAATTAAAAAACCTTTCCTGCGTCATTTCCTCAACTTGGAAAACCTTTTTGAACCAAGAGTTTTAATAAATTGTATCCAGTCACGCGGATAATGTATAGTTAGGCAAGTTTTCTTCTTTTTATACCCGTATGACTATATAGTCAAAGGGTATAATAAATTTGCCATTACGTTTGTGACGCAGAGAAGGAGGGGGGGTAGATATAGACTCAAGTGTATGGATCGGATCAGAATCGAAAAATAAATCGATTTAGCTATGTATGTCCGTCCGTCCGTCCGTCCGTCTGTCCGTCCGTCCGTCCGCACGATTACTCAAAAACTAAAGGAACTAGGATCTTGAAATTTTCGCAAATTCGTTTTTTTGCAATAGCCGTCATCGCTATTTAAATCCAGCCATTTTGGTCCATGGGTTCGGGTGGCTGCCATACAACTTCTTTTTTTATATGAGTATTTCTCTGTACCTATTACAACCTCGTGTCTGAATTTTTGGCAAAGGTAGTTTAGTTTTATGGCCAAAGTTTCTGCAAAACTTGGTTGGTCTACGGCAGTGGGTTCGAGTAGCTGCCATACAACTTCTTATTTTATATGAGCATTACTCTGTACCTAATAAAGCTGGGTGCCTGAAATTTTGCTAAAAATAGTTTAGTGTAATGGCCAAAGTTACTGCAAAATTTGGTTGGTCTACTGCAAAGGGTTCGAGTAGCTGCCATACAACTTCTTATTTTATATGAGCATTACTCTATACCTATTGAAGATGGGTGTCTGAAATTTTGCCAAAAATAGTTTAGTGTAATGGCCAAAGTTACTGCAAAATTTGGTTGGTCTACTGCAAAGGGTTCGAGTAGCTGCCATACAACTCCTTCTTTTATATGAGCATTACTCTACACCTAATAAAGCTGGGTGCCTGAAATTTTGCTAAAAATAGTTTAGTGTAATGGCCAAAGTTACTGCAAAATTTGGTTGGTCTTCTGCAGAGGGTTCGACTAGCTGCCATACAACTCCTTCTTTTATATGAGCTTTACACTACACCTGATTAAGCTGCGTGTCTGAAATTTTGCAAAATATAATTTAGTGTAATGGCCAAAGTTACTGCAAAATTTACTTGGTCTATACTGCTGAGGGTTCGAGTAGCTGCCATACAACTCCTTCTTTTATATGAGGACTACACTACACCAAATGAAGCTGGGTATCTAAAATTTTGCCAAAAATAGTTTAGTGTAATGGCCAAAGTTACTGCAAAATTTGGTTGGTCTACTTCAAAGGGTTCGAGTAGCTGCCATACAACTCCTTCTTTTATATGAGCATTACTCTACACCTAATAAAGCTGAATGTTTGAAATTTTGCCAAAAGTAATTAACCGGATGATATAATGTATATGTTACGGTCATACGGGTATCCCAGAGTTGACACAGTCTACTCTACTACACTCTTCCTCGTTTCTCTCAATGATTGAGTGATCTACGTCGCACTCCATGTGCGTATGACCGGGCACAAGAAACTTATAGTCAATAAATTCGATATTATGATTCTCTTGGAGGTACAGTGAGAACATTATTGAAACAACTGCATTTTTGTTTTGGCCTGCACAAGAGTCGCTGTATAATACTATATTTTTAAAATTAGTTTTTGAAATTGATTGCAGATTTATTGATGCAGGGTTAGTAATAATCTCTGAAGATGATGAATTTTGGTAATCAGGATCCTTATAAATATCGTCAAAATCCTCTTCAATTAAAAATTGGTATTTTGGCTGTGGCTTATTAATTATAATATTATTTTTTAAAATCCGTTCATTATTGTAGAAATTATCAGAAACTTTTGTATCATCTAAAATTTTGTTATTTTTGACAAATGCCACTATTTTAGCCGCCCGCGTATTCAATTGCAAGATATCTATAAAAGTATTATAATTTATTAAAACTATTTTAAAAAGTAAAAAACCAAAGTAATTAAATAAGAGACAGCATTGTAGAAATTATTATAAAATATGTATATTAAAATTAGTACTCATAATAGTTCTAATAAAATAATAAGAAATAATATTATTATTATAAGTGAATTAACTAAATTTTTCCATATCTACCTATTTCAAATAGTTTCTCTTACTTTTCTTTTTCGTAAATAAAACAAATCATTTTTGTAAGTTCAAAAATAATAATAAATTTATTAGTTGTTTTTATGCAAACATTAACAAATATCAATAATTTTCATTTACTTTTTCCAAATTCAAATTAGTAACTTGTATGTACATATTTTAATACCACATAACTACATCCAATAAAATATTAATAAATTATTTTGATATCAATAAAAACTTTATAATAATTTCATAATAATAAAATTATTAATAATTTATAATTTTTATACATACATACCTATATTTCGTTTCATTTTTACATTACACTACAAAATGCATACACCGACTGATTTAAGTTTTAAAATAAAAATAATGATCGAATGATTACCGAATAAAAAAAAATCATCTTATGTAACGGAAATTACAGCTAGAATTTTTATACATGCACTAGCGAAATGCTCTTATGTGTACTTAATTATGAATTATTTTTTGATCGTATCAATTCAAAATATCTTAAGTCTACATAAGATATTATGCCTTTTTTGAAATTTCTTTGATAAGTTTCATTACTTTATCTTAAGTGGACATAAGGCAAAGGTCTGAATGAGTTAGCACAAGGCAAAACATCTTATGTTTTCTTAGGATACTTTGCCTTTTCAAATATTTAACAGAACATAATATAAATTTGTGTTGAATAATATCTTAGATTTACTTAAGATTGTATGACAAATGCAAAACATTAAAAAGATGGACATAAGATGAAGCATCATTGCTTATAAAAGCCGTTAGAGAAAAAATTTAAACATGGGACCCAGAGGAAAAGTAAGATATTCTATTTAAAATTTGAATACCTATTTTTTCTCATTTTTTACTTAAGTCGACTTAAGATGTTATACCTTGTGTGTAGAGAATTATATCTATAGAACCAGTGTCTATAGAGATAAATTAATATTAAAACAAAAAGAAGGTAATCTTGTAGAACCAGTGTCTACAGGAGGTTTTTTCTAGGTATCTGTTAATAAGCAAACAGTCACAACTAAAGATGTTCACTTCAAGACAGTCATACAACAAAAAGGCGTTCTCATAAACGAGTCAACGAATTTACATAAAAATCATTAAAGGCCGTATCATCAAAGCAATATGGACAAACTAATCAACGCCCAAAAGGAGCTATATACAAAAATTCTAAGAGTACAGACAAACTTCAAAAAGGATTCTGTAGAAAGAAAAACAAAGGAATATATAGAAGTACGTTTAAAAAATTTAAACGAGTACTGGCAAGCTATTATCAAAAACAACGAGGACATCGAACAATTAAAAGAAAATTACCCGGATCATTTATATTTCAAAAACAAGGACTTTGAAAGTATGGGGAATTTAGTAACCGAAATAACGAGTATTTGGAAGCTGCTTTATCAAACGCTCCTGCCAGTAATATATCGACCAAAATATCTAAAGCGCTCAATAAACAAATTGAGCTAATAAAAGCTATAGAACGCATTTCAAACAAAGTAAGGGAAGTAATGAAGCAAGATCCGAATTTGGCTTTCATCAACCTTAACTTAAAAACTTTAGAAGAGTACTGGAACTTAATAATGAATAATCACTTGAGTCTGATAGAAAATGAGCCTATTAGCCATGATTATTTTGAGAACAATAAATTTGAATACTGCGAGAATATTTACAAAGACACAGTAATTGAACTAAATACAAACCTAATGAATATATCTCCAGCTCCGGCTGCTCGAGCACATAACACCAGGCAGTTACAAGGTAATCAAGATGCTAATGTGAATCTACCAAAAATTGATATACCAAAGTTTTCTGGAAGCTACTGCGACTGGAAATCTTTTAGAGATTTATTCATGGAAGTTATTAACAATAACACAAACATAGACAAAGCTCAAAAATTTTATTATTTAAAAGCTAACGTCGTTGGAGAACCTGCAGAGTTAATCAAACATTTTCCAGTTACAGCTGAAAATTATGACTCTGTTTGGAATATTTTAGATAAAAGGTACAATAATACAAGGATTCTTTTATCTACACAATTGAAAACTTTTCTGAATCAACCAATACTAACTAAAGAATCAGGCAGAGCTATAAAAAAACTGCATGACACCTCAAAGGAATGCTTATTGGCTATTCAGAATTTGGAGATTGATACCTCAAACTGGGATCCAATCTTAATACACTTCTTGACTCAGAAACCGTACAATGAAACTCATCGTTTATATGAACAATCATTAGTTGATTCTCGAGAAGTGCAAAATTCAAAGCATTTCTTTCAATTTTTAGAAACCCGTTTTCAAAGTCTGGAAGCATTAGAAACGAATACTAACGAAACGAAAATCAAATCATACCATAGTTCAATTACTAATTTATGCGTGATATGTCAAGAATCACAAAAAATTTATGGCTGTGAAAAGTTCTGCCTACCCCCTCCCGTTCCCAATTGTGTACAAAGGTTAAGTAGTATTGAAAGTATGACGGAGACCGCATATGGGCGAAATCGTACCATGGTTTCGGGTTCTGGAATCTTTGAAAAGTTCAAGGGCTAACAAACATATATCTTAAAAAACACCATAACTCAAAAACTAGTGGCGCTATTTTGATGAAATTTAAATTCTAGGTTAATAGGAATTAAAGAACTATGGCGATTGGTAAAGATTTTTGAATCAATTATGATAGAAATTTCAAATTTGATACACTATTATCATTCTTATTTAACACTTCTATATTTTTAAAACGCTAAGAATTTTACTATAAAACATATTCTGTATTATCTAATATATAAAGAAGAAAATTTGTTTGTTTGTTTGTTTGTCCAGGATTCACGTGAAAACCACTGGTCCGATTGTCACAAAATTTCAGAGGAATAATAGAGCCGGGGGATGACATAGGCTATGTTACATTTATATAAGTCAACAGGTTGCGGCTCCAGAGCTGTTTTAAGCTTTTTCGTTTTTATGATGTCGAGTCAAAACGGTTTGACCGATTAACTTGAAATTTTGCATAAATGTCCCTCTTAACAATCGGAATTAGTTGTATAAATTTGGTTGGAATAAATTAACCCATTTCGGCCTGGCGTGCTTCTAAAAAATTTTATGTTTCCGATTTGTGTCCAATTTTACAGGCTGGTTTCGCAGTCGAAAAGAGAGTCTGGCACAAATTTTTGTTGAGTTCGGTTAACCCGTTTTAACACGAGGGCGCAATGAAGCTTTTTCAATGTTTTTGATGTCGAGTCAAAACGATTTGACCGATTAACTTGAAATTTTGCACAAATGTTCCCCTTAGCAACTGGCATTAGTTGTATAAATTTGGTTGAAATAAATTAACCTATTTCGGCCTGGCGGGCTTCCAAAATATTTTTTTATTTCCGATTTGTGTCCAATTTTACAGGGTGGTTTCGCAGTCGAACAAATAAGGCTGACACAAATTTTTGTTGAGTTCGGTTAACCCGCTGAGCACGAGGGCACAATGAAGCTTTTTCAATGTTTTTAATATCGAGTCAAAACAGTTTGACCGATTGACTTGAAATTTTGCACAAATGTTCCTCTTAGCAACCGCAGTTAGTTGTATAAATTTGGTTGGAATAAATTAACCCATTTCGGCCTGGTGGGCTTCTAAACTTTTTTGTGTATCCGATTTGTTTCCAATTTTACAGGATCGTTTCGCAGTCGAAAAGAGAAGCTGAGACAAATTTTTGTTGAGTTCGGTTAACCCGTTTGGGCACGATAGCGCAATGAAGCTTTTTCAATGTTTTTGATGTCAAAACGGTTTGACCCATTGTTCGCAGAACATAAGTTTTTAACATTATAAACTTAACATTAATATATATAACAACTTTTATATATATTAACTAATTTTAATATTGTTTTTTTCATAATTGTTTAACGTACATTTTTGCTTATGATGCACATTTCTTCGTAATATAATTTAATTGAACTTAACTTAATACCTTTAAAGTCATTGTACTGACCTACATTCATAATTTTAATTGTTTTAAAGTAAGTTAAATATTTGTTGTGTCAGCTAATTTCGTTGCATAATGTATAATTATTATGGAAATAAAAATTGTATTTAAAGACGTAATTTTAAGTAAAATATAATCATTAATAAATTTGAATTCTAAACTTAAATAAGCTTTTGTTTATTTTTTGTGATTCAAGCATTGGTCCTTCGAACCGGATTCTATAGAACAAGTGTCTTTAGAATTTGAATCAAAAAGAAAAAAACTTTAGAACAAGTGTCTTAAGCTTTTTTCATGCAAATTTAATTGTAAAACGAGCGTTTACAATTCTCTACACACAAGGCATAACATCTTAAGTCAAAATTGCAAGTTTTGCAGTAGAAGCGTTTTAAATGAAAAAATTATATGAAAAATTTATTTTTGAAATGTAAGAAATTTTAGAGTAAAATATCGATTGATATTTTAGAAATGCATTAAATGACATAAATTAAAAGAAAATATCTCAAATAATTTAGCCACTAATATGCAAAATGTAACATAAGATATTGTGACTTATTATGATATTATAATTTGTAGGTGTCATATGTCGACATAAGATACTTTAATAAAATTTTTTGTATAAATATTTCTTTCACTAAAGCATCTTACGTCGACATAAGTTTGTTTTTAAAGTGTAAAATTGCATAAAACTGTAAATAAGATATTATTGTATATTTTGAAAGATTTTGTACTTTTAAAATTCATTTTTTATATTTTACCATTAATAACTTAAATTTAATTACAAAACATAACGTAAATTAAACAAAACGTAACATAAAATAAATTAATACTTCAGCGAAAATGTAAACTTAAAAATTCCATATTCAGATTGGAAATTAACTATTAATATAAACTAACAGTAATAAAAACGAGGAAGAGTGTAGTAGAGTAGACTGTGTCAACTCTGGGATACCCGTATGACCGTTATATAAACATTATATCATTATTATTACAAACATTAATTACTTTTGGCAAAATTTCAAACATACCAGCTTTATTAGGTGAAATATAATGCTCATATAAAAGAAGGAGTTGTATGGCAGCTACTCGAACCCTTTGCAGTAGACTAACCAAATTTTGCAGTAACTTTGGCTATTAAACTAAACTATTTTTGGCAAAATTTCAGACACCCAGCTTTAATAGGTATAGAGTAATGCTCATATAAAATAAGAAGTTGTATGGCAGCTACTCGAACCCTTTGCAGTAGACCAACCAAATTTTGCAGTAACTTTGGCCATTACACTAAACTATTTTTGGCAAAATTTCAGACACCCAGCTTTAATAGGTATAGAGTAATGCTCATATAAAAGAAGGAGTTGTATGGCAGCTACTCGAACTCACTGCAACAGACCAACCAAATTTTGCAGAAACTTTGGCCATAAAACTAAACTACTTTTGCCAAAATTTCAGACACGTAGCAGTAATAGGTACAGAGAAATACTCATATAAAAAAAGAAGTTGTATGGCAGCCACCCGAACCCATGGACCAAAATGGCTGGATTTAAATAGCGATGACGGCTATTGCAAAAAAACGAATTTGCGAAAATTTCAAGATCCTAGCTCCTTTAGTTTTTGAGTTATCGTGCGGACGGACGGACGGACAGACGGACAGACGGACGGACGGACGGACGGACGGACGGACATACATAGCTAAATCGATTTTTTTTTCGATTCTGATCCGATCCATACACTTGAGTCTATATCTACCCCCCCTCCTTCTCTGCGTCACAAACGTAATGGCAAATTTATTATACCCTTTGACTATATAGTCATACGGGTATAATGACTATATAGTCATACGGGTATAATGACTATATAGTCATACGGGTATAATAAAACAATACATTTTATTATTCTTCATCGGATGAATCCACAAGATCGGGATGTATATCAGGAATTCCTTCAACTGGTAAATTTTTGTAGAAATCACGATAAAGAGGATCAATCAAATTATTTAAATACATAAGATCATTTTTCTTCTACTTCGATATAGGTAATAACGTATCATAGCACTTCTTTAAACTAGCTATTGTTACATTCGGAGTATTACGCTTTTTAATATTAAGTACTTCAAAAGTCGCGTTTTCATTTAGTGAATTTTTATATAGTATTTCGCCATAAGTTTTACTATATCTCAACCACTTAACCGAATTCCAATTAAATTTATTTCCATTTTCGTCCACTTTGCGCCACATAAATTTTTCTTTTAATAATGAAGAAAAATTAAAAAACCTTTCCTGCGTCATTTCCTCAACTTGGAAAACCTTTTTGAACCAAGAGTTTTAATAAATTGTATCCAGTCACGCGGATAATGTATAGTTAGGCAAGTTTTCTTCTTTTTTCTCTCAATGATTGAGTGATCTACGTCGCACTCCATGTGCGTATGACCGGGCACAAGAAACTTATGGTCAATAAATTCGATATTATGATTCTCTTGGAGGTACAGTGAGAACATTATTGAAACAACTGCATTTTTGTTTTGGCCTGCACAAGAGTCGCTGTATAATACTATATTTTTAAAATTAGTTTTTGAAATTGATTGCAGATTTATTGATGCAGGGTTAGTAATAATCTCTGAAGATGATGAATTTTGGTAATCAGGATCCTTATAAATATCGTCAAAATCCTCTTCAATTAAAAATTGGTATTTTGGCTGTGACTTATTAATTATAATATTATTTTTTAAAATCCGTTCATTATTGTAGAAATTATCAGAAACTTTTGTATCATCTAAAATTTTGTTATTTTTGATAAATGCCACTATTTTAGCCGCCCGCGTATTCAATTGCAAGATATCTATAAAAGTATTATAATTTATTAAAACTATTTTAAAAAGTAAAAAACCAAAGTAATTAAATAAGAGACAGCATTGTAGAAATTATTATAAAATATGTATATTAAAATTAGTACTCATAATAGTTCTAATAAAATAACAAGAAATAATATTATTATTATAAGTGAATTAACTAAATTTTTCCATATCTACCTATTTCAAATAGTTTCTCTTACTTTTCTTTTTCGTAAATAAAACAAATAATTTTTGTAAGTTCAAAAAAAATAATAAATTTATTATTTGTTTTTATGCAAACATTAACAAATATCAATAATTTTCATTTACTTTTTCCAAATTCAAATTAGTAACTTGTATGTACATATTTTAATACCACATAACTACATCCAATAAAATATTAATAAATTATTTTGATATCAATAAAAACTTTATAATAATTTCATAATAATAAAATTATTAATAATTTATAATTTTTATACATACATACCTATATTTCGTTTCATTTTTACATTACACTACAAAATGCATACACCGACTGATTTAAGTTTTAAAATAAAAATAATGATCGAATGATTACCGAATAAAAAAAAATCATCTTATGTAACGGAAATTACAGCTAGAATTTTTATACATGCACTAGCGAAATGCTCTTATGTGTACTTAATTATGAATTATTTTTTGATCGTATCAATTCAAAATATCTTAAGTCTACATAAGATATTATGCCTTTTTTGAAATTTCTTTGATAAGTTTCATTACTTTATCTTAAGTGGACATAAGGCAAAGGTCTGAATGAGTTAGCACAAGGCAAAACATCTTATGTTTTCTTAGGATACTTTGCCTTTTCAAATATTTAACAGAACATAATATAAATTTGTGTTGAATAATATCTTAGATTTACTTAAGATTGTATGACAAATGCAAAACATTAAAAAGATGGACATAAGATGAAGCATCATTGCTTATAAAAGCCGTTAGAGAAAAAATTTAAACATGGGACCCAGAGGAAAAGTAAGATATTCTATTTAAAATTTGAATACCTATTTTTTCTCATTTTTTACTTAAGTCGACTTAAGATGTTATACCTTGTGTGTAGAGAATTATATCTATAGAACCAGTGTCTATAGAGATAAATTAATATTAAAACAAAAAGAAGGTAATCTTGTAGAACCAGTGTCTACAGGAGGTTTTTTCTAGGTATCTGTTAATAAGCAAACAGTCACAACTAAAGATGTTCACTTCAAGACAGTCATACAACAAAAAGGCGTTCTCATAAACGAGTCAACGAATTTACATAAAAATCATTAAAGGCCGTATCATCAAAGCAATATGGACAAACTAATCAACGCCCAAAAGGAGCTATATACAAAAATTCTAAGAGTACAGACAAACTTCAAAAAGGATTCTGTAGAAAGAAAAACAAAGGAATATATAGAAGTACGTTTAAAAAATTTAAACGAGTACTGGCAAGCTATTATCAAAAACAACGAGGACATCGAACAATTAAAAGAAAATTACCCGGATCATTTATATTTCAAAAACAAGGACTTTGAAAGTATGGGGAATTTAGTAACCGAAATAACGAGTATTTGGAAGCTGCTTTATCAAACGCTCCTGCCAGTAATATATCGACCAAAATATCTAAAGCGCTCAATAAACAAATTGAGCTAATAAAAGCTATAGAACGCATTTCAAACAAAGTAAGGGAAGTAATGAAGCAAGATCCGAATTTGGCTTTCATCAACCTTAACTTAAAAACTTTAGAAGAGTACTGGAACTTAATAATGAATAATCACTTGAGTCTGATAGAAAATGAGCCTATTAGCCATGATTATTTTGAGAACAATAAATTTGAATACTGCGAGAATATTTACAAAGACACAGTAATTGAACTAAATACAAACCTAATGAATATATCTCCAGCTCCGGCTGCTCGAGCACATAACACCAGGCAGTTACAAGGTAATCAAGATGCTAATGTGAATCTACCAAAAATTGATATACCAAAGTTTTCTGGAAGCTACTGCGACTGGAAATCTTTTAGAGATTTATTCATGGAAGTTATTAACAATAACACAAACATAGACAAAGCTCAAAAATTTTATTATTTAAAAGCTAACGTCGTTGGAGAACCTGCAGAGTTAATCAAACATTTTCCAGTTACAGCTGAAAATTATGACTCTGTTTGGAATATTTTAGATAAAAGGTACAATAATACAAGGATTCTTTTATCTACACAATTGAAAACTTTTCTGAATCAACCAATACTAACTAAAGAATCAGGCAGAGCTATAAAAAAACTGCATGACACCTCAAAGGAATGCTTATTGGCTATTCAGAATTTGGAGATTGATACCTCAAACTGGGATCCAATCTTAATACACTTCTTGACTCAGAAACCGTACAATGAAACTCATCGTTTATATGAACAATCATTAGTTGATTCTCGAGAAGTGCAAAATTCAAAGCATTTCTTTCAATTTTTAGAAACCCGTTTTCAAAGTCTGGAAGCATTAGAAACGAATACTAACGAAACGAAAATCAAATCATACCATAGTTCAATTACTAATTTATGCGTGATATGTCAAGAATCACAAAAAATTTATGGCTGTGAAAAGTTCAAACTACTGAGTATACAGCAGAGAATAGCAACTAGCAGAAAATATAATTTATGTGGAAACTGTTTGTAACCTGGTCATTTTGCAAAGGACTGCACAAGCTTTTCAAAATGTAGAGTATGTAACAAAAAACATCATACCTTGTTGCACATATTTCAATAAAACACGAATAACAAACAGTTATTCAATAAAAAATCACTAAGCATTACAAAATTAATGGATATTAACGCTCACTGTGCAACTAATATTGGAAAGATTAAGCTTATTTTACCCACAGCAATAATAAAGGTACAAAAATTAGATGGAACCTATACTGAAGTTAGAGCCCTTGTCGATCAGGGTTGTCAAGGCACTCTAATTTCAGAAAGTATGGTCCAATATTTGCAGCTGCCAAAACACAAGGTTTATGCAGTTGTATCTGGAATTGGAAATGCAAAATCTGGTTTAGTGCAAAATTTTGTGGAACTTTCTTTAAAATCCAGATTAAAGTCAACATTTTCTTGTGTGACCAAAGCATTAATTCTACCAAAATTAACTGGTTATTTACCGACAGAAAATGTAACATCTTATAAAAATTGGGGATATATAAACACCTTAGAGCTAGCAGATTCAAACTTTTACAAACCAAGTAGAATCGACATAATCATAGGAGCTGACGTTTTTAGTCAAATAATACAAAACAAGCTCATAAAAGGAAGACCGAGTACCTGGTCACAGAAAACCAACTTTGGCTACATTTTATCAGGTGAAATAAAAAACGAATTACCAGAAAATACTATTAATTGTTTTATTGGCGAAGTCGACCTAAGCCAGGAGCTAACCAAAGTTTGGGAAACTGTAGAGCTTCTACCTGAAAGAACTACAACAGCTGAAGAAATGGAATGCGAAGTTCATTTCAAATCTACCTGTCAACGCCAAAAAGATGGAAGATATGTTGTGAAATTACCGTTTCGCGAACATTTTAACTTGGACGACATTCAGGGATCAAGAGAACTAGCACTTGCTAGATTGTTTCAACTTGAGAGAAAATTTAAGACGAATAAATTATTGGAAACTATGTACAAAGATTTCATAACAGACTATTTTCAATTAGGTCATATTGTTCCAGCTCAAGAAACAGTGGAAGGTAAACACTACCTACCACATCATGCCGTTTTCAAGCACGATAGTTCAACCACAAAATTGAGAGTAGTTTTTAACGCCTCTGCAAAAAGAAATTCATGTAAAAGCCTAAACGACGTAACAATGATTGGAGAAAACTTGCAGCAAAATATAACAAAAATACTAATACGATGGCGCAAATATAAGGTAGTATTTACAACAGATATCGAGAAAATGTACCATCAAATTCGAATAGACAATCGCGATCAAGATTTCCAAAGAATACTTTGGAGAAAATCTCCTAACGAACCTATTAAAGAGTACAAGCTAACAACCGTCACTTATGGGACTGGGCCTGCGCCTTTCTTAGCAATAAGAACGTTACGTCAATTAGTTGCAGATGATGGACACTTATATCCCTTGGCTTCTAAAGCTATTTGTAAGGATACTTATATGGATGATGTGGTTTCGGGAACATATACCTACGAAGAAGCAAATTTAAAATGCACCCAGTTAATTAATTTATTAAAAGCTGGGGGTTTTAATTTACGTAAATGGAATTGCAGTGATCGTCGCTTGTTGAAACAGATACCATCGGAATTAAGAGATTGTGCAAATAACAAAACTTTTGATGATGGAGAAGCTGTTAAAGCATTAGGAATACATTGGGATCCAAAAACTGACAAATTAAAATTCAACATAAATACTGAGATAAAATCGGAACTGTTTACAAAACTTTCTATATTATCAGAGGCGGCTCGTATTTTTGATCCAATTGGATTGTTATCCCCAATAATAATAAAAGTTAAATTATTATTTCAGCAAATATGGCTAGAAGAGACTGACTGGGATCAACCAGTATCTAACAACATTTTGAAAGAATGGCTACAATTCAAAGAAGAACTGCACTTATTGACGAACATAGAAATCTGTAGATGGATCGATTATGGAAATGACACCAAGGTTTGCCAACTTCATGGATTTTCTGATGCATCTGAAAAGGCGTATGGTGCGGTTGTATATCTCAGAACAATAACAACCGTAGGCAATATTACTGTCACACTCATCGCTTCAAAAACAAAGGTAGCACCGCTGAGATCTTAACTTTCATCACCACGTTTAGAATTAAGCGGAGCTTTATTATTAGCAAGACTAATGAAGGAAGTTAAGAATGCATTGGACATACAAAACATCGAAAATTTTGCCTGGACAGACTCAACTATTGTATTATCATGGTTGCAAGCGGCTCCACACCGTTGGAAAACATTTGTTGGAAATCGCGTAGATTGGTCCTGAAGATTGGTACCATGTAAACTCATCAAGTAATCCAGCTGACTTAGCGTCACGTTGAATTTATCCATCGAAATTAGAAAATAATAATCTTTGGTGGGAAGGTCCCACATGGTTAAAACAAAATGAAATCAAGGCGTCCAAAACCCCAATAAGCAATACTAATTTAGAGATTAAAACCAAATTTGCAGTTAACATTGTTACAACAGAAGTAGACAAATCTTTGATTGAAAATTTACTTCATAACCATTCATCCTTAACAAAATTAAAACGTGTCGTAGCTTATTGTATTCGTTTTTGTAAAAATTTAAGATGCAGTCAAAAAAACCGCAAAGCCGGAACATTAACTGCTGATGAAGTAGAAAATTCGTTTATAACATTAATAAAGGTTACACAGTATCCCTTCTTAGATTCTAGTCATCTTCTTCGCTTAGGTGGAAGATTGTCTGAATCTGAACTTTCATATAAACAAAAACATCCGCTTATACTTCCCTGCAAGAGTGATTTAACAAATTTAATCATAAATCATGCACATTTGCATTCATTACATGGTGGCAACAATCAAACCCTAGAATATATTAGACAAAGATTTTGGATATTAAATGCATTAAAGGCAGTCAAGGGATGTATTCACAGATGTACGGTTTGTCATCGATTTAAAGTAACTTCGGCATCTCAACTAATGGGAAATCTTCCTAAACCTCGGGTAACTATGTCCAGGCCATTCACAAATTGTGGTGTTGTTTACGCTGGACCTTTTACCTTAAAGTCATCAGTAGGTAGTGGAAATAAAACGTTTAAGGGTTACATGGCACTTTTTGTGTGCTTAAGTACCAAGGCAATACACCTAGAAGTAGTTAGTAACTTAACATCAAGTGCCTTTCTTGCAGAATTTAAAAGATTTGTTAGCAGAAGAGGACCGGTTGCCAATGTGTATAGTGATAATGCCACAAATTTTTGCGTTATTGTTCAAACAATCCAATTATAAAAATGAAATTATAGACTCCTTAAATAGGGAAGGAATCCAATGGCATTTCATACCACCCGTATCCCCTCACTTTGGAGGTCTTTGGGAAGCTGGTGTAAAATCAACAAAATATCATATGAAGAGAATAATAAAGGACACAACATTAACTTTTGAAGAACTTACAACTTTAACTGTAAAAATTCAAGCTTGTTTAAATTCTCGTCCTTTATGTCCGTTAAATAATGATCAAGAAAACTTGGAAGTTTTAACACCTGGTCACTTTTTAATAGGAGCACCATTATTAACAGCTCCTGAGAAAAATGTGGTAAATGGGAATCCTAATATATTAACTAGATGGCAGCTGTTAGATCATTTACACCAGAAGTTTTGGAAAAGATGGTCTAAAGAATACTTGTCCAGATTACAGCAAAGACCAAAATGGACCCAACAACAACCAAATTTAAGGGTTGGAAACATAGTGCTAATAAAGGAGGATAACTGCCCACCAACCAGATGGGCTTTGGGAAGAATTATTGAGACAAGCTGTGATGATAATGGTCTTGTTAGAGTTGCTACTTTAAAAACAAATACTTCAATATTAAAATGCCCTATAACTAAGCTATCGCTGTTGCCAATTATAGACAACGACGATAATTTCAGCTATGATGAAATCAAAAATAGAAATCCAGAAGCACTTAATTTTACTAATAATAGTATCCAAGAAATGCATGGCAATAAAGATGAAAAATCTCATTCATCCGTCAAAAGAAAGCATACGTATTCTAACAAAAAGAGCAACAATAAGAAAATTAAATCATCTAACTACAAATTAACATGTTAGTTATTTTAGTTTTTTCTCTACAATGGCTCTAGCAAGCAATCAATCGGAATTCTATGGGAATACTCAATTTGGAAATAAACAAGGCATTTATTTTGAAAATATTGCAACAACAAATATCTACAATAGTTAATGGAATTTAATTTATCTTTGTACAAGTATCAAAACGACATGTTAGTAAAATCTATAACTTACTTAAGGGAATTATGTAACAAACTTGCAGTTGACGTTGATTTCGAAGATCATTGCAAGCCGATTATTGTACAATTGCAGCATCATTTAAAAGAATTGGAAAACGGTAATATTTTAATTTATCATCAAAATGACAAGCCTCACAAAAGCAAAAGAGCTGCATTTGGAATAATTGGAAATGTGGCACATAGTCTTTTTGGAGTTTTAGATGAAGAATTTGCCGAGAAATATGAATCAGATATCAACCAAATTAAGGAAAATGAGCGTCATATGGAAACATTATTTCAAAGACAAACTTCCATTTCTGATTCTACTCTTAACATTATTAAACGTGAACAGTTACACGGGCATCAGCAATATTTAAGCATGAAAAGACAACTATCTTCTTTACAAGATGATATAAAACGAACAAAGCAAGCGCAGAGATCATTCGAAATGTTCAATTCAGCTGCCTTACTAATAACATTGAATCTAAGTAGTATGAGAAATATGCAACAGTCAATACTTTCATTGATAACTAACACACGTCATGGACGAATTAACACGCTTTTACTAACTCCAGAACAATTAAAATCACAACTTACAATTATACGAGAACATGTTCCAAGCAACTTAAAAATACCGGAAGATCAAAACCAAATTTTGACATTATATTCTTTAATGCAAGTAAAAACACGAGTTACTGAAAACAACGTAATTTTTGAAATAAAATTACCATTGTTAGATGCTGAGTTTTATCGGATATATCAGCTTATTTCTATTCCTATAGTTAAATCCAATAAGCTTATATATGTACTAACTTCTAGTAAATATCTATTAGTAAATGCACATCGGGATAGATATTCACCTATGGAGGAGATTGATATAAATTTATGTAAACCTTGGAAATCTGGGCCCTATTTCATAAAACTATTAGTCTAATACTAATAAAATAATAATTATTAGAACTAATAAATATGGAGTAATACTTTTTTGTTTCATAAAACTTTTCTGCAACTAATAAAATTTTACTAATAAATTATTACTGCAAATCATAAATTATTAGTATAGACTCGTCACTAATAATTATTATTTGAATGTTCAACTATTTGGTTTATATTAAATGCAAGACTTCTCCTTATTATAAAATAATCTTCAAAATCACTCTCACTATCAGAGCTTAACATGATTTTCAAATTTATACTGAATTATGTTTAAGTTGTAACCAAAATAAAATGTTGTTGATTAATGTAAAGTATGTATAATAATGCGTAATTTTTTTTTAGATTTTATTATTTATTTATTTTGTACAAAATATTTAAGATTATTTACTAAAAAAAAATAAGTTTATGGCATACAATATAAAGTTTAAACTCTATTATATATAAATATCCTAATATTTAAAAGACTAATAATGAATTTATTAGTCTTTCTAAACTAATAAAAATTTACTAATAATTATTAGTGTAGCCACAAATAATTATTAGTCTAATAGTTTTATGAAACAGAAACGCGCTTTGCAGTAATAAAATTCACTAATAATTATTAGTGTAGCACTAATAAAATATTAGCCTTTATGAAACAGAATTTTACTAATAACTAATAAAATATTAGTAAATTCACTAATAATATTAGACTAATAGTTTTATGAAATGGGGCCCTGATCACCTCTATGCAGATTTAATTCACCAATGTATGGTTTGAGATCTAATATCAGTCGCTGCGAAATGGAACTGTTATCATTAGAAACAAAATTATCTTCGTTCTGCAAGATAAAAGGTTCTTCAATAGACATAAGATGGATAAAAATGCACACAAGTAATCAATGGATTTACACGTTAGATAAGAAAAATATATTTGACTTAACATTTGGTAGTCATTCAGAGAAAGTAGCTTTAAATGGAAATGGGATTCTTTGGTTAAAACCGGGCTTTACACTTACACATTCAAGTATGTTCATAGCATCTACTCAAAGATTTACAGGAAACATAACTTCATCTTTTTTGATAGTAGCAGAAATACCTCAAAACGTTTTAGTAAATTATTTCAATAGTACCAACAACAAGAATGGAAGTTCAAACAATTTGACAATTTTGGAGGAAGAAATAACTTCAGCTGATATTTAATCAATACATGCTAAAATAGAGGCACAAAGAGATGAAATAGCAGCAACAAGAAATTTAAATACACATGATGTTCATCATTATGCAATGGCATATATAACTCTTTTATTAATAAGTGGAATCGCCATTTATTGTTTCTTTAGACGCTATAAACGAATTGTATTATCTACACCACAAATCTCAATTGATGCAAAAACCAATTCAAAACCTGCAGTATCACCTACAGAGAGCAATACAGCGTCAACCGCTTGTGAACATCCATTTAATTATTAATTTATTTCGGGGGGAAAATGTTCGCAGAACATAAATTTTTAACATTATAAACTTAACATTAATATATATAACAACTTTTATATATATTAACTAATTTTAATATTGTTTATTTCATAATTGTTTAACGTACATTTATGATGCACATTTCTTTGTAATATAATTTAATTGAACTTAACTTAATAAAATACCTTTAAAGTCATTGTACTGATCTACATTCATAGTTTTAATTGTTTTAAAGTAAGCTAAATATTTGTCGTGTCAGCTAATTTCTTTGCATAATGTATAATTATTATGGAAATAAAAATTGTATTTAAAGACGTAATTTTAAGTAAAATATAATCATTAATAAATTTGAATTCTAAACTTAAATAAGTTTTTTGTTTATTTTTTGTGATTCAAACACCCATTGACTTGGCATTTTGCACAAATGTTCCTCTTAGCAACCGGATTTAGTTGTTGGCCTGGCGGGCTTTCAAAAATTTCTGTGTTTCTGATTTGTGGCCAATTTTGCACAGTGAATTTGCAGTCGAAAAGAGAGTTCTGATAACGCGTTTGTCACAAATTTGTGTTGAACTCGGTTAATCCGTTTGGGCACGAGGGCGCAATAAAACTTTTTCAATGTTTTTGATGTCGAGTCAAAACGGTTTGACCGATTGACTTGAAATTTTGCACAAATGTTCCTCTTAGCAACCGGAACTAGTTGTATAAATTTGGTTGAAATAATTTAACCCATTTCGGCCTGGTGGACTTCCAAAAAATTTTGTGTTTCCGATTTGTGTCCAATTTTACAGGTTGATTTTGCAGTCTAAAAGAGAGGCTGCAAAATGCTTTAGTTAAGTTCGATTAACCTTAACGCAAAAGCGAAATGAGATCATATTAATAATAATACAAATGAAGCTAATAAAGAATCCCAATAATTATATATTTAAACTTAAATAACATAAAATTTTCCTTCTGTACATTTTTTCGTAAGTCTTTGTTTTTTATAAACTTTTCAATTATTGTTTTCTAAAAATAGATTTCAGTGTGATATTGCAGTTTTTTTCAAATGAAATCTTAAAATCAAAAAATTCAATTTCGAATATATAATGCTTAAATACATAGTATTTTAAAATAGTTTTTCCAAAAAGGAAGCCTACATTTCTCTCATAAAATCATATAAAAACGAGGAAGAGACAACTTTCAAATAAGTACAAAACAAAATATAAGTTAAAAAGCAGACTTTTAAACCTTTTCTAATCCATCGACTATATTTTATTCATACGTTGGCAATAAAAGAAAACTACTACTGACACATTATAATGACATAATGGCAAATTTAGTATACCCTTTTAACCTATAATCAAACGACCTATAGACATTTTAATTCAGTTAATATTATTCGCCGGAAACCCAACATTATCAACTCTATCGTCAAGGAGCACCAAATTGTCAAGAAGCACCACATATAGAAGAATTAGAGATAATCGTTCAAACTGTTTTGCAAACTGTTTTTAAAGTTGTTGTTTCGCAATCGGTTAAAAGAACTCGAACATTTATTTAAGCATTCCCCTAATTCAAAGAAGTTGTACCTACTTTAAAAAATTGGACGTAATTTACTTAAAAATTTTTTTTTAACAATCGTCGGTTCGGCATGGGTTAACAAATTCCAAGTCTGTTAATAGAGTCAACTCCATTCTCAAAGAGGAACATATACAAAATTTAAAGGCAATCGGTTAAATAATTTCTAATATATAGCAAAGCAAAGAAGAAACCTATAAAAAGCTGTTGGGCCACAATAAGTTAACGGAACTCCTTCAATATTTTTTTGAGACTTTCTTTTTAACCAAAGTAGTACTTCGAAAAATTGGCCAAAACTTGCTTTTTTACAATTTGCACGCTCTCGGCCAAGGCCGGGTAAATCTGCTAGTATCTTATAAATTAAAAACAAAATATTTTTATATATCATAATCATATCTATAATTTATTGAATTATTACCATAGGTAATTGTGTACGATACTTTCTCGTAATTTGTAAATTTTATTGTTATATTTAAATGCATTATATGAAAATTTCTAAATTTGGCATTGTATTTTAGAAATACATTTATTGCATATTTTGCTTAAATATTGCGACAAAAAGCTAATGAATGCATTAATGGCTTTAATGAACATTAAAAATCATCAAATTTTATAAAGTTTTATATTTATATTATTAAAAATTAATATTTCTTTCGAATTACTTTGAGTTTAATTAAATAAATTAAATAAATTAAGAGAATAAACTAAAAAATTACTTAAAATTAGACTAAATATTCAAGGGTACTAAATTGTTTAGAAAAATTTTGAAAAGAAGTAATTGCTGCATGTGTGTAAAATTCTATTGAATTGGATAAAAAATTTTTAATATGTAATTTTGTAATTGCATATTACGAATCCATTTATTTTAAATTTATTAATTGTTAAATTTTTTTAAATAAATAAATTAGTAAGAATTTTTAACATTTTTGAATTGATAAAATAATTAGAAAATGTTTTAAGTATTATAAAGTTAATTTCATTGGCTATGTCTTACGATCAAACTAATAAAAGCTTTTATGGTTTTAAAATTACTTATGAACTTCCCATTAAATTTGAACCAAATAGGTGTAAGGTATTTCTAAGTCGGTTGCACCTACCGACTGTTCTTTACTTGTTTAATTTTATTTAATACAAATTTTGAATTTTATTTCATGTGTGAAAATTTTTTTTTTGCAATTTTACTTATCTTTTTAACACCTTTACCTTTTCTATATTTTAAATTTTATTTAAATTTTTAGCACATTTTCAGTTGATTTTGTAAACATGTGCCTTTATAGTTTCACTTTGTCTGTCCATACGTCCGTTCGTCCGTACGTATGTTTACACAAACTCTAACACCGTTTGAAATAGAGAGAAGGAATTATAACTACGGGAAGCTATTACAAAACAAATAGTTTCATGGAAGAGCTTCTTGAATGAGAATGGAAGAGCCCCACCTGTTACGCAGCTACAGCCCCTCAAAGTCGGATAATGCCCTATATTTATATTATTATAACAAGAGTTCAGTTAGGTGTATCTTCAATCTGGAAACGGTAAAATACCACTGTGTTATAAGATTTATAAAGATTTAAATGGCAAATGTATAGGGTTGCCATACGGTACAAAAATTTACCATTATGTAAAACTCAATTTATGCAAAATTTTTTTCCCCATATATCTTCTAAAATTTTTTAGCTAAAGTTTTGAAATTTTGGGAGAAGAAAAATCTTAAAAAATTAGCAGAAGTCAAATCTCAATTTTTTTTGTCACGCCACTTGTTTAGTGCTGTAGGGGCTCATAAATTGAAATTTTGCTATTTTTAAACACCTGTAACTTGAATTCCTGTTCAAATTTTTTATTGTAATACACAAAATATAAAGCTGCAACATTATATTTCAACATGTGTCAAAGGTTTCTTAAATTTAATAGGGGTTCTTAAAAATGATGAAAGTGTCTGTTAGTTTTAACCATTTTTGCTTATAAAATAAAATTTTAAATATAATTCCCATTTGTGGTGGAATTTACAATTTAATTCCTAGAATCTAAAAAAAATTGAGAAAGGGGTGGACGCAGGTGGATGGTGACAGATCCTTGAACATCATTATAAGTTTGCTAAGTAATTAGGACTTCAAAATTAAAATTAAAAAAATTAAATCGGGGGCAGGTTATTAATAGACTCAAGGGTACGGATCGGATTAGAATTGAAAACTAAATAGATTTAGCTATGAATGCCCGTCCGTTATCACGATAACTAAAAAAATAAAAGGAGCTACGATTTTAAAATTTTCACAAATTTGTTTTTATGCAATAATTGTCATCGCTATTGAAATCCAGCCTTTTTTGGCCACGTGTTCGAGTACCGGCCATACATTTCCTTTTTAGCACATTTTCATAAAATTTTGTAAAAATGTGCCTACATAGCTTCACTCTGTCCGTCCGTCTGTCCGTCCGTCTGTCCGTCCGTCCGTCCGTCCGTCCGTATGTTTACAAATACTTTTACACCGTTTGAAATAGAGAAAAGAAATTTTAACCACGAGTAGGTATTGAAAAAAAAATACTTTAGTAGAAGAATTTTTTCTGTAGCCCCACCCGTTACGGATCTATAGCCCCACAAAGTTGGAACAACCCCTATATTCAAATTGTTATAATTCTATTAGGTATATTTTCAATCTGAAAACGGCAAAAGATAGCTGGTTTTATAAGCTTTATAAATGTTTAGGGCTGCCATACGGTACTAATATTTACCATTATTCAAAACTCAATTTTGCAAAATTTTTAACCAAGCATATCTTCTAAACGGTTCAAGCTAGAGACTGGGACCAGTTAGATCCTATGAAATAAGTAGGAGTCGGTTAATAAAATTTTTTTGTCGCGCCTCCTGTTTAGGAGCTATAAGGGCTCAAATATTGAAATTTTGCTATTTTTAAACACCTATAACTTGAATACCTGTTAAAATTTTTTTTTACAAATATACAAAATTTAAAGCTTCAGTATTATATTTCAACATATGTTAAAGGTTTTTCTTAAACTTAAAAGGGGTTCTTTAAATTGAAGAAATTGTCTCTTAGTTTTAACCATTTTTACTTCGATAGTAGAATTCTAAGTAAAATTCCAAATTTTTGGGCAATTCACAATTTAATTCCTAGAACCTAATAAAAAATGAAGGGGGGGGGGGGGCGTTTAATGAAGTTAGATCCTTGAGAAATTTGGCAACCTTCCTTATTGAAGGGCTATTAGAACTTTAAAATTAAAAATTTTCTGTTAGCAGTATATTTTATAAGTAAGCAATAACTACTTAGTCACCAGTGTATATATTTCCAAAATTAAACTCAGTATGCTAACAATATAATTTTTAAAATGTGCTTTTTTAAAAACCCTTGGTTTTTTTCATCACTTGTTTTATATGAGAAAGTTTCTGCAATTTGGTTGCTCTATTGCAGTAGGTTCGAATAGCTGCCATACAACACCATCTTTTATATGAGCAATACTCAGGTATAGAATATGGTGTTTTTAAGATATATAAAGCTGTATATTTAAAATTTTGCCAAAAGTAATTAACTGGATAGTATAATACTTATATCACGGTCATACGGCTATCCCAGAGTTGACACAGTCTACTCTAAGACTTTCTTCCTTGTTTTGTTTTTTTAAATAAATCGTTAACATTGAATCTCCTTTTGATTTAAAACTGTTGCTATTGAGATTTAAATTTTTTTTTTATTTTTAGCACATTGTAAAAAGATTTTTAGAAATGTGTTTTTCTAGTCTCACTATGTCCTTCCATTGGGAGCTACAGCCCCCAAAGTCAGAAAAAGCCTTATATTTAAATTGTTATAATAACAGTTCTATTAGATATATTTGCAATTTGAAAATTTGCAAAACACAGCTGCTTTTATTAGATTTATAAATTTTCGAAAGGATTAGGGTTATCATATGCTAACAAATTGATATGGTAAAGGTAAACCAAATTTTTCGTTATGCAAAACTTAATTTTTGAACAGGTTTTGCAACTATATATTTTCTAAACGACTCAATCAAGAAACTGAAAAGTGTGGAAGAAAAATTTGATGCTCGAAAATCAGTAGGTGTTGGTAAACAAAATTTTTTTTTTAAATGTAGAAGTTGTAAATGCTCGAAATTCGGAATTTTGATATCTTTAAACACATGTAACCTGACTACCTGTCCAATTTTTTTTTTTGTGACACACAAAATTCAAAGCTCCAATATTGTTTTTCATTATGTCTCAAAGGTTTTTCTTAATTTGGAAGGGTAACGAAGCTACAGCCTTCCCAAATTCCGAAAAAGCCCTATATTTAAATTATTATAACAAGAAAACGGCATAAGACAGTCGTTCTTATAGGCTTTCTAAATATATTTCTTAAATGTATAAAGTTGCCTTACTTTTTGCAAAACTTTTGGCCCTTCATATCTCCTAAATGGTGCAAACCAGAGACTTGAATTTTTGGAAGAAGTTACATCTTCAGAAATTAGTAGGAGCCGTTTTAGAAATTTTTGCTTCCTAAATATTATCGAAGAAAATACTAATATACCATTAAAAAGTATTTATCACCATCTACTTAAATTAAATAATATAAAAGGAAACAATAAATATTATTCACCAAAACATAAAAAAATTTTAAAAGAAAAAAGTAATTTAATGAATAATATCACAAAATTTAAAAACAAAACCTTAACTTTTCTTCGCACGAAATAATTTTATTAAGCCTTTTGAAAAATGTTAATAAACTAATAAAAGATCAAATCACTTCTTCTTGTGTTGCATATTCTTTACAGAATGTTAGCGTCATATGATAGTTTGTGTGATATGTTTGTACCGCTCCCTGTCCCTTGCTGATTCTACCAGTGCACCAATTTCTGATATGCCAGTCCAATTTCTAATATTTCGGAGCCAAGACAGTTGTTTTCTACTAACTCCCCTTCGTCCTTCGATCTTCCCCTGCACGATGAGCTGCAACATCTCGTATTTCGCACTCCTCATTACATGGCCAAAGTATGCTGTTTTTCGACGTTTGACAGTTGTGATTAGTTCTCTTGTCACGTTCATTCTTCTGAGAACCTCCTCGTTCGAGACACGGTCTACCAATGAAATCCTGAGCATTCTTCTGTATGTCCACATTTCGAATGCTTCAAGCTTGTTCATATCTTTTACTTTTACTGTCCATGCTTATACACCATATAATAAAACAGACCAGACATAACATTTAACGAAACGTATCCGCAGTTTCATGCTGAGGTTCCTGCTGCAGAAAAGCTCCTTATATTTAAGAAATGCCTTCCTGGCCATTTCAATTCGGCACTTTATTTCCCCATTACAAATCCAGTCTTCGTTTAGCCAGCATCCAAGGTACTTGAAAGTGGACACTTTTTCGATTTGACTGTTGTTAATTGTAATAGTCGCACCAGGATATGGTTTTCTATTTCTGCTGACTATCATAAATTTCGTTTTTTGAGTGTTGATGTTAAGCCCAAAATTGTTACTGTAGTGGTTGACTCTATCTACTATATGTTGTAAATCGATAATATTATCAGCTATTAACGTCGTATCGTCAGCATATCTTATATTATTTAAAAACGTGCCGTTGACTTTTATACCTATTTCCACATCAGATAGTGCCTCTACGAAGATAGTTTCCGGATATAAGTTGAAGAGCATTGGTGACAAAATACAGCCCTGACGTACACCTCTTTGAATTGCAATGCTTTCTGTTAAGCCATGCTGAGTTTTTACGTTAGCTGTCGTCGCTTTTTTCGGAAGTGTAATAAATGTCGACTTTAGCCAATCTTCTGGGAAATTACCGGTGTCATATATTTCATTAAAAATTTTGACCAATAAATCTAAATTATCATAATCTATTAATTTTATTATTTCTGCTGGTAAATCATCCGGGCCTGTAGTTTTATTGTTTTTTGATGACAACACTGCCTTTTTAACTTCTTCTTTTGTTATTGGGAATCCAAAAGGTAGTGTGTTAGTGTTATTGTTAGTGTTATTGTTGTTTATTGTTCTCCTTTGATCTTGAAATAACTGTTGAACATAATTTTCCCAGGTTTTTTGTTCCTCATTTTCATCAGCTATAAGTTGACCTTGTTCGTTTGTTAATGCAGCGGTAAGTTTTTTACGATTTGTACCCGTGATTTTTTTTTAATTTTTTTGTGGACATTGAAATCATCATGTAGATGTTGCAGTTTCTCTAATTCGTCACATTCTTTCTTTAACCAGTCTTGCTTGGCACGCCTAATTTTAGCTTGGATATCTCGATGAATGCGTTTATACTCCCCAATATTATTGTTTTTGTATTGGCGCCTTACATCCATCATTTGCAAAATCTCGTCTGTCATCCATTTCTGTTTAGGGAAATAATTTTTTGTACCCAGGATGTTTCGTGATTTTTCTTTAAGGATATCCTTTGTTTGTGCCCATAGATTTGTTGTATTTCTCAAATTTCGTACCTGATTGTTGATCTCTGCTGCTAACCGATCTCTTATTTCACTATTTTTCAGCTTTTCCATATCCAATTTTGTTTCTCGGTTGGATCTCTTTGGTCTTGCCAATTTGATGTTTATTTTGCCCACCAAAAATTGTGATCCGATGGAACGTCGGCACCAGGGTATGTGCTTACTTTCCTAATGGAAGAGCTAAATCGTTTATTTACAATAATGAAGTCAATCTGGTTTCGCACTACATGTTCACTTGAATCTTGTGGAGATCTCCAGGTATATAATCTTCTTGCAGGTAAACAAAACCACGTATTCATAATTTTCAAATTTTCTTCCTGGCAAAATTGTACCAAACGATCACCCCTTTCGTTTCTAGTTCCTAGAGCAAAATACCCAACTACGTCTTTTACTCCTTCGGTACCAACCTTGGCTTAAAGTCGCCCATTATGATATTTAGGTCGTGAGGTTTTGTTTGTTTTAAAAGATATGTTATGTGCTCATAAAACTCCTCTATCTCATCGTCAGGTTTATCCGCTGTCGGTGCGTAAATTTGTATAATATTAATTGCGATCGGTTTTGAATCTAATTTCAGTAACATGGCTCTATCCGAAAACGGCACGAAGCCGGAAACATGTTTTGCGATTTCTTCAGACAATATTATACCGACGCCATTCCTGTGCCTTGTGTTGTTATTACCGGAATAATAAAATTTTGTCCCCTTTACACAACTTACTCCGTTACTTGGCCACCAGGTTTCGCTGATACCAAGTATATCAATTTTTAAACGATTCATTTCTTGAATAGTGTTATAGATTTTTCCTGACTCGAACAGACTATTGACATTCCACGTTCCTATTTTTATTGTAGCTTTGGTTTTACCTCCGGGGATTCTTAGCACCCTCTTTTTGACGGAGACTGAGGGCCGTTTGTTTTTTGACGTAATCATATGATTTTTCTAGGGATTATTACTCCAGTGGTTTCCCATTGCTTTCTGGAGAGTTTACGGTAGTTTTCTTTCTTTTTTTCATCAGCCGCTCTTTAAGAGTAATCACTATAGGAGTCAATTCTTACTGGCAAAATAGAATAAATAAAATATCACCGTCAAATCTGAACATGTTTGGTGAAATTAACTAGCTTTCTGAGCGTAAACTTATGAAAATATTAAATCAGTAAACATTAATTCGAGCGACCGACACTTATTAACACAAAGCAATATAAATATTTCTAAGCTAAAGTAAACGAACACAAGTAAATTCATATTTTATTCATATTATAAATATTTAAAACTTTAGGTACTTGGATAAAACACACCCACAACGTAATAGTGTCACCTAATAATACTTTTAACAGCAGAGTTACTGAATAAATATTAAAACTAAGAGCCAAACAAAAGAAATTACAAAATATTACTCTATATAATTTTAGATGAAAATAAATCTTCAAATCAATATAGTGAAAATTCTTAATTCACTAACTTTAAAGATCTAAACAAGTTAAGGCAAAGATGGTGTGCCAAACATTGTTCTAAAAAATCTAAGAGTAAATATCATTAAAAATACGTTATCTTATTTAACCATTGCTTAAATCGATCGTATTTCCCAAAATCCTGGAAAAAGGCAAAAGTATTAGTATCTCAAAAATCACGAAAATATTCAAGTAATCCTCATAGCTATCGGCCTATTAGCTTGTGTTGTTGAAATATAAGCAAAATATACAAAATGATAAATAATGAAAAGATTAACTCGTTATTAATTGATAAAGTTACCTTGCCAGAAAATCAGTTGGGCTTCCGACATAAACATGGAACTATACATGCTATAAATGACAAAAATAACTTCCGATATTTGTTGGTATTTAAATAAAAATTTGAGAATAGGAGCTTGTTTCATAGATCTTGAGAAAGCCTTCAACAGCGTATGGATTGATGGACTAATTTATAAACTTATAAAATATAAATTTCCAGAACATATAACTAAATTAATAAGTAGTATGCTCTATGAAAACTCATTCTATATGACACATAATGATAAAAATATTAAGGCCAAAAATTTTTTTATAGAAAATGGATTGCAATAAGGGACAGTAAACTCCCCAATTCTTTATACTCGTGCATACATATATGACATCGGGTATATTAGATTTGCTCCTCCGTTTGTAACGCATCGATCTAGACGAGCTAGATATAGTGTCAAGGGTACGTATCGGCTCAGAATCGAAAAATTAGTCGATCTAGCTATGTGTGTCTGTCCGTCCGTCCGTCTGTGTGTCAGCACGATAACTCAAAAATTAAAAGAGCTACAGTTTTGAAATTTTCACAAAATATTTTTCAATCAATTTCTAGGTTCCCTATTTTTTTTGGTTAAGATCGGATCAAAACTTCGGGTAGCTCTCGAACAACTAACTTTTTCAACTCCAACATTTTCATACAAAAATTTGAAATTTTTCTATGCATCTTGTATTTAACATGAAATTATATGAATTTTGTTTTTTTGTTTTTTATGTAGATAACGATTTCGAGTTAGAATTTCATATGATTTAAATGATGCGTAGTTTAAAAAAAATGTAAGATAAGCAAAAAAGAACACAAACATTTTTTTTAAGTAAATGGCTTCATTTGCGGGGGGCTGCCATACAACTTCTTTGCACCAATATGAATTTCTTGGAAACTGAGTATACTACGAGGATTAAAATTACACACTGTAAGTTATATAATGAATCGAGCACTAATATGGAGTTTCAAAATGTAACGACCCCATTTTCGGGCAGCTGCCATACAAAGTTGTCAATTCGATAACTGTGAATCTAATGGAGCTACGAGGTTAAAATTAAAACTGGGCAGGTAAAGTAATAGGGCAAGTTAGTTGACAAATTTGGACATCGGTCGGACCAACTTTTGGAGTGGGCTATTTTTTTTTTTTATGGTATTATTTTTTTTTTTTGTTTTTAAGCAAAAATTATGGTATAATGAATTAAAAATTTAATTGTTTTTTTTTTTAGGCAAAAATTATGGGATAATAAGTTAATTTTTTTTTAACTATTTTACTTTTTTATATTTTCTTTTATAATAGCATTTATTATATTTATAATAGCATATGGAAAATAAATAACGGTTAGTGGGTGTGCACGGGTATCTAAAAGTTGACAAGGGCAACTATAATCTTCCTCGTTTCTCAATATATTTAATAGAGTTATTAAATTTTTCTATTCAATCAAATGAGATAACCATGTTCTGGATTTCGCAGACGAAACAATTCTTTTTCGAAATACAGTAAATAAACTTAACACAAACATGAAATTAAATTGGAAAAATTAATCCATCAAACAACAAAATAATATAACGCTAGAAAACAAAAAAATGGTTAAATATTTAGGATTCTATTCATACCAAAAGCTCAATTATTCTGAACAATAAATCATGCAATAGACAAAGCAGGAAATTACCGGTGTCATATATTTCATTAAAAATTTTGACCAATATATCTAAATTATCATAATCTATTCATTTTATTATTTCTGCTGGTAAATCATCCGGGCCTGTAGTTTTATTGTTTTTTGATGACAACACTGCCTTTTTAACTTCTTCTTTTGTTATTGGGAATCCAAAAGGTAGTGTGTTAGTGTTATTGTTAGTGTTATTGTTGTTTATTGTTCTCCTTTGATCTTGAAATAACTGTTGAACATAATTTTCGCAGGTTTTTTGTTCCTCATTTTCATCAGCTATAAGTTGACCTTGTTCGTTTGTTAATGCAGCGGTAAGTTTTTTACGATTTGTACCCGTGATTTTTTTTTAATTTTTTTGTGGACATTGAAATCATCATGTAGATGTTGCAGTTTCTCTAATTCGTCACATTCTTTCTTTAACCAGTCTTGCTTGGCACGCCTAATTTTAGCTTGGATATCTCGATGAATGCGTTTATACTCCCCAATATTATTGTTTTTGTATTGGCGCCTTACATCCATCATTTGCAAAATCTCGTCTGTCATCCATTTCTGTTTAGGGAAATAATTTTTTGTACCCAGGATGTTTCGTGATTTTTCTTTAAGGATATCCTTTGTTTGTGCCCATAGATTTGTTGTATTTCTCAAATTTCGTACCTGATTGTTGATCTCTGCTGCTAACCGATCTCTTATTTCACTATTTTTCAGCTTTTCCATATCCAATTTTGTTTCTCGGTTGGATCTCTTTGGTCTTGCCAATTTGATGTTTATTTTGCCCACCAAAAATTGTGATCCGATGGAACGTCGGCACCAGGGTATGTGCTTACTTTCCTAATGGAAGAGCTAAATCGTTTATTTACAATAATGAAGTCAATCTGGTTTCGCACTACATGTTCACTTGAATCTTGTGGAGATCTCCAGGTATATAATCTTCTTGCAGGTAAACAAAACCACGTATTCATAATTTTCAAATTTTCTTCCTGGCAAAATTGTACCAAACGATCACCCCTTTCGTTTCTAGTTCCTAGAGCAAAATACCCAACTACGTCTTTTACTCCTTCGGTACCAACCTTGGCATTAAAGTCGCCCATTATGATATTTAGGTCGTGAGGTTTTGTTTGTTTTAAAAGATATGTTATGTGCTCATAAAACTCCTCTATCTCATCGTCAGGTTTATCCGCTGTCGGTGCGTAAATTTGTATAATATTAATTGCGATCGGTTTTGAATCTAATTTCAGTAACATGGCTCTATCCGAAAACGGCACGAAGCCGGAAACATGTTTTGCGATTTCTTCAGACAATATTATACCGACGCCATTCCTGTGCCTTGTGTTGTTATTACCGGAATAATAAAATTTTGTCCCCTTTACACAACTTACTCCATTACTTGGCCACCAGGTTTCGCTGATACCAAGTATATCAATTTTTAAACGATTCATTTCTTGAATAGTGTTATAGATTTTTCCTGACTCGAACAGACTATTGACATTCCACGTTCCTATTTTTATTGTAGCTTTGGTTTTACCTCCGGGGATTCTTAGCACCCTCTTTTTGACGGAGACTGAGGGCCGTTTGTTTTTTGACGTATTCATATGATTTTTCTAGGGATTATTACTCCAGTGGTTTCCCATTGCTTTCTGGAGAGTTTACGGTAGTTTTCTTTCTTTTTTTCATCAGCCGCTCTTTAAGAGTAATCACTATAGGAGTCAATTCTTACTGGCAAAATAGAATAAATAAAATATCACCGTCAAATCTGAACATGTTTGGTGAAATTAACTAGCTTTCTGAGCGTAAACTTATGAAAATATTAAATCAGTAAACATTAATTCGAGCGACCGACACTTATTAACACAAAGCAATATAAATATTTCTAAGCTAAAGTAAACGAACACAAGTAAATTCATATTTTATTCATATTATAAATATTTAAAACTTTAGGTACTTGGATAAAACACACCCACAACGTAATAGTGTCACCTAATAATACTTTTAACAGCAGAGTTACTGAATAAATATTAAAACTAAGAGCCAAACAAAAGAAATTACAAAATATTACTCTATATAATTTTAGATGAAAATAAATCTTCAAATCAATATAGTGAAAATTCTTAATTCACTAACTTTAAAGATCTAAACAAGTTAAGGCAAAGATGGTGTGCCAAACATTGTTCTAAAAAATCTAAGAGTAAATATCATTAAAAATACGTTATCTTATTTAACCATTGCTTAAATCGATCGTATTTCCCAAAATCCTGGAAAAAGGCAAAAGTATTAGTATCTCAAAAATCACGAAAATATTCAAGTAATCCTCATAGCTATCGGCCTATTAGCTTGTGCTGTTGAAATATAAGCAAAATATACAAAATGATAAATAATGAAAAGATTAACTCGTTATTAATTGATAAAGTTACCTTGCCAGAAAATCAGTTGGGCTTCCGACATAAACATGGAACTATACATGCTATAAATGACAAAAATAACTTCCGATATTTGTTGGTATTTAAATAAAAATTTGAGAATAGGAGCTTGTTTCATAGATCTTGAGAAAGCCTTCAACAGCGTATGGATTGATGGACTAATTTATAAACTTATAAAATATAAATTTCCAGAACATATAACTAAATTAATAAGTAGTATGCTCTATGAAAACTCATTCTATATGACACATAATGATAAAAATATTAAGGCCAAAAATTTTTTTATAGAAAATGGATTGCAATAAGGGACAGTAAACTCCCCAATTCTTTATACTCGTGCATACATATATGACATCGGGTATATAAGATTTGCTCCTCCGTTTGTAACGCATCGATCTAGACGAGCTAGATATAGTGTCAAGGGTACGTATCGGCTCAGAATCGAAAAATTAGTCGATCTAGCTATGTGTGTCTGTCCGTCCGTCCGTCTGTGTGTCAGCACGATAACTCAAAAATTAAAAGAGCTACAGTTTTGAAATTTTCACAAAATATTTTTCAATCAATTTCTAGGTTCCCTATTTTTTTTGGTTAAGATCGGATCAAAACTTCGGGTAGCTCTCGAACAACTAACTTTTTCAACTCCAACATTTTCATACAAAAATTTGAAATTTTTCTATGCATCTTGTATTTAACATGAAATTATATGAATTTTGCTTTTTTGTTTTTTATGTAGATAACGATTTCGAGTTAGAATTTCATATGATTTAAATGATGCGTAGTTTAAAAAAAATGTAAGATAAGCAAAAAAGAACACAAACATTTTTTTTAAGTAAATGGCTTCATTTGCGGGGGGCTGCCATACAACTTCTTTGCACCAATATGAATTTCTTGGAAACTGAGTATACTACGAGGATTAAAATTACACACTGTAAGTTATATAATGAATCGAGCACTAATATGGAGTTTCAAAATGTAACGACCCCATTTTCGGGCAGCTGCCATACAAAGTTGTCAATTCGATAACTGTGAATCTAATGGAGCTACGAGGTTAAAATTAAAACTGGGCAGGTAAAGTAATAGGGCAAGTTAGTTGACAAATTTGGACATCGGTCGGACCAACTTTTGGAGTGGGCTATTTTTTTTTTTTATGGTATTATTTTTTTTTTTTGTTTTTAAGCAAAAATTATGGTATAATGAATTAAAAATTTAATTGTTTTTTAAAAATTATGGGATAATAAGTTAATTTTTTTTTAACTATTTTACTTTTTTATATTTTCTTTTATAATAGCATTTATTATATTTATAATAGCATATGAAAAATAAATAACGGTTAGTGGGTGTGCACGGGTATCTAAAAGTTGACAAGGGCAATTATAATCTTCCTCGTTTCTCAATATATTTAATAGAGTTATTAAATTTTTCTATTCAATCAAATGAGATAACCATGTTCTGGATTTCGCAGACGACCTTGTACTTTACTCCGCAAATGATAAAATAGAAAGTATTCAAACTTCTCAGCAAAAAATGTTCAATTACTGTACTGGACTACTGTAAAATATGATTACTAAAAATTAATTATAGCTAAAACGAAACAATTCTTTTTCGAAATACAGTAAATAAACTTAACACAAACATGAAATTAAATTGGAAAAATTAATCCATCAAACAACAAAATAATATAACGCTAGAAAACAAAAAAATGGTTAATTATTTAGGATTCTATTCATACCAAAAGCTCAATTATTCTGAACAATAAATCATGCAATAGACAAAGCAAGAAAGGCATTCATAGCCTGCAAAAACTTGTTTTATAACCAAACTATTGATAATAAAGTGAAGGACACGTATAAGGCTAATTCTCATCTATGCAGCTCCAATCTGGTAAAAAATTATTGCTACTACAATGAAGAAACTTCGCAAATTCGAAAGAAAGTGTATAAGAGCATGCATTAATATATACCGTAAGCCCGACACTAAATATTTATATTCAAAAAAATACAAAGAGTACAACATGACACGAATTGACAATTTTTTTAATAAAAATTGATCAGAAATCATTTTGACAGAGCATTAAAGACTCCTGAGAATAGTTAAATATCACATATTTATTAGCATAACGAGGAGTACATTAAAAAAACATTCGGGCTATATTGCACCCGAACATTTTATTAATTTGGATAAAAAAGGTTATTTGCAAAACCAAAACCATGTCCCCCTATTATTTCATTATAATAGACGGGCTACATGCAAAAAATTGAATTTATTCTCGGTAACATTAATCCCCAAGACTTGAGATTTGACACATATATCCCTTAAAAAGGTACTTTAGATAAAATAAATGTTTGGTGATAGATAGAACCTAGTATATTATATTAATAATAAACAAATTAGTTTTAGGAATTAGGGCTAGTTAAAATAAGTTTGATTTTTAAAGCGAGATAAAATAATGGTTTTTTTTTAATTTTTCATAATATATAGAAATAAATATGAGTAGTAAGTCATCATAAAAATAAATATATTATAAAAACTAACATATTGATGAAATTAGCAAACAAAATCAGCACCTACTATATTTTACATGTTAATCTTTATATTAATAAAAAAGAAATATCTATTTTGAAAACTTTTTAGAATAAAAAAAATGTTTGAATTAAAATTGCAAATAAAAGTTATTAAAAAAAAAATTTTAAGATATATTTTTTACCCTACACCTATGAAATAGGAAAAGGGTATATTAACTTTGGTATGGTGTTTGTAACCACCTAAAGGAAGCGAGCTAGATATGAAAAAGTATATTTGTGATCAGCGTGACCTCCTGAGTCGATATAGCCATGTCCGTCCGTCCGCCCGTAGGCACGATAACTCAAAAAATAATGGAGCTATCTAGATGAAATTTTAACTGTAGGTTACTAGGACTGAAAATACGGCGGGGATTGTATATGGGCGAAATCGGCCCATGGGTTCGGATTTTGGACCTTTTAATCCATCGAAGGGCTAACTATTAACATATAAAAAAGCACGATAATTGAACAACTAATAACGTTAAAATCATGAATTTTATGATGTAGATTGCCAGTAATGTGACTATGGTGGGGACTGCGTACGAACGAGTTCGGACCATGGGTTCGGATGTTAGAAGCTTTTGATCGAATTTAGCATATCATATAAATTATTTAAAAAAAAAGCTTAAAATTAAAATAGAACGTTCCAATTGTGTAAAAGGGATCAATAGTATTGAAAAAACGGCGCGGACTGCATATAGGCGAAATCCGACCATGGGTTCGGATCCTGGAATTTTTTCATCGAATTTAGGCCATATCTATATTTTATTGAATTATTCCATAGGTAATATATAATTAAGAAATTGTGTACGATACTTAAGTCGTAAAATTTATTTTTGTATTAAAATTAATTATATGAAACTGCTCAAAATTTATCATTGTATTTTAGAAATACATTTACTGCATATTTTGATTATTAAATTTTGTGATAAAGAGCTAATGAAAGTATTCATTGTTTTAAGTAACATTAAAAACCATGAAATTATATAAACTTTTGTATTTATATTATTACAAATTAATATTATGTTCGCAAAACTTTGAGTTTAATTCTGTAAAATATTAAAAAACAAGTAAAGAAACAGTCAGTCGGTGCAACCGACTTAAAAATACCCTACATCTATTTGGTTAAAATTTAAGGACATATCCATAAGTCATTTTAACACCATAAAAGCTATTATTAATTTGATCGTAAGACATAGCTAACCAAATTAACTTTATAATACTTAAAACATTTTCTAATTACACTATCTATTAAAAAATATTACAAATTCTTACTAATTTATCTATTTAAAAATATTAAGAAACAACAAAACTTGAAATAAATGAAAATATATATATTCCAATTCAATTACAAACTGAAAAAATTCTATTTATTGAATTTTGTGATAAAAAGATAATCAAAGCATAATATATTAAATAATCCAAATTTTTCACAATTGCAATTATTTTAAACGGTTAGTTTATATACCTAATAGAAAAGCTTATAAACGCAAAATATGCAATAAATGTATTTCTAAAATACAATTACAAATTTAGACCTTTTTATATAATTCATTTAAATATAAAAATAAATTTTACATAAATGCAGCAAGTACCTTTGAACATAGCTGAACCACTACAATTAAGTCTAGATCTCGGAGACACATAGGACGTAGGAAATATATTCTTTGGCTTCAAAATTAAACCACAACCAATTCCCTTGGTACTTTCATTACTAGTAACCTAGAGTTTAAATTTCATTAAAATAGCGGCATTATTTTTTGAGTTATGGTGTTTTTAAGATATATGTTTGTTAGTCCTTGAACTTTTCAAGGGTTCCAGAACCCTAAACCATGGTACGATTTCGCCCATATCCAGTCCTCGTCATACTTTCAATACTAGTTAACCCTTGTTTACAATTGGAACGTTCTATCTTAATTGTAAGTTACTAATTTTATTAATTTCGATGATAAGCTTTTACACATTGGGGGGTCTAAGAGATGTACTTAACCACCACTCCAATTGATCCAAAATTAGGGGGGCACGCAAGAAATAGTGAAGAACACCCTGGGCCAAATTTGAAGCTTCTACATTTGTTTCAAGTTGCTATCTTTATTAATATATAAATAACGGGCTGGTCCCCGACCCACTACTTCAATGGGGCTTATATTTCCATGACACTTAGGAAATAGGAAGGGACACCCTGATACCAAATTTTGAGCTTCTATCTTCATCGGTTTCGGAATTATGCTCTTTTGGCCTAAATTCGATCAAAAAGTTCTAGATTCCGAACCCATGGTCCAATCCCGAACTGACGCAATCCCCGAAGTAGTTTCATTACTAGTAACCGCACAGCACAAATTTGATGAAGATAGCGTCATTAGTTGTTGAGTTATCGTGATTTTTTATATATGCTCGTTAGCCCTTCAATCGATTAAAAGGTCCAGAATCCGAACCCATGAGCCGATTTCGCCCATATGCAATCCCCGCCGTACTTTAAGTCCTAGTAACCTACAGCTAAAATTACATCAAAATAGCTCCATTAATTTTTGAGTTATCGTGCCTACGGACGGACGGACATGGCTATATTGACTCAAGAAGTCACGCTGATTACAAATATATATACTTTTCCATATATAGCTCGCTTCCTTTAGGTGGTTACAAACACCATATCAAAGTTAATTACCTATTCTACCTATTATAGTTACCTATTCTATAGGTGTAGGGTATAAGAATCGTTACATTTTATAAAGTTTTAAATTTTATAAAGTTACTCCAGTGGAATAGGTTACTTACAGCAACCTATTTATGAAGTTTCTTGAACTTAAACCTGTAGATAAGGCAAATCATACATTTTTTCCAGATACTCTACAGATAATACTCTATCTCTATAGATAATCTACATCTCCTTGAGAACTCCAATATAATTATTAAGTATAAAGATATTATAGCAACTTCTGGATATAGCATAGTTAATAAAACGGAAAGTACAAGAAATACAACTAACTTTAGCACCTTAATTAATCACATAAAAACAAACATGAATGGCAATTATGATGTTAATTATATAATAGAAAACCACTGCCTATCGGACCATCAATTGGCAATAGTAACTATTAAAGCAATTAATATTGAGAAGTTAATATGAAAAAGTACAATATAAACAAAATCAATTATAATCAAATGCGTTCCATAGTAAAATACAAAATAGAAAATAATAATATACCAGAAATCGAAACATTAGTAAAAATTATCAAGAAGAAAAAAGATTATGTACTAAGACAATACCAATGAGAACGAGAAATAATAGCTGTATAACACTTTTTATTCATGATAAGCTGAAAATAAGAAAAGCATTATATAATAGACATAAAAATGATCCGACCAATAGTGAAAAAAAGCGACTCGTTGTTTCTTATTCCAGTTATAGAACCAGAAATCCATCAAATTATTATGAATTTAAATAAAAATGCAACTCTAAGATTGGATAAAATTACAGTGAGAGATCTACAAGAGTTGGTCAATATTATAACCCCATCTTTAGTGAAACCGATAAATGAAAGTTTTACTAATGGTATATTTCCTGATTCGTTAAAAAAGCATATTTAGTTCCTATTCACAAAAGTAGGTCAAAAGAAGACTGTGGTAACTATAGACCAATTTCGATTCTAAACTCAATTACAAAAATATATAAAAAGGTTATTAATTCAAGAATAAAAAGTTTCATTATTAAAATAATAGGCTTTGATGCTAATCAATATTGTTTCTTAAAAAAGTGGTACAGAATCAGCTGTCGCAGCAACCTTGGAACATATTTACGATACGTTGGATGACGGCTACTAGGTTGGCGCAGTATTTATTGACTTAATCTATTGCGTTTGATATGGTAAGTCATTCCAGACTTATCAGATTGCTAGACAACTTAGGAATTAGAGGTAACAGTAATCTCTTACTAAAAAGTTATTTGACAATGTGTTAATGTGTTAAAGTTAATGAAGTACTAAATAATAAAAACAGGCGTATCACAAGGTTCATTTCTCGGGCCGTTATTATACCTGCTGTATATTATATACCTACCTAAAAACAATATTAAGTCAAAATACAACATTTATGTGGATAACACTAACCTTAGCAAAAGCGAAAACATTAGAAGAGCTTAAAAATATACTAAATGTTGACTTAAAGATATATTGCAGTTGGTTGGACCAAAATGAATTATGTATAAATGCGAAAAAAGCTAATTTTTAGATATTCAAAATACAAAAGAAAACAAATGATAATATTACGCTTAAGGTAAAGAATAGTATAATAGAACAAGTTGATAATGTTAAGTACTTGGGAATGATAATTGATGAAAACTTAAGATGAGATAAACATATAAAAAGCATTAAAAAAAATTATTCCTATTACAATGACGGTCAGAAGAATGGGGAGTATTCCGAATTATGCTGCTAAACTTATATATAATGGCCATAAATTATCAAGAATTAGGTATAATATATGCAGTTGAAGTCATTGTTCATATTTTCATAAAAATCAAATGAATGCGGTAATGAATAGACCCCTCAAAACTTTATTTAATTTGAATATAAGAACCAGAACCAATAATTTATATAAAATAATTGATACACTGGATATTAACCAACTAATTTACTTTGAAAAATGTAAATACATGTATAATATCCTGAACAATAATATTAAGTCAAAAGTAAAACTTCAAAATAGGAAGAATATTCATAATTATCTAACCAGAAACAGGAAAAATATCGAAATTCCTAAGCCAAAACAACGTTGAATCAAAAAAGTCTAAAATGGAGCGCAAAAAAACTTTTCAACTCACTACCAGTAGAAATTAAAAACATTTTTAAAAGTAAACTTAGAAAATTTTTAAAAAATCTTAGAAATTAATCTTTAAAATTTGAAAATTTAAAAAAAAAATAAAAAAAAAACTCTAGAAATTAGAAAAATTGTACAAAATCATAAGTTATTAAATGTTAGTTATAAGCTGTAGTTTTAGAATTACTTAATTTCTTATACATAATTTTATATATTATTGCAAAATTATCTGAAATTAAATAAACATTGATTAAAAAAAAAAACAAAAAAAAACAGTTTCCAAAATAGTTTGAACGATTATCTCTAATTTTTTTACATATAGATAGAGTTGAGGATGGTGGGTTTTCGGTGAATAATGTTAACTCAATTAAAATTTTTTTTTTTATTATTTTTTAATAATTATGAAAAGTTTCAAGTGAAATTTCATAAACTTTTTTAAAAATTGCAAGAATAATTCTAAAAATTGCATTTTAAAAATATTCCTTTATTTACATTTTAAAATTAAAATGTACACCATGTGCAATTTTTGTGTTAACTTTTTTTAATAACATCAACTTAAATTAAAACTCCATTGAGTGGCAGGGCAACGTGCGCCGGGTAATAAGTACTTTACATATAAGTATTATTATAACCGTTTGACTATAGGTCAAAAAGATTTACTAAATTTGCCATTATGTCATTATACTATGTCAATAGTAGTTTTCTTGAATTGCCAACGTTTGAATAAAATATAGTCGATGGTTTAGAAAAGGTTTAAAAATCTGCTTTTCAACTTTTATTGTGTTTTGTACTTACCTGAAAGTTCTATTACGCTCTTCCTCGTTTTTTTATGATTTTATGAGAGAACTGTAGGCTTCTTTTTTGGAAAAACTATTTTAAAATACTATGTATTTAAGCATAATATATACGAAATTGAATTTTTTGATTTTTAGATTTTATTTTGAAGAACTTCAATTTTACACTGAAATCTATTTTAAAAAGATAAAAAACAAAGACTTATTTAAATTTAAAGATATTATTATTCGGCTTTTTTATAAGCTTTATTTTTATTATTATTAACATTATCTCATTTAGTTTTTGCACTATTTGAGACTATTTAAGAAGAGCAAAAAAAATTAGTCTTATTAATTAAGTGAACTTTTAAAATAAAGGGTAACTTGCGTTTAAAACCAAAAAATTTAAAATTTCATTGAATCTTTGTTCAAAACGCCTAAAAAGGTCGAAACCAAATTACCCCTGTAGGTTTTTATAATTAAAATGCTGGTACAGAATTTTCAATAAAATTCTTTTAATCGTTTAAGCAAACAAAATTTATAGAAAACTTCATGGCGTCGTCGTGGAAAACGGGTTAATCGAACTTAACTAAAACTTTTTGCAGCCTCTCTTTTAAACTGCAAAATCAACCTGTAACATTGGAAACAAATCGGAAACACAAAAATTTTTGAAAGCCCGCCAGGCCGCAATGGGTTAATTCATTCCATCCAAGTGTATACACCTAATTGCGGTTGCTAAGAGGAAAATTTGTGCAAAATTTCAAGTCAATTAGTTAAACCGTTTTGACTCGACATCAAAAACATTGAAAAAGCTTCATTGCACCCTCGTGCCCAAACGGGGTAACCGAACTCAACAAAACTTTGTGTCAACCTCTCTTTTCGACTGGAAAATCACCCTATAAAATTGGACACAAATCAGAATCACAAAATTTTTTGGAAGCCCGCCAGGCCGAAATAGGTTAATTACATTCATATTTCTTTTATTCGAACTTATTATATCTAATAATGTTGCTTGATGATTAATTTAGTATTTTTAAATTTATTTTAGAATATAAAAAAAAATCATAATAACGCTTCAAAAATAAATTTCATTAGAAGAAAAAGTACATATGTACATAAATTTGAAGCTGCAACATCATATAAAATTCTAGCAAATGAGTTCGAAGCGTCCGCTATAAAATTAGCATATTCTACAATGTTCAAGTCTTATACTAATTTTTCAAAATTCACAGCATTCTTTTAAAACGACCTTCGTTTATTACGATGAATATTTTCCGTCCCTTCATGGTCGTTATAAATGAAAAGTACTGTACCTATATTTTGTTTTTGTTTTAATAATATAAAATTTAAATGATTTGCTACTTAGGGCCTAACCAAAATCAACGCTACAGCGTACGCATATATTTCTAGAAAAATTTTGAAATAAATAGTTAGGTACATAATTTACATGCGAGCAACCGAAATACGCGACGTACTGGTACCTCGCTTTTAAAAATTGACAAAACGAAAAGTTAAATTAGAAAATTTAAATTAATATTTTTGCAAATTATTTGTTTAATAAAAAATACCTTATATTTAAAATAATTGAAATACCTATAATATTTTCTTAAGAAAATGATGTGTTCCTTAGAGATCTACCAGAATAAACGAATACGGCTTGCAGTTTCTGTCAAAAAATTTTGAAATAACTAGGTATGTTATGTATTGTACTTCTGAATTTTAAATTTTAAAATTTGACAAAGCGTTTAAAACTATTGTAATTGTTTTTTCTTATGTTGCCACGATTAAGTTTTTAAAATAAAAATTTTTAAAATAATATTTTTTTTAAACATACATTCAAAATAATTGAAAATACCTATAATATGTTCGTAAAAAAAAACTAAAAAATAATTTTCAACTTAAATAAAAGCGTTCGGCGTACAATTTATGTCAAAAAAATTACAAATAAATAGGTACATGAATTTACATGAAGGCAACAAAAATACGCGTAACGCGACGTACTACAACTCGGATTTTTAAAATTTACAAATTGACAAAATGTTTAAAAATATTTTTTTGGGTTTTTCTTATATTTCTAAGATTATATTTTAAAAATATCTTATATTGAAAAAATTTCAAAATACCTATACCTATTATATGAAATTAATAAAATTTTTTGTACTAAATTACAACATCAAACAAATATTTTTGTATGTACGCGCGTATCGATTTAAAGATATGGAGATAGACATATTGACGTACTCTTTTTCAACTCTCTTTAGAAAAACTCTTTTTAGTTTAACATTTGTCTGTTTGAAGAAATTTATGAGTCAGAAGTTATGGCTCATGACCATACATAGAAAAAAAAAAAAAATAAACTGGACAAATAGGTTTCATATAAAGTAAACTAAAGAATTCAGAACCATTTTTTGCATACATACATACATTTGTAGTAAAAATTTCAGATTTTATTATTGAAATGTAGTGCTTACTTGCCTATGTAGCGCCTATGTAGCTATTAAATTTATAAATGGAATAAGGAGAAGAAAAATTTGCCAATTTTTTAATTGATCAATTATGTTTTTTAATATCTCTCTAGATATGTTACAAACTTATAATTCTTAAAATTGTGATTTTAAAAAAAATCTCGATTTCTGCCAACTTAACTATTATTTTTTACTTCTGGCAGCTTCAATATAATATAATACTAAGTATTAAACTTATGAATTATGACAGGTATGTTAAATTTTGTTGTACATATTATGCTCTATGAATAAGCTTTTTAATTAGGATACACAATACATTGAACATAGTTCAAATCGTACTAAAATGTTTAGAAAAATTACAGTTTTCTGTACATATGTAGGACAGCATTAACTCGAATTATAGCTACTTGAATTCAGTAAATATGTATATGTATTTGTTTAGAAAAATCATCAAATTTTCAAAACATTATAATATATTAGAACACTATTAATATTTAGAATGTAAATCGCTTTTTTTGTGAAATAACTGAACAAAATTATATTCTCTTTATAGCGCGTTAAGCTACAAGAATTAAATTCAAAAATACTTAAAAACGTTTTTATAATTGAAAAAATTATAAATTTCTTTTTTAAGCAAATTTTAAACGCAAGAATTGTTGACAACATTGTTTCTTTAAATTTTATCATGCGTAGGAAAAACAAATAAGTTTCCTGTAATATTAGTCTAATATAAATTACATTAATACAATTACGGATTTTTTATGTAAATTTAAAAGCAAAAAAAGCTCGAATTTCGAGCACAGGGCGATACTAGTTATGCTTAAATACATAGTACATATTTTAAAACAAAAAAGAAACCTACATTTCTCTCATAAAATCATAAGAAAATGATGAAGACCGTAGTAGAAATTGCAGGTAAGTACTAAACAAAATTTAAGTTGAAAAGCAGATTAAATGTTTTCTAAGTATAAGAAATCTGTTAACAGGTAGGTACAGAAAATTATAAAAAAACGTACAAAGCTATTTTTTACATTTCAGTATGTATACTTTTATTTTAATATCACTTACAGTACTAATAACTAACTACAATTTGTAGTTTTTATTTTTTATAAGGAAGAAAACATCAAAAAGTATAGGAAATCTTTTAGAAAATACATACATCTAATATAAATATAATAAAAGACAAACTGCTGCTGACTAGCGTGCCCTCTGTTATGCTAAGTGTTATTCACACATGTAACATACTTCTAATTACAAATACTTACATACAAAGGAGAAAGAAAAAATTAAACTGATAAAATGTAAATTATAAACAGAAAAAAAAAAAAAAATCAAAACGTATAAGAAATTTGTTTACAGGTAGATACAGAAATTTATAATAAAAACGTACAAAGCTATTGTTTACATTTCAGTATGTATACTTCTACTTTATTATCACTTACAGAACTAAAACAAACTACTATAATGTTAACTTAATGTTCTTTAGGTAACGAATTTCCTTTTTATTAATTCTATAGCGCAATAATAGGAGAACATTTGCCTCCCGACAGGCTTTTTTACTATTCAATATGTAAAGGAGAAAATTTGTTTGTTTGTTTGTTTGTCCAGGATTCACGTGAAAACCAATGGTCCGATTCTCACAAAATTTTAAAAGAATAATTCTGAGAGGCCTATGGCTATATCACATTTTTAAAAGTCAACAGGTTGCGGCTCCAGAGCCGTTTTAAGCTTTTTCGTTTTTTGGATGTCGAGTCAAAACGGTTTGACCAATTGACTTGAAATATTGCACAAATGTTCCTCTTAGCAGCCGGAATTTGTTGTATAAATTTGGTTGGAATAAATTAACCCAATTCGGCCTGGCGGGTTTCTAAAAAATTTTGTGTTTTTAATATGTGTCCAATTTTACAGGTTGATTTGGCAGTCTAAAACAGAGGCTGCAAAAAGTTTTAGTTAAGTTCGATTATTAAATTAGATAATATTAATAATAATTAAAATAAAGGTGATAAAGAATCCGAATAAAAATATCTTTAAAATTAAATAACATAGCATTTTCCTTCTCCACATTTTTTCGTAAGTCTTTGTCTTTTATCTACTTTGCAGTTATTGTTTTTTAGAAATAGATTTCAGTGTAAAATTGCAGTTTTCTTCTTCAAATGAAATCTAAAAATCAAAAACTTCAATTTCGTATATATAATGCTTAAATACATAGTATTTTAAAATAGTTTTTCCAAAAAAGAAGCCTACATTTCTCTCATAAAATCTTAAAAAAAACGAGGAAGAGCGAAGTACAACTTTCAGGTAAGTACTAAACAAAATATAAGTTGAAAAGCAGATAATAATAATAATATCTTTAAATTTAAATAACAAACATTTTCCATCTTTACATTTTTTTCATAAGTTTTTGTTTCTTATCTACTTTGCAATTTTTGGTTTTAAAAATAGATGTCAGTGTAAAATTGCGGTTTTCTTCAAATAAAATCTAAAACTCAGAAAATTCAATTTCATATATATATTACTGCTTAAATTCATATTATTTTAAAACAGTTTTCCATAAAAGAAGCCTATATTTCTCTCATAAAATCATAAAAACACGAGGAAGAGAGTAGTAGAACTTTCAAGTAAGTACAAAACATAATATAAGTTGAAAAGCAGATTTTTAAACCTTTTCTAAAGCATCGACTATATTTTATTTAAACGTTAGCAATTCAAGAAAACTACTATTGACATAGTATAATGATATAATGGCAAATTTAGTATAACCTTTTGAGCTATAGTCAAACGGGTTAAATGATACTTATATGTAAACTACCTATTACCCGGCGCACGCTGCCCCGGCACTCAATGGAGTTTTAATTTAAGCTGATGTTATTTAAAAAAGTTAACACAAAAATTACACATCGTGTACATGTTAATTTTAAAATGTAAATAAAAAAATTTTTTTAAAACGCTTTTTTTAGAATTATTCTTGCAATTTTTCAAGAAGTTTATCAAATTTCACTTGAAACTTGTCATAATTATTAATTAATAATAATAAAAGAAAAATTTTAATTCAGTTAACATTATTCATCGGAAACCCACCATCCTCAACTCTATCGTCAAAGAGCACCAAATTGTCAAGAAGCACCATGCATAGAAAAATTAGAGATAATCGTTCAAACTGTTTTGCAAAATGTTTTTTAAAGCTTATGTTTCGCAATTGGTTAAAAGAACTCGACAAAACTTTTTTTTAAACATTTCTCAAATTCAAAGAAGTTTTACCTACTTAAAAAAATTGGACGTAATTACTTACAAAATTTTTTTTTTGACTATCCGTAGGAATGATAAGTATATACATGTACGCATACCAAATTTAAAGTCAATTAGTCAAAGCGTTTCTGCTTAAGAGTAAAGTAACGACAAATTCTGTAAAAAGCTGCTGTGCCGCAATGAATTAATGGGACCCAACAAACCGGTTTTTGAGACTTTGCATAAGCAAAATTTCGCAAAATTGCACTTAATTTCCTGCCAAAATTATTTTTGGGACAATTGTCAATCGGATAAACCATTTCTAATTTATATCAAAGTAACGAAAAAACCTATAAAAAGTTGTTGGGCTGCAATGGGTTAATGAGCCGTTTTAAGCCTTTTAGTTTTTTTGAAGGCGAGTCAAAACGGTTTGAGCGATTGACTTGAAATTTTGCACAAATGTACCTCTTAGCAACCAGAATTAGTTGTATAAATTTGTTTGGAATAAATTAACCCATTTCGGGCAGGCGGGCTTCAAAAAAGTTTGTGTTTCCGATTTATGTTGAATTTTACAGGGTGATTTTGCAGTCGAAATAAGATTCTGGCAAAAATTTTTGTTGAGTTCGGTTAACCCGTTTGGCATGAGGGCGCAATGAAGCTTTTTCAACGTTTTTGATGTCGAGTCAAACCGGTTTGACCGATTGACTTGAAATTGTGCAGAAATATTTCTCTTAGCAAACGGAATTAGTTGTATAAATTTGGTTAGAATGAATTAACCCATTTCGGCATGGTGGCTTCCAAATTATTTTTTGTTTCCGATCTGTTTCCAATTTTACAATGTGGTTTTGCAGTCGAAAAGAGAGGCTGACACAAAATTTTGTTGAGTTCGGTTAACCCGATCGGGCAAGAGAGCGCATTGGGGATTTTTCAAGGTTTTTGATGTCTAGTCAAACTGGTTTGCCCGATTGACTTGAAATTTTGCACAACTGTTTCTCTTAGCAACCGGAATTAGTTGTATAAATATGCAGAACATATTAGATCACTATAATATTTAAAATGTAAATGGCTATTTTTGTGAAATAACTGAACAAAATTATACCCTCTTTATATCGTGGTAAGCTACAAAAATAAAATTCAAAAATACTTAAAAACGTTTTTATAATTGAAAAAATTATAAATTTTTTTTTTTAAGCAAATTTTAAACGCAAGAATTGTTGACAACATTGTTTCCTTAAATTTTATCATGTATAGGAAAAACAAATAAGTTTCGTGTAATATTAGTCTAATATAAATTACACAAAACGAATTTTTTATGTAAATTTAAAAGCACAAAAACTAGAATTTCGAGCACAGGGCGATACTAGTTATGCTTAAATACATAGTATTTAAAAATAGTTTTTCCAAAAACGAAACCTGCATTTTTCTCATAAAATCATAAGAAAACGAGGAAAACCGTAGTAGAAATTGCAGGTAAGTACTAAACAAAATATAAGTTGAAAAGCAGATTTTTAAACTTTTTCTAAACCATCGACTATATTTTATTCAAACGTTGGCAATTCAAGAAAACTACTGTTGACATAGTATAATGACATAATGGCAAATTTAGTATACCCTTTTGACCTATAGTCAAACGGGTATTATAATACTTATATGTAAACTAGCTATTACCCGGCACACGTTACCCCGCCCCCCCAATTGAGTTTTAATTTAAGTTAATGTTATTGAAAAAAGTTAACACAAAAATTACACATACATGTTAATTTTAAAACGTAATAAAGCAAATTTATTAAAACGCTTTTTTTAGAATTAATCTTGCAACTTTTCTAATTTATCAAATTTCCTTTGAAACTTTTCATCATCTAATATATAAAGGAGAAAATTTGTTTTTTTGTTTGTTTGTCCAGGATTCACATGAAAACCACTGGTCCGAGTGTCACAATTTTAAAGGAAAAATTCTGAGAACCCGGGAGGTGACATAGGCTTTGTAACATTTTTATAAGTCAACAGGTTGCGGTTCCATTGCCGTTTTAAACTTTCTCGTTTTTTGGATGTCGAAGCAAAACGGTTTGACCGATTGACTTGAAATCTTGCACAAATGTTCCTCTTAGCAACCGGAATTAGTTGTATAAATTTGGTTGGAATAAATTAATCCAATTCGGCCCGGCGGCCTTCCAAAAAAATTTGTGTTTCCGATTTATGTTGAATTTTACAGCGTGATTTTGTAGTCGAAAAGAGACACTGATACAAATTGTTGTTGAGTTCGGTTAAACCGTTTGGGCACGAGTCCCAATAAAGCTTTTTAAATGTTTTTAATGTCGAGTCAAATCTGTTTGACTGATTTTCTTGAAATTTTGCACAAATGTTTCCCTTAGCAACTGGCATTAGTTGTTTATATTTGGTTGGGATAAATTAACCAGTTTCGAACTGGCGGGCTTCCAAAAAATTTGGTGTTTCTGATTTGTGTCCAATTTTACATGGTGGTTTTGCAGTCGAAAAGAGAGTCTGGCACAAATTTTTGTTGAGTTCGGTTAACCCGTTTGGACACGAGGGCGCAATGAAGCTTTTTCAATGTTTTTGATGTCGAATCAAAACGGTTTGACCGATTGACTTGAAATTGTGCACAAATGTTCATCTTAGCAACCGGAATTTGTTGTATAAATTTGGTTAGAATGAATTAACCAATTTCGTCCTGGCGAGCTTCCAAAAAAAATTGTGTTTCCGATTTGTGTCCAATTTTACAGGTTGATTTGGCAGTCCAAAAGTTTTAGGATTAAGTTCGATTAACCAGTTCTCAAGTTCCAAAATTCAAGCAGCACCAAATTGTCAAGAAGCAGAAGAAAAACTTATAGAAAATTAGAGATAATCGTTAAAACTGTTTTGCAAACTGTTTTTTAAAGTTTTTGTTTCGCAATCGGTTAAAAGAACTTGACAAAAAATTTTTTTAAACATTCCCCTAATTCAAAGAAGTTTTACCTACTTTCAAAAATTAGACGTAATTTACTTACAAAAATTTTTTTTTTTAATAATCGCAGGAATGATAGGTATATACATGTACGCATACAAAATTTACATTCAAGTGGCCAAACCGTTTCTGCTTAAGAGTAAAGTAATGAAAAAATCTGTAAAAAGCTTCTGTGCCACAATGGGTTAACGGAACTCAACCAACCTGTTTTTGAAACTTTGAGCAAGCAATATTCGCAAAATTGGACGTAATATCCTTCCCAAATTTTTTTTGTTGGCAAATTCCAAGTCTGTTAATAGAGTATACACATATACAAAATTTGAAGTCAATTGGTTAAACCATTTTTAATTTATAGCAAAGTAGCAACATAACCTATAAAAAGCTAACGAGCCGCAACGGGTTAACGAAACTCCACAAATATTTTTATTTATTTATTTGTTTGAACCAAAACAAGGTTTTTACAAAAAAAATTCTTAAAACTAAAACTTATAATTTACATGAAATTTGATTACATAGCAAAAAAAATTTTAAATAATTTAAGAATCAAAAGTTTATTTTTTTGTTTATTTGTAGAAAATGCATACAAAGCAAAAACACAGTTGAAATAAAATTTATGAATACTAACTGTATTAACTAACTGTATAAAGTAACTAAATTAAAAAACGAGGAAGAGTGTAGTAGAGTAGACTGTGTCAACTCTGGGATACCCGTATAACCGTTATATAAACATTATATCATTATTATTATAACCATTAATTACTTTTGGCAACATTTCAAACATACAGATTTTTTAAGTGTAGTGGAATACTCATATAAAAGAAGAAGATGTATGGCAGCTACTCGAACCCTCTGCAGTAGACCAACCAAATTTTGCTGTAACTTTGGGCAAAATTTCAGACACGTAGCTGTAATAGGTATAGAGAAATAGTCATATAAAAAAAGAAGTTGTATTGCAGCCACCCGAACCCATGGACCAAAATGGCTGGATTTAAATAGCGATGACGGCTATTGCAAAAAAACGAATTTGCGAAAATTTCAAGATCCTAGCTCCTTTAGTTTTTGAGTTATCTTGCGGACGGACGGACGGACGGACATACATAGCTAAATCGATTTTTTTTCGATTCTGATCCGATCCATACACTTGAGTCTATATCTACCCCCCCCCCCCTCCTTCTCTGCGTCAAATTTATTATACCCTTTGACTATATAGTTATACGGGTATAATAATTTGAACTTGAAGTGAGGGTTAAAATTATTGTCTTAGATCATGAATGAATTGCAATTTTAATTTACAAAGTGTATCTAGAAATTTCTGTTGAAAAAAGATGATTGTGTTTATTGAATGTAATGCAACATCTGTTTATTGGTTAATTTTTTCCATATTCAGTTCTATGAGTATTTTCAACTAAATATTTAGTGCTTCTCATATTTCTGCCCCCATTATTTATTTTAAAATTACCTGCTAAAAACTGAACGTCAATGTTTTTTCTTAAGACGTCAAAAGTAAAAGAATAAGAAAAAATTTGCCTGCGTGAGGATAAAGTTAAGACATTTAATGATTTAAGTCTTACGAATAATCTCTAATGAATAATCTCTAGGATTATATTGATTTCTCAAAGCAAATAAAAGAAACTGCATTTGCACGGATTCTATTCTATCAGAATGTATTTGAAATACTGGATCCCACACAATGTTACCATGTTCAAGAATAGATCGTACTAAGGAACAATAAAGAGCTTTAGTTACAGCGATGTTGCAGAATTCTTTAGCTCTTCTTTTTATGAACCCGATCATTATGTTTGCCTTAGAAATTATAAACTCATAATGAAGATAGAAGTTCAATTTATCATCCAACAGAATCCCTAATTCGGTAATGTTTTTAACCCTTTCAAGGGTTACATTATTTATATTATAATCGAATGAAATGGTATAGATCTCTTACGTGTAAAACTTATAACCTTGCATTTTTCAATGTTAATATAATGGACGATAAACTTTTTGAAAAGAATTGGCAAAAAAATTGCTAATAGTTTTAGGACAAGTAGAAATCGTATTGTCTTTTGATATTGAACTTGGATAGCCGTAAGTTTTGCGTTTTGTATTAACGAAGTCAAAAAATTTTTTAGGATCGGTCATTAATTTGTTGCCTATGTTAGTAATATAATTATCATAAGCTAGGTTAGATTTTTGTTTAAATTCAAAAGCAAGATCTTATACTTGTCCAATAAGTCATTATTCGGCTCTTTTGAATTTTTAATTATTTTGTATAGTTTGTTGAGTTGGTTACGTAATGTCCCAAGTTTACCGTTGAGCCAAGGTTCGGATGTTTTGTCTCTTTTGCGAATTTTAGGAACAAAAGAGTTGATTATTTCAAATAGCTTTGTATAGAATTGAGTAATCATTAAATCAATATCCTGTTCGATTAACAGGTTTTCCCAACTAATAACTGATAAAGCAAAATTAATGCTTTGATAATCAGCATTAAAAAGTCATATACAAAGATATTATTGTAAGATTTAGTAAAAAGTGGTATAGAAGTGGAAAATTCAAAGATGATTGCGTTATGATGTGAAGTGTTAGTAAAAAGGTTTTCTGCATCATCAGCGAATTTTACCACCACTCTATCATATGCATTCGAGAATGCAAGATCCAACCATTTGTTATGGTTATTCGGAAAGCAGATAATTTGTTGTAAATCATTACCATAAAATGCATTAATAAGATCGAAATCTATTTCGTCGTGAAAGTTGATTGGTAATAAAATTGAATAATCCTCATTTATATTCGATATAACAAGTTGATATATCTCGAAAAATTCAGAATATGAGGAATTGTCAGAATTTGGTGGAAAGTAAACAATACCAAGTTATAAAAAATTGGTACCTAAGTTTACCTTAATAAATTGGTGATCAAAAGAATAGCAAGTCTTAGTGATTAATGCCACACTAGGTAAATTATTGTTTACAGTAAGTAGAACACGGGAACAATTAGTAACAAGATAATCCCGATCTTTTCTATATATCGACCAAGTACTGTCCAAAATTTCTTCATTTACGAAGGAATCGTTTAGCCATGTTTCAGTGATAGCCCGTATATTAAATTCACATGACTTAGCGTCAATAAATAATTTCTTAAGCTTACCTCTCATACCACTATTTTACCACCGCAATTATTGTGGTAGAAAAATTTCAGATTGTTAGAGGAATTAATGCTCTTTTTATTATTGATACTATGGTTAGACAGTGTTACTAAGTTAGTGTGGGAATCGATATAAAGGTTTGAATTTATGTTGTTACTTGCTGCTTGGCCGAAAAAAATTATATAATTTTCACGAGATTGATTCAAGTGATTGTAATAATTGCTATTGCAAGAAATAGTCTCACATAATTCAGAATTTTTTCATTTCTAAATCTGGAAAGTGCGTAGGCACAATCCTCAGTTAAGAGATTTTTGTGTCATTCTTACAATTGGAAGTAATAACGGGTTTAACGAGAAATTATTGTTATTATTATTATTATTACTATTATTATTGGAATTAGCATTTATATTATTGTCATTATTAATATTAATGTTGTTTATTTTATCATTATTAATATTAACATTAATGCTATTATCATTATTAGTATTATTATTAGTATTAGTATTATTAATAATATTATTATTATTATTATTATTATTAATATTATTATTTATAGAATTGGACCAGTATTTTCCAATTCTATAAATAATAGAGTTTCACCTCTGATAAAGTTAGAATATTTAGGACCGTTAGTTGTTGAACTTTGAATTGGAAATGTTTTTTTTGTGTGATTGTTAAAAGGAACGGCAAACGGTTTTAAGAGAATGGTTTTATGTGGAGTGGTATTATGTGTAGTGTTTAAAAATTAATTGGAATTATTTGAATTTTCTATGAAATTTTTTATTATAGTACCTTTCTTCTTCTTCTTCTTCTTCTTCTATGGCGCTACAGTCCGTTGTCGAACCTTGGCCTCCTGAAGTACCTTTTTTCCATCTTTTGTAATTCATTATTTCACAATTTTTAGATTTGGGTACCATAACTTTAAAAGATTTATATTTAGGTTTGAATCTCAAATTCTTAGGAGTAATATTAGTAATTTTTTTTTTTTGATATTGCTTAACTTAAATGTATTTTTGAGAAACTTACTGAGGTAACTTGGAGTTGTTGATGCTGCAAATTTTGTGAAGTACAACGACTGCAAAACTTTAACGCTCTCGTTTGTGACCTTAGTTGCTTTCTGTTTTTGTTTTGTATGCATAACCATATTAAGAGGTATTGTAAAGCGCACTTTTTTGGTTACTAACTTTGTTGAAGAAGGAGTAGGTAAAGATGATGATGATGATGTTGGTGATGTTGATGACGATGATAAAGGTGTTGATGATGTTGATGATGATGATGTCGAAGTTGAGTTAGAAAATTCCGCTATGTAATGAAATGCCATTCACAGCATTGGCGGATGAACTCGACGTTGTTTTGACAGCTGATACAGTTGTTGTCGGTTTAAAGTACTCAGGCCCCAGAGTAGTAGTATCGAGAGAAGAAATAAATCTGACAAACTGGTCCGTTTGCGACCAAGCTTCTTTAACGGTCTTTTTTTTATTTGTTTGAAAGGATTTGTTTACATTACTGCCGGCTTCGACTTTTTCAGAAAGCTCCCTTATATGTTTTTAATGAACAGATCTGGTCTTTTAGTTTGTCTACATTGTTTGTAGACGAATTAGAAGCTTTCGACCCAATGACACAAAGCTTTATAATATCCGTTTTAAGAGAAGATATTTCCTCTTCTAGCCTGTCCGTTTTATTTTTATTTTCCATTTTATCGATCATTGATTTAATTACTGCCAGGTTATGGGCAACTTCGTTCTTTATATCTGCCTCGTAAGTTGAAGTTGATAGAACTGGTGGATTTGTATCGTCAAAACGTTGACACAAATCCAACAAGACATTGTTAGTGTTGTCTATTACCTTGATCGCTATAGCAAGCTTGTTAAGTTTTTATTATTCATGTTAGCTAACAGATCATGGATATTAAGGCATTCATCACATACGAAATTGTTGCAAAGTTTAGAAGAATGCCAATTTCTTTCTAGACCTACACAAGTTCCATGTAATTTTTTAACGGCACAAGCCTTCACAATTTAGCAAACCCAATTTAGCGTCATGATTATCGCACGTGACATGAGCACATTTAATTGCGGAAGAATTGTTAATAATTTTGTTGACATTGTATATATTTAATTAAAAAAAAGTTTTAGAGGTTAAAAATTCAAAAGTTTGCAAAATTATTATTGTTATTGTTTATATTTAATTTTTTATTTTATTTAATTTATTTTTTTAGTTTTTTTTTTATTTTATTGTTTAAAAGGTTAAGAAACAAAAAGAAAAGAAAAAAAAAAAAACTATATTTAACGCAACAGTCAACAAAATTGTAATATTGTAATATTATTGCACTTTAAAGTTTAAATGTTATTATAATTTCATTGTAGTATTAATTTTAATTTAAATAGTATATGATGATTCACAAAAAAATTTAATAAAAATTAAAAACAAAGCGAAAGAGTATGCCTTTACTGTACTAATGATAGGTTAAGAATGAGGCTTTGAATTTTTGAGGCTTTCTTTTTAACCAAAGCAGTACTTCGAAAAAATGACCGAAACTTGCTTTTTTGCAATTTTCACGCTCCCGGCCAACGCCGGGTAAATCTGCTAGTCTAATATATAAAGGAGAAAATTTGTTTGTTTGTCCAGGATTCACGTGAAAACCACTGGTCCGATTGTCACAAAATTTTAACAAAGTTTTAGTAAAGTTCGATTAACCCGTTTTCCACGACGCCATCAAGTTTTCTATAAATTTTATTTGCTTAAACGATCAACAGAATTTTATTGAAAATTTTGTACCAATTTTTTAATTAAAACCCACAAGGTTAATTTGGTTTCGACCTTTTTAGGCGTTTTGAACAAAGATTCAATGAAATTTTCAAATTTTTGGTATTAACGCAACTTAAACTATGTTATATAAGCGCACTTAATTAATAAGACTAATTTTTTTGCTCTCAAACAGTCTGAAATAGTGCAAAAGCTAAATAAGATAATATTAATAATAATAAAAGTAAAGCTAATTAAAAATCCGAATAAAAGTAAAGCTAATTAACAAGCTTTAAATTTAAATAACGTAACATTTTCCTTCTCTATATTTTTTCGTAAGTCTTGGTTTTTATCCAGTTTGCAGTTTTTGTTTTTAAAAATAGATTTCAGTGTAAAATTGCATTTTTCTTCAAATAAAATCTAAAAATCAAAAAATTCGTTTCGTATATATTTTGCTTAAATACATACTATTTTAATATTAGCCTATATTTAGGCTAATATTAAAATAATATGTATTCTTATATTTAGCCTACATTTCTCTGATAAAATCATAAAAAAACGAGGAAGAGCATAGTAGAACTTTCAGGTAAGTATAAAACAAAATATAAGTTGAAAAGCAAATTTTTAAATCTTTTCTAAAGCATCGACTATATTTTATTTAAACGTTAGCAATTCAAGAAAACTGCTATTGACATAGTATAGTATAATGCAAAAGCTAAATGAGATAATATTAATAATAAGATAAATAAAGCTAATTAAAAATCCGAATAATAATATATTTAAATAATGTAACATTTTCCTTCTCTACATTTTTTCGTAAGTCTTTGTTTTTTATCTACTTTGCAGTTGTTGTTTTTTAAGAATAGGTTTCCGTGTAAAATTGCAGTTTTCTTCAAATAAAATCTAAAAATCAAAAAATTCCATTTCGTATATATTGTGATGCTTACATTTCTCTCATAAAATCATAAAAAAACGAGGAAGAGTGTAGTAGAACTTGCAATTAAGTACAAAACAAAATATAAGTTGAAAAGCAGATTTTTAATCCTTTTCTAAACCATCGACTATATTTCATTAAAACGTTGGCAATTCAAGACAACTACTAATGACATAGACCTATAGCCAAACGGGTATAATAATGGTTATATGTTAACTAGCCATTACCGATGCACGTTGCCCCGCCACTCAGTGGAGTTTTATTTTGAGTTGTTGTTATTGAAAAAAGTTAACACAAAATTACAGATGGTGTACATGTGAATTTTAAAATGTAATAAAGAGATTTTTTTAAAACGCTTTTTTTAGAATTATTCTTGCAATTTTTCGAAAAATTTATCAAATTTCACTTAAAAGTTTTCATAATTATTAAATAATAATAAAAAAGTAAATTTTAAGTCAGTTAACATTATTCGCCGGAAGCCCACCATCCTCAACTCTATCACCAAGGAGCACCAATTTGTTAAGAAGACCCAAAAATAGAAAAATTAGAGATAATCGTTCAAACTGTTTTGCAAACTGTTTATTAAAGTTTCTGTTTCGCAATCGGTTTAAAGAGGACGACAAAATTTGTTTTTAAACATTCCCCTAATTCAAAGAAGTCCTACTTACTTTCACAAATTAGACTTAATTTAGTTATTAAATATTTTTTTCACCAATCGTAGGAATGACAATTTGTCAAACTGTTTATGCTTAAGAGTAAAGTAACGAAAAAATCTGTAAAAAACTGCTTTGCCGCAATGGGTTAACGAAACTTAACAAACATGTTTCTGAGATTTTGATCAAGCAATATTTTGCAAAATTGGACGTAATTTACTTACAAATTTTTTTTTGGAAAATTTCCAGGCGGCAAGGTTTAACAAATTCCAGGTCTGTTAATAGAGTGAACACTATTCTGAAAGAGGAACACAGATACAAAATTTGATATTTATAGCAAAATAACGAAAAATGCTATAAAAGCTGTTGGGCCGCAATGGGTTAACGGAACTCCACATATTTTTTTTTGAAGATTTCTTTTAAACCAATGCAGTATTTCTAAAAATTGGCTAAAACTTACTTTTTTACAATTTGCACACTCCCGGGCAACGCCGGGTAAATCTGCCAGTCTAGTATATAAAGCAAAATATTAGTTTGTTTGTTTGTTTTTTTGTCCAGGATTCACGTGAAAACCACTGACAATCAGACGTCACAAAATTTTAAAGGAATAATTCTAAGAGCCCGGGGGTAACATAGACTATGTAACATTTTAACAAGTCAACATGTTGCGGCTCCAGAGCCGTTTTAAGACTTTTCATTTTTTTGGTGGCGAGTCAAAATTGTTTGAGCGATTGACTTGAAATTTTGCACAAATGTTCCTCTTGCAACCAGAATTAGGTGTATAAATTTGTTTGAAATAAATTATCCCATTTCGAGCTGGCGGGCTTCCAAAAAATTTTGTGTTTCCGATTTGTGCCTAATTTTACAGGGTGGTTTCGCAGTCGAAAAGAGAGTCCGTTAACTCAAAAAATAATGGAGCTATCTTGATGAAATTTTAACTGTAGGTTACTAGGATTGAAAGTACGGCGGGGATTGCTAATGGGCGAAATCGGCCCTTGGGTTCGGATTCTGGACCTTTTAATCGGTCCAAGGGCTAACGAACATATATAAGAAATCATGATAACTCAACAACAAATAACGGTATCTTCATCAAGCTTGTGCTGTAGGTTACTAGTAATGAGACTAAGGCGGGGATTGCGTACAATCGAGATTGGACTCAGATTTCGGAACCTAGAACCTTTTGATCGAAATTTAAAATTAATAAAGATAGCAACTTGAAAACATGTAGAAGCTTCAAATTTGGCACAAGGTTGTTCTTTACTATTTCTTGTGTGCCCCCTAATTTGGGATCTATTGGAGTGGTAGTTCAGTAACCCTCTTAGACCTCCGAAGGTTTACAAGCTTATAATCGAAATTACTAGAAATAGTAACTCAAAATTAAAATGGAACATTCCACTTGTGTACAAGTTTTAACTAGTATTTAAAGTACAGCGCGAACAGCATATGGACGAAATCGGCCCAAGGGTTCGGAATCTGAACCTGTTACTTGTTTCGAAGGGCTAACGAACATATATAATAGATCACGATAATTCAACAACTAATGACGCTATCCTTATAAATTTTGTGTTGTACTGGTAATGATACTACGGCGGAGATTGCGTACGCAGGGGAATGGACAATCGGTTCGAAACTTAGAACTTTTTGATCGAACTAAGGCCAAACAAGCATAATTCCAAAACCAATGAAGATAGAACCTCCAAATTTGGTATCAGGGTGTCTCTTTCTATTTCCTAAGTGTCCTTGAAATTTGGGACAAATTGGAGTAGTGGGTTGAGGACCAACCACACAGTCCCGAAGACCTTAAAGCATATTTTCGAAATTAATAAAGATAGTAACTTAACATTATTAAGGAATGTTCCAATTGTGTACCATGGTTAACTAATATTGAAAGTATGACAGGGACTGCATATGTTTTATGGGCGAAAAATAATACAGCTATTTTGATGAAATTTAAACTCTAGGTTACTAGTAATGAAAGTACCATGGCAATTGATTCTGGTCGAGCTCGAAAAATGAGTTCGGATTCTAGAAGCTTTTGATCGATCTGAGGCCAAACTAGCATAATTACAAAGCCAAAGAATATATTTCCTATTTCCTATGTGTCTCCGAAAATTAGACTTAATTGTAGTGGTGGTTCAGGTGCCTCCTAAGAAATGCCAAAATTAAAAAGCTTATCTTCGAAATTCATGATGATAGAAACTTTAAATTTGATACACGAGGGTTCTTCCCTATTTCCGTTTTTATTTAACACTTTTATATTTTTAAAAGGCTAAGAATTTAACAATAAAACATATTTAGTATACTATTTTATAAATTAAAAACCATAGGTGATATATAATTCCTCGTAATAGACATCGTTTGCAATACTTAAGCTATATTCAAAGGTACTTGTCGCATTTATGTAAAATTTTATTTATGAAACTATATGAACTATATGAAAAGTTCTAAATTTGTAATTATATAGAAATACATTTATTGCATATTTTGCGTTTATAAGCTTTTCTAATAGGTACATAAACTATCAATTTAAAATAATTGCAATTTTGAAAAATTTTAATTATTAAATATATTATGCTTGGATTAGCTTTTTATCACAAAATTTAATACTTCAAATTTTTTCACTTTAGTAATTGAATTTAAATAAATATATTTTCATTTATTTCAAGTTTTTTTGTTGTTTTAATATTTTTAAATAGATAAATTAGTAAGAATTTGTAAATAAATTAGAAAAGTAATTAGAAAATGTTTTTAGTATTATAAAGTTAAAATGGTTAGCTACGTCTTACGATCAAACTAATAACAGCTTTTATGGTTTTAAAATGACTTATGGACTTCCCATTAAATTTGAACCAAATAGGTGTAGGGTATTTCTAAGTCGGTTGCACCGTTACTTTGCAGTTGTTGTTTTTCAAAAATAGATTTCAGTGTAAAATTGCAGTTCTTCAAATAAAATGTATAAATGAAAAAATTCAATTTCGTACATATTATTTATATACATAGTATTTTAAAACAGTTTTGCCAAAAAAGAAGCCTACACTTCTCTCAAAAATCATAAAAAAACGAGGAAGAGCATAGTAGAACTTGCAATTAAGTACAAAACAAAATATAAGTTGAAAAGCAGATTTTTAAACCTTTTCTAAACCATCGACTATATTTTATTCAAACGTTGTCAATTCAAGAGAACTACTATTGATATAGCAAAATGACATAATGGAAAATTTAATACACCCTTTAAAACTATAGTCAAACAGGTATAATAATACTTATATGTAAACTAGCTATTACAAGTGCACTTTGCCCCGCCGTTCAATTTAGTTTTAATTTAAGTTGATGTTATTGAAAAAAGTTAACACAAAAATTACAGATGCTGTACATGTTAATTTTGTAATAAGGAGATTTTGATAATAAATTTTTTTTGTAAAATAAATTTTGATAAAAAGAAGAGATAACAAATGTAATAAACAGATTTTTTTAAAACGTTTCTCTTTAGAATTATCTTGCAATTTTTCAACAAGTTTATGAAATTTCACTTGAAACTCTTAATAATTATTAAATAATAATAAAAATAAAAATTTTAATTTACTTAACATTATTCGCCGGAAGCCCAACATCCTCAACTCTATCGTCAAAGTGAACCAAATTGTCAAGAAGCATCACGTTTAGAAGAATTAGAGATAATCGTTTCAACTGTTTTGCGAACTGCATTTTAAGATTTTTGTTATGCAATCGGTTAAAAGGACTCGACAAAACATTTTTTTAAACATTCCCCTTATTCAAAGAAGTTTTACCTTCTTTAAAAATTAGACGTAATTTACTTACAAAAATTTTTTTGAACAATTTTCGGAACGGTATGGGTTAACAAATTCCAAGTCTATTAATAGAGTGAACTCCATTCTCAAAGAGGAACTCATGTACAAAATTTGAAGTCAATAGGTTAAACCATTTCTAATTTCTAGCACAGTAGCGAGAAAACCTATAAAAAACTGTTGGGCCACAATGGGTTAACGGAACTCCAAAAATATTTTTTTGAGGGTTTCTTTTTAATCAAAGTAGTACTTCAAAAAATTGGCTGAAACTTGCTTTTTTACAATTTGCACGTTCCCAGGCGACGCCGGTAAATTTGCTAGTGTATTATATTTTATAAATTAAAAACAAAATAAATTTTTAATAAACGAAAAAATGATTTTTGCATATGCCGATGTTATTTCCAAAAACTGGTAGTTTTTATGTAAAATTTTGTAATAATTTTTACAGTTTAAAGGAAAATACTTTTAGAACATATTTTTTTTAAAACATATAAGGTAATAAGACAAAAAAATTTTGTGTGTTGACGTAGAATTTAAACTTGAAATAAACAAGCAAAACAAGTGAAGAAAACAAACTAAGGTTTTTAAAAAGCACTTTTTAAAAATTATATAGGGTTTCTTAATAAGTATTTTATCATTTATTTTTATAAAATTATATATAGAAATAAATGATAATATTATAATTTAGTTATTTCATTAATTTATTAATTATATGACTAACAGTGAAATCCTTAGAATACAACACAAATTCACTCAAGAAAACCTGTTAATAAGTGCGAAATATAATGTTGGCGCTTCAATGTTAACGTTTAATTAACGCCTCCTTACCTCACCCTTCCAATTTTTTCGGTTCTATGAAATTAATTGTCAACTTTACCAAAATTTGGAATTTTACCTAGAATTTTATCATCTAAGCAAAAATGGTTAAAACTAAGAGACAATTTTTTCAATTTATAGAAACCCTTTCAAATTTAAGTAAAACCTTTAACGTGTGTTAAAATATAATGCTGCAGTTTTAAATTTTGTATATGAAAAAAAAAAGTTACGAACTGGTTTTCAAGTTGCAGATGTTTGAAAATAGCAAAATTTCTACTTTCGAGCCCTTATAGCTCCTAAACGCCCCCTGCCAAAAAAAAATTTTTAACCGAATCCTACTAATTTTGGAGGACCTAACATCTCCCAAAATTTCAAGGGCCTAGATTGAACGTTTAGAAGATATGTGTGGCCAAAAATTTTGCAAAAAATTTGTATAATTGTAAATTTTAGTACCGTATGGCAATACTAGACATTTGTCTTTTAAAAATTTATAAGGTTTATAAAACAAGCTATCTTTTGCCGTTTTCAGATTGAAAATACACTTAACAGAACTCTTGTTATAACAATTGAAAAATAGGGCTTTTTCCAACTTTGGGGGCTATAGCTCCGTAAGGTGTGGGGCTACAGAAAAAAATTTTTTTACGAAATTATTTTGTTTGTAATATCTACCTGTGGTTGAAATTTCTTTACTCTATTTCAAACGGTGTAAAAGTTTTGTAAACATACGGTCGGACGGACCGGCGAACAGAGTGAAGCTATATTTAAAAAAATTTTTTAAAATGTGCTAAAAACAGTCAGTCGGTGCAACCTACTTAGAAACACCCTACACCTATTTGGTTCAAATTTAATGAGAAGCCAATAAGTCATTTTAAAACTACAAAAGCTTTTATTAGTTTGATCATAAGACATAGCTAACCAAATTAACTTTATAATACTAAAAAATTTTGTAATTACTTTATCTATTCAAAAATATTAAATATTCTTAATAATTTATTTATTTAAAAATATTATTTACAACTTAAGTATCGTTCACAATGTTATAATTATAATATATTACCTATGGTAATAATTCAATAAAATATATGATATAATCAAAATTAAAAAACAGAATTTAATCGTTTATCAAAAAAATATTTTGTTTTTAATTTATCAAATATAATACAAAAAAAGTTTTTTCTTAGTCTTTTAAAAATGTAAATGTGTTAAATAAAAACGGAAATAGGAAAGAATCCTCTTTAAAGTTTTTATCTTCATGAATTTCGAAAGTAAGCTTTTTTAGTTTGGGATTTTTTAAGAGGCACCTGAACCTCCACTACAATTAAGTCTAAGTATCGGAGACACAAAGAAAATAGGAAAAAAGACCATTGTATCAAATTTATAGCTTCGATAGTTAATCAATTCAATTCATCTAAAATTTTACGGACATAAAGAAAGTAGGAAAAAACACTTTAATTTACTATCCCAAATATTCTTTGTTTTCGAAATTACACTCGTTTAGCCTCAATGCGATCAAAAACTTCTAGAATCCAAACCCATTGTGGGATCTCGACCAAAACCAATCCTCGTGGTACTTTCATTACAGGTAAGCTAGAGTATAAACTTCATCTTTTGATCATCTTTTAGCGTTATTAGATTTTTAGTTCTGGTGTTTTTAACGAAACGAAAACATTGTCCGATTTCGCCCATATGCAGACTCCGCCATACTTTCAATAATAGTTAACCCTTGTACACATATGGAATATTCTATCTTAATTTTAAGCTACGGGGATTGCATATGGACGAAATAGGCCAATGGTTTCGGATTCTGGACCTTTTAATAAAAGTTGTAAGGTCGTTTGTCCTTAAAAAAAAAAAATCAGGATAACTCAACAACCGATGGCGCTAAACTTCATGAAATTTGTGCTGTAGGTTACTAGTAAAGAGCCTAATCGGAAATTGCGTACGGTCGAGATCGGACCGTGGATGCGGATCCTAAAGCTTTTTGAACGAATTTAGGCCAAACAAGCATAATTCCTAAACCAATGAAGATAGAACCTCTAAGCTTGGTACCAATTTAGTACCAATTGGAGAAGTGGGTCGAAGATCATTGACACGGTTCCGAAGACCTTAAAGTATAAAATTGAAATTAATAAAGAATGTAGCTTAAAATTATGATAGAGCTTCCAATTGTGTACAAGGGTTAACTAATATTGAAAGAACGCCGGGGACTTCGTATGAGCGAAATTCGAAAATGGTTCGTGAGCTGGAACTTTTAACGCTTCAAGGGCTGACGAACATATTTCCAAAAACACGTTAGCTCAAAAACTAAAGTTTTATTATGAAATTTTAACTATAGGTTACTAGTACTGAAAGTATAACCACGATTTTATATGAAAGAAATTGGCCAATGGGTTCGGATTCTGGACCCTTTAATCGGTCTAAGGCTAACGAACATAAATTAAAACTCACGATAACTCAACAACTAATGAGGCTCTCTTCATCAAATTTGTGCTGTAAGTTACTAGTAATGGAGCCACGGCGGGGATTGTGTACGGTCGAAATTGCACCATGGTTTGTGATCCTAGATCTTCTTGCTTTAATTTAGGCCAAACGAGCATTACTGCGAAACCAAGAAAGATAGAACCTCCAAATTTGGTATCAGGGTGTTTCTTCCTATTCCTTTAGTGTTCGCAAAATTTGGAACCAATTGGAGTAGGGGGTCGCGGACCATCCACAAATTCCCGAAGACTTTAGAGCATATCATCAAAAATAATAAAGATAGTAACATTAAACAAATGAAGAAGCTTCAAATTTAGAACAGGCGTGTTATTTACTGTTTCCTACGTGTTTTCCTAGCCTATGATCAATTGGAGTGGTAGTTCTGGTCCTTCTGTTACATCTCCCAAGGTTTAAAAGCTTATCATCAAAATAATAAATATAGTAACTTAAAATGAAGGTAGAACGTTCCGATTGTGTACAAGGGTTGACTAGTATTGAAAGTATGATAGAGACTGCATAAGGACGAAATTGAACCATGGTTTTGGATTCTAGACCCTTTGAAAAGTTTAGGGGCCAAGGAACATATATCTAAAATACACCATATCACAAAAACTAATGACGCTATTTTGATGAAATTTAAACTCTAGGTTACTAGTAATATCGGACAATTAGTTCGAGTTCTAGAAGCTTTAGAGCAAATTCAGGCCAAATGAGGATAATTACGAAACCAAAGGAAGTATAACCTTAAAATTTTGGGCACATGTGTTTCCTATTATTTGCTTTGTGGCCGTAATATTTTGGATGAATTTGAACAGCGGGTGGCGTACCACGCCCACTGCTCCATAGACCTTAAATCATGTATTCGAAATTAATAAAGATAGTAAATTGAAGTAATTATAGAACCTTTAATTTGTTAAAACGCTGTCTTTTCTTATTTCCTTTGTGTTGCCGAAATTTAGACTTATTTGTATTGACAATTCAGGTGCCGCCTAAGAAATCCCAAAAATTAATAAGCTTAACTCCAAAGTTAATAAAGATAGAAACTTGAAGTTTGATACACTATTTCCTATTTCCGTTCTTATTTAAAACTTTTATAATTTTAAAAGGCTAAGAATTTTACTATAAAACATATTATGTATTATTTTTAATAAATGATTAATTTTTTTTATATATGAATATATATGTTTGAATTATTACCAAAACTAATATAAAACAAGTAAAGAAACAGTCAGTCGGTGCAACCGACTTAGAAATACCCTACACCTATTTGGTTAAAATTTAAGGACATATCCATAAGTCATTTTAACACCATAGAAGCTGTTATTAATTTGATCGTAAGACATAGCTAACCAAATTAACTGTATAATACTAAAAACATTTTCTAATTACCCTATCTATTAAAAAATACTACAAATTCTTACTAATTTATCTATTTAAAAATATTAAAAAACAAACAAACTTGAAATAAATGAAAATATATTTATTCCCATTCAATTACAAAATGAAAAAATTCTAATTATTAAATTTTGTGATAAAAAGATAATCAAAGCATAATATATTTAATAATCCAAATTTTTAAAAATTGCAATTATTTTAAATGGTTAGTTTATATACCTAATAGAAAAGCTTATAAACGCAAAATATGCAATAAATGTATTTCTAAAATACAATTAAAAATTTACACCTTTTCATATAATTCATTTAAATATAAAAATAAATTTTACATAAATGCAGCAAGTACCTTTGAACATAGCTGAACCAATACAATTAAGTCTAGATTTCGGAAATACATAGGACATAGGAAATATATTCTTTGGCTTCGAAATTAAACTCGACCACAACCAATTCCCATGGTACTTTCATTACTAGTAACCTACTGTTAAATTTCGTCAAAATACCGGCATTATTTTTTGAGTTATGGTGTTTGTAAGATATATGTTTGTTAGTCCTTGAACTTTTCAAGGGTTCCAGGACCCGAAATTATGGTACGATTTCGCCCATATGCAGTCCCGTCATACTTTCAATACTAGTTAACACTTGTACACAATTGGAACGCTCTATCTTAATTTTAAGTTACTAGTTTTATTAATTTTGATGATAAGCTTTTACACATTGGGGGTCTAAGAGAGGTTCTGAACCACCACTCCAATTGATCCCAAATTAGGGGGGCACGCAAGAAATAGTAAAGAACACCCTTGTGGCAAATTGGAAGCTTCTACATTTGTTTCAAGTTACTATCTTTATTAATTTCGAAAATATGCTTTAAGGGCCTAAGAACTGAGTGGCTGGTCCCCGATCCACTACTCCAATGGGGCCCAAATTTCAAAGACACTTACGAAATAGGAAGGGACACCCTGATACCAAATTTGGAGGTTCTATCTTCATTGGTTTCGGAATTATGCTCGTTTGGCCTAAATTCGATCAAAAAGTTCTAAGTTCCGAACCCATTGTCCAATCCTCACCGTACGTAAAAACCGCCGTAGTTTCGCTGCCAATAACCTACAGCACAAATTTCATGAAGATAGCCTCATTAGTTGTTGAGTTATCGTGATTTTTTATATATGTTCCTTTGCCCTGACATGGATTAAAAGGTCCGGAATCCGAATCGTTGGGCTGATTTTGCCCTTATATAGTCCGCGCTGTACTTATAGTACTAGTTAACCATTGTACACAATTTGAACGGTCTATCCTAATTTTAAGTAACTATTTTTAGTAATTTCGATTATAAGCCTTTAAAACTTGGGAGGTCTGAGAGGGGTACAGAACCACCACTCCAATTGATCCCAAATTAGGGGAACACGTAAGAGATAGTAAAGAACACCCTTGTGGCAAATTGGAAGCTTCTACATTTTTTCAAGTTGTTATCTTTATTAATTTTAAAGATATGCTTTAAGGTCTTCGGAAATGTGTGGCTGGTCCCCGACCCACTACTCCAATGGGACCCAAATTCACAAGACACTTAGGAAATAGGAAGGGACACCCTGATACAAAATTTGGAGGTTCTATCTTCATTGGTTTCGGAATTATGCTCGTTTGGCCTAAATTCGATCAAAAAGTTCTAGGTTCCGAACCCATGGTCCAATCCCGACCTTACGCAATTCCCGAAGTAGTTTCATTACTAGTAACCTACAGCACAAATTTGATGAAGATAGCGTCATTAGTTGTTGAGTTATCGTGATTTTTTGTATTTGTTCGTTAGCCCTGAAACCGATTAAAAGGTCCAGAATCCGAACCCATGGGCCGATTTCGCCCATATGCAATCCCCGCCGTACTTTCAGTCCTAGTAACCTACAGGTAAAATTTCATCAAGATAGCTCCATTATTTTTTGAGTTATCGTGCCTACGGACGGACGGACGGACGGACATGGCTATATCGACTAAGGCGGTCACGCTGATCACAAATATATATACTTTTCCATATCTAGCTCGCTTCCTTTAGGTGGTTACAAACACCATACCAAAGTTAATATACCCCTTTACCTATTCTATAGGTGTAGGGTATAACAAAGAAATTTTTCAAATTTTGTTGCTGAATGTATTCAACATTTATTTCAAGTATTTGAGCTTTTTAATATTTTTAAGTTGATAAATTAGTAAGAATCTTTAATATTTTTGAATAGATAAAATAATTAGAAAATGTTTTTAGTATTATAAAGTCATTTTGGTTTAATAGTTCTTACAATCAAACTAATAAAAGCTTTTATGGTTTTAAAAGGACTTATGTACTTCACATTAAATTTGAACCTAATAGGTGTAGCGTATTTCTAAGACTATTTCTTTACTTGTTTTATTTATTCTTGTTGTCTGTTCATGGTTAGCTGTCTTAATGTTTTACATATTGTTTATATATGGTTTTTTTCTCTGCCCTAATGTCGATGAAAGCCCTATATTTAAATTGTTTTAACAAGATTTGTATTAAATTTATTTTCAATCCGAAAATGGTTAAAGATAGCTGCTGATAGACAGGTTAGAAGCTTTATAAATTTTGGAAACGCAAATTTATAATCCTTGTAACCAAACGGAAAACCAAATTTACCGTTATGCAAAACTCAATTTTTTCAAAATTTTTGGGCTCTCATATCTTCTAATGGCTCAAGTTAGAATATTGAAATTTTTGGATGAGTTAGATCCATTACATTTTAACATATATTAAAGGTTTTTCTTAACTTTAAAGGAGATCCTTGAATTTGAAGAAAGTGTCTCTTAGTTTTGACAAATTTTAAACAAAAAGTCATAATTTAATACCTAAAAAGTCAAAATTTTGGGGTGAGTAAAAATTACGAAACCTTCCTCATTGAAGCGCTATTAGACTTAAAAATTTTCTATTATTATTAATCAGTATCTTTGCCACAAGTAATTATATTTACAAAATTAAACTCAGTTCATACAAGGTTTAACTCTATATAATTTTAAAATTGTGTTTTTTTTTTTTAAAAACCCTTGGTTTTTTTCATCAATTTGTTTATCTATAATATTAAAAATTGAAAATACTTCTTCTGTTTGACATAGATTTCGATTAAGTTTACAGTTTAAATATTAATTAAGAAAAGCTATGAGAAACGGTTATACATTATAACCGTGTCGGTAGAACCAGTATTTTTGGAGATATTTAACTTTGGGATTACCATGATCCAAATTTTAAATAAACGTACAAAATATTTAATGAAATTTGGAAATGAAATTATATATATATATTAAAAACAAATTGTAAATCAACTTATAAAAAACTGCACTTGATGCATTTATAAAACAAGTAATGAAAAATACCAACGGTTTTTAAAAAAGCAGATTTTCAAAATTACATAGTGTTTCATAATGAGTATTTTTTCATTTATTTTTATAAATAAATGATAAAATATAAATAAATCATAATATTATAATTTAGTTATTTCACCAATTCATTATTAATTATGAGTAAATCAGTACTTAGAATATAATCCCGATGTACTCGAGAAAACCTGTTAATAAGTGCGAAATATAATGTTAATGTAGTTTCGATGTTAACGTTTACTTTTGGAAAAATTACTCTGGTGAATAAGTTACTAATTTGTAAAAACATAAAAGTTTTCACTTTTAAATCCTAATAGCCTTTCTACGGGGAAGTTCCTAAATTTTTACTAAGCAAATTTAAGATAAAATCTTGAGTACCTCCCCTTCCCCCTTAATTTTTTTAGGTTCTAGGAATTATTTGTGAATCCCACCAAAATTCAAACTTTTACTTAGAAATTTATTATTTACCAAAAAATTTGTTAAAACTAAAGGACACTTTTTTCAATTTAAAGAATCTCTTTTAAATTTAAGAAAAGTCTTTAAAATATGCTGAAATATATTGTCGCAGCTTCAAATTTAATATATTACTAAAGCAAATTTTAGGCGGGTATTTAAGTTTCAGTTGCTTAAAAATAGCCAAATTTAAATTTTCGACAAATGACAGCTTCTAATCAGGGAACGTGACAAAAAAGTTTTGTTAACCAGCTGCTCCTAATTTTAGAGGATCTCACTTCTCCCAAAATTTCAAGTCTCTAGCTTAAAACGTTCGAGAGATATTGGGCAAAAAAATGTACATAACATGGTTTTGGCATAACGGTTAATATTGGTACTGTATGGTAACTCTATGTATTTAAGCAATATATTTTTGAATAGCTTATAAAAGCATCTTTAAATTTCAAGACTCCAGCTTGATCCGTTTAGAAGATATGTGGAGCCAAAAAATTTCCAGAAATTGTGTTTCGCATAACGTATCTGCGTTATAACGTTAATTTAGTATCGAATGGCAACTCTATACTTTTGGCTTTTAAAAATTTATAAAGCTTACAAAAGCAGATGTCTTCACCGTATTCAGATTGAAAATATCGCTAACGGAACTCTTGTTATAAAAATTTAAATATAGGGCTTTTTCCGACTTTGTAGGGCTGTAGCTCCGTAATCGATAGGGCTACAGAAAAAAGTTCTTCCACGAAATTATTTTTTTTGTAGTACTTACCCGTAGTTAAAATTTTTTTTCATTATCTCAAACGGATTAAAAGTTTTTGTAAACATACTGCCCGATAAACGGACGTGCGGACGGACAGAGTGAAACAAATACGCACTTTTTTTAAAATTTTTTTTTTAAAATCGGGCTTACGAAATTATATATGTATATATGCATAAAATTTTATTTGAAATTTAAAATACATTGGTTGGATTTAGTGTTCAATTCCTTTGTTTTCTTTATACCCGTGCATACAAATAAGGGCACGGGTGTATTAAACTCCTCCGTTGATAAAGCACGAATTTAGACGAGCTAGACGTAGTCACAAAGGTACGTATCGGATCAGCAATGAAAAGTTAACCGATCTTGCTATGTGTGCTTGTCTGTCCGTCCGTCCGTTCGTGTGTCAGCGCTCTAAACTAAACTCAAAACTAAAGTAACTCGAAATCGATAACTCAAAAACTAAAAGTGCTAGAGTTTGAAAATTCACACAAATTTATTTTTCTTTTCAACAATTTCTAGATTCCCTATTGTTTTTTGTTAAAGTCGGAGCAAGGCTTCACGTAGCTGCCATATAACTTTTTCGCACCAATATGAATTTCTCCTGGATCCAACGGGAAAGTGAATTGAATCAAACATCTACATAAAGTTTCAAAATCTTACTTTTATCGTAGCTTGGGCTGTATGATCTGTTAAATTCAAAATTTAGATCATAAGTATAAATTTTTTTTTTTTTTTTAATAAAAAGAATAAAAAACAAAAACATAACACAAGAACAAGATATAACAAATAAAATAACCTTTTTTTAACAACAGTGATAAAATAAAGTATTTAATTTTCTTACAGTTTAACATAATTAATTAATATAGTAAACAATTCATCAAGTTTTTAAATTAATTTCAATTAATACTCCTTACTACCACCATAGATTTTTCCCCCCCTTGGTATGAAGTTCAACAATAAATTCAAGATGCTAACCTTCCAACACAAATGTCCCAATCATTGATTTAAACATAGGTAGATTTTCAATCCGTTTAAAATTCTGTGGTTTTTAGACAATTATGTCCGAAATTATTTCTTTGGTTATTAATACGGAATAATGTAAGGAAGTAATTTGCTTTGTTACGAGCGTTAGGGTTGTGAGTATCAATCACTCTGTTTAGTATGAAATTATGCTTAATATCATTATTAATAATCTAAAACGATAAAACATATTGTTGATATTTACTTATGTTTGCGGATAATATAATCTCTAATCTAATATATTGTTTACAGTATAACAAGCTTGTCGGATGTGTTATCGATTATTAACCTTTATACTTTTTTTATGTACGATATCTTGCTTGTATAGATCGACATTCGCGACTATACTCCAAATTGAGTTGAGATTACAAATGTGTGATTTTATATAAGATGTATAAATCGTATATAAAGCTTCCTTACAAAGAAAATTTTTTAATCTTGTTAGGATGAACATATTCATTTTATTATATTATCAATGTGATTGCACCAGTCTAATTTGTAGTCTAAATTTAATCCTAAGTAATTACATTTTTGGACCATTTCAATATTCTCATTTTCAAATGGTATATTTGTTCATAAGTAACACGATTTATTTTGCGAAATAATTAATTTTCTTTTCCTTAAATTTAAACTAATCCTATGATTCTTCAACCATTCTTGAATTATTTCAAGATCATTTTAAGTTGAAAGTTTTGTACTCTCTTCACTAGGTTCTACGCATTTTAGGACCGTATCATCTATATATAATTATAGATCTTCTTTTAAGTTAAGACGAGCTAGATCGTCAAAATATATCATAAAAAGATCCGGTCCTAAAATCGAGCATTGGGTACACCTTTATAAATAAACCTTTTCGAGCTATTTGTTATTAATACGAACTCTTTGTATTTTGTTTTGTTAATATGATTTAAACAAGTAAGCAAACAGTCAGTCGGTGCAACCGACTTAGAAATACACTACACCTATTTGGTTCAAATTTAAAAACATGTCAATAAGACATTTTAAAACCATAAAAGCTTTTATTAGTTTGATCTTTAGACATAGCTAACCAAATTATCTTTTTAATACTAAAAACATGTTCTACTTATTTTATCAATATATATTTGGTATGATGTTCGTAATCATCTAATGCAAGCGAGCTAGATTTGGAAAAGGGTATATATTTGTGATCAGCGTGACCTCCTGAATCGATATAGCCATGTCCGTCCGTCCTTCCGTAGGCACGGTAAATAAAAAAACTAATGAAGCTATCTTGATGAAATTTTAGCTGTAGGTTACTAGTATTTAATGAGTTCGGATTCTGGACCGTTTAATCGTTCTAGGGGCTAATGAACATATATGAAAAAACATTAAAACTCAACATTTTCTCTTGAGTAAACGTGGGGTTTACAAGGTGAGAAGTGAGTTTCTAATTAATCAATATTTTTTTTTAAATTGTTGTAAATATTAAAAACAACTAATTTAATAAAAGTATTAATAAAAGTAAAAAAGCATAAATAAAAGTTATTTAGCATAAATTGCTCCATAAATAAGAAAAGAGAAAAAATAATAATGAATTCGTACTCAATATGTAAATCGAAAATTTATCGGAATTAAACTGCAAAAATAGATTGTGGAGATTGTAAACAGTTTTTTCATTCTTCTTAGTTTAATTTTAGAATGGATGAACTGAAATTCTACAAGTCAAGTGGTAATACATACAAATATTTCAAATGTACTAAAGTAAGAAGACAATCCCAACAGCAAAACAATTTAAGATTATCATGAACTAGTTCATCATTAAATAATATACAAACACATGCATCAGCTGTAAACGAAAATTCAACTGCAACAACTGATGCATCGATAATAATAAACGACTAATAACTAATGGACAAAAAACAATTACTCTCCATTTGTGCACAGAAGTTCTATTAGAACGCTAATTTTATCTTTCAACCATAATGTACAGCTGAACCAGTTACACAAATTGTATCTGATGTGCGAAATAATATGAGAATAATAATATATAATCATACAATTATAGGTTTTATTAAAGTTCCTACATGTTTTAAATCTGAAGCTGAAACTTTGTCACCTCCAGGAGAGCTATTTTTTAATTGCATGATGATGTTACATATTTCTATATCATCTGTAGGTTTAACAAAAATAGACTATTCAACGAATCTATTTTTTATTACGTATTTTTCAGCTACCGATTGAACGTTCTTTTCTTTCTTTATTCTATCAGAACTACAATCTTGTATTTGTTAAAAATTAAATCCTTGGCTTATCACTTAGCTTTTTTGTAGGTAACTGCCATTTTCAAGGATGGAGTAGTGTTATTTAACGAAATAATTGTAGTATTGAATTGCTGAAATATTTCTAAGACCGTATACTGAATATTATGCTTAATAAAAATAGCGGATCATGATTCATTATTAGATTTAAAAGTTGAAGGGAAGCCAGGTATATTAAAAAATTTTTTTATTCCAGGAATATAATATAATTTTGCCAAGACTCTCTAATATTTTGTAAGTGCTTTCTGTATTTATTACCAATATGTTTCCTAAAATAAGCTAAATCTTTAAGTACTTCGCTTTTGGATATTCCGGTGCTATCATTATAAGCAAAATATAAATTACTGAGCTCTACGTAGCTATTTGGCAGCCCTTCTTGATGAATAAGTACTTTTAGACTTGTTTGCGTAATACCATCGTAACAAATATCTTCTTTATCATGAGAATATAATAAAAATAATCTCACATTGTTGTGAATTTTGTATTCTCCTAATCTAGATAAGGCATACGTATTTTCACCAGACTCGATTGCTTTTTTTGTTAATCTAACAATTGCTGTAACCATGGGGTTGACAAAACTTTTCCCACTGTCTTCTGTACTTAAATGCTTAGGTTCTTCATCTGTTTTGCCCAGTTTAGAATTATTTTGAATGTTAATAATTGAGGTTTTATTATCTTTGTTAGGAACTTTATCTATAATTTTAGTTTTGAGAGGTGGTTTATTTTTACTAAAGTGTATTAGTTTTGAAAATGGACTTGGTTTTTTGTTAATAACACTATTATTATTGTTATTACTATTGTTATTATTATTTTTTTATTATTATTATTCCCATTATTAATATTTTTAGTATTATAATAATTATTATTACTATTATTGTTATTACTATTATTATTATTACTTTATTGTTATTATTGCTATTATTATTATTACTAATATTGTTTTTATTATTACTATTATTTTTATTATTATTCATATTTGTATTGTTATAATTATTATTATTATTATTTTTATTATTATTTATATTTTTATTATCATCGATATTATAAGCTTATATCGAAATTAATAAAAATAGTCACTTAGAATTAAGATAGAACGTTCCAATGTTCAAGCGCTAAATAGCATTAAAATTCGGCAAAATCGAAAATAAAATGAAATGAGCGAAATTAAACCATGGGTTCGGGTTTTGGAACCTTTGATCAAGGCCTAACGAATGTATGTTCAAAAAACACGATAATTCAAAAACTAACGAAGCTATTTTGATGAAATTCACACTCTATGTTACTAGTAATGAAAGTACCACGAGGATTGGTTGTGGTCCAGATCGCACGATGGGATTGGATTTTAAAAACTTTTTATCGAATTGTGGCCAAATGAGCATTATTTGAAAAGTCAGGTATATTAAAAAATTGTAGCACTTGATTTCGTCTTTGGACACCTGCTGTTCTTAAATGCATTTGCGCAACATGCTTTGTATTATATTTTATAAATTAAAAACAAAACATTTTTTTAATAAACAGCAAAATATTTTTTTTATTTTTATTATATAATAATATATACAATTAAATTAAATTCTGTACGGTACTTAAGTTGTGTTCAAAAGTATATCCTGCATGTATGTAAATTTTACTTTTATATTTAAATGAATTATATGAAAAGTTCTAAATTTATCATTGTATTTTAGAAATACTATAATTGCATATTTTGCATTTATAACCTTTTCAAATAGGTACATATACCAAGAACTTATTTTTCAATTTTGAAAAATTTGAGTTGTTAAATTTTGTGATAAAAAGATAATTAAATTTTTCCAATTTTGTAACTGAGTTTTTTGTTTTTATACCTAAAAATTTGGGGTAAAAGTGTTTTTTCTTATTTGCTTTATGTCCGTAAAATTTTGGATGAATTGGAATTGTGGTTTGCATGAGCTATACCATTAGTGGTATGGATAAGCTTGAATATAATAGCTGAAGAGTAAACTTTTCCAAAAAATTCGATCTTTAGACAATAAATAAAAAATCAACAGAGGTAATTCCATTACACAAAGAAGGAAATAACAGGCTAATTTATAATTATAGACCAATTTAATTTTTATCTACTTTTTGGAAACTATTTGAAAAAATTATAAAGTGTAGAATGTTGTGTTTTTTAAATAAAACAAACTCTTATGCGAAAATCAGTTTGAATTCCGAACTAACTGAGGACGGCATTTCTAAAGTTTGCAACGAATTGTATAATGGTCTTAAAAGTGAAAGCAAAACAATTGGTCTCTTCGTGGATAATAGAGCTTTTTATTTAGTGGATAATTAATAGTTTATTAGACAAACCTTATAGAACTTGTTTTAGGTAAATAGTATATGATTGGTTCAATTCATATTTAAGAAACAGGAGCCAAATAGTAAGATTTAATAAAATTTCCAATAAAAAGCTAGTATTAAAAAATTGTGTTCCTAAAGGTTAGGTATTAGGTCCTCTTTTAATCAACTGAGGACGCGATTTTGAAAGTTTGCAACGAATTGTATAATGGTCTTAAAAGTGATAGCAAAACAATTGGACTATTCGTGGATACTAAAGCTTTTGATTTAGTGGATTATAATATTTAATTAGACAAACCATATAGAACTGGTTTTAAGTGAATAGTAAATGGTTGGTTCAATTCAAATATAAGAAACAGGAGCCAATAGTAAGAATTAATAAAATTTCCAGTAAAAAGCTAGTATTACAAAATGGTCTTTCACAAGGTTCGGTATTAGGGTCCTTTTTATTCACTTCCTTACTTACTTACTTACTGGATCCTAGAATCCCTGGTGGGAAATAGAGCGTCAACAAATCCTCTCTACCTTTCACGATCCTTAGCAATTCCTTTTAGCTGTTTAACCACGTTTTGCGTTGCGCTTCTGCCTCTTTCAAAACAGTACTTCTCCATGTTTTCCTTGGTCTACCCACTCATCGTCTGCCTTGTGGATTCCACTTAAAACATTGCTTCCTCAAGGTATGTCCGATCCATCGCCATTCTCTCTCTCGGATCTCGACCTCAATCATCTTTTGGTTCGTTTTTTGCCACAGGTGTGTGCTGATAATGACTTGCGGCCAACGAACCCTTAACATGCGGCGTAGACAACGGTTTATATACGTCTGCAACTTTTTGGTGATAATGGCGGTTACCTTCTTTTTCTCACAGCCGTATAGAAGTACTGATTTGACATTTGTTTCAAATATTTTTAGCTTTTTACGCAGGGCTATATTATTTGACTGCCATATGTTTGATAGAGTTCCAAAAGCAGCTCTAGCTTTATTTATTCCGCTGTCAACATCAACTTATGTTCCCCCATTTGATGTCACCATGCTTCCTAAATAATTGAACTGCTCTACTTCTTCAATTTGGCTTTCTTCTAGTAGAATTTGCTGATGTGTGGAGTGCTCTGTACGCATGCTTTTGGTCTTAGCTGCATTTATTTTTAGACTAGCTCTTTTGCCATATTTCTTAAAATTTTGGCACATCTCGTTCAGACCACTTCTTGTGTGTGCCATGAAAACTACATCATCAGCATAATCTAAGTGGCTTAAATGTTTTCCTAGTCGGCACTGAATGCCATACCTCTCATCAACGCCTACGGTTGCGGTTAAAATTTCGTCCATCACAACCAAAAATAATATAGGCGACAATATACAGCCTTGCCTTACACCCTGCTGCACTTCAAACGAATCAGTCAACTGCCCATTGTGTAAGACTCGACACCTCGCATTTTCGTTGGATTCCTTAATAATGGCAATAATTTCCTCCGGGATACCCCACGATCCGGTTTACACGATCAAAAGCTTTCTCGAAGTCTACAAACATGAGATGTAGCGGCGACCCGAACTCTGTTGATTGCTCGAGTATTATTCGTAGCGTGTTGATATGGTCAACACAAGAGTGACCACTGCGAAAACCAGCTAGATGTCTTTTCAGTGTATTTTCAATCCCGCTTTTGATCCTTTCGAGTATAATATTTGCCATTATTTTCGAGAAGACAGAAATCAACGTAATACCGCGCCAGTTATTGCAATGCTTCAGGTTACCTTTTTTTGCCAGCTTAACAATAACTCTTTCTTTCCACTCACTCGGGTACTTTTCTTCTTCCCATATAGCCTGAATCAATGGGAGAAGTATATCTGCTGTTGCGGGGATGTCCGTTTTTAGAAGTTCGGCGGGTATTTGGTCAATTCCTGAAGCTTTGTTATCTTTCAAGAGCAAAATGGTACTTTCGATTTCAGGTTTCGTGGGTGGTGCTGTACTAATACCCCTATGTGATCGACGCAACTCAGGTTCTTTTCTGATGCAGATTGCTGTATAAAATGTTCGTTTAGCAAACGGCAAAAATAGTCTTTTCACCTCCGTAATTGATCATCCATCGACACCAGAAGCCTTCCATCTTCATCCAAGATAATATTTTGCTGCTTTGTTGAATGACCTGAAAGAATTTTTGTTATCTTATATAAGGCTTTGCCATCACCTCTTCTTGCTGCTATCTCTGCTTCCGTAGCAAGGTTTTTTATTTGTTTTCTTCTGTCTCGTCTTACACTTCTCTGCGCGATTTTATGTGCTCTGTTATACTCGCTGCGAAACTCCCCAAATAGCCGCGGATCCTGTTCAGAGTTTATTTTGCTTTTCAGCTCTTAACGTCTGGCTATATTGTCCCACGAAATTCGTGAGATCCATGGGGCTTTTTGCTGCGATAATCGGAGTATTGTTTCTCTTCCAGTTTCTATAAATGATTGTTTTACTTTATCCCACTTTTCATCTATAGAAACTGCCCCGTCCTCTCATTCATTTGCTTCATTCAATGTTGATGCCAATTCTCGGAATTTTTGCACAAAATTTCCACGTGTTGCGGGATTTTTTAACGCTTCAACATCGAAGAGTGCTCTTCTGATAGGCACTTGATTTCGTCTTTGGACAGCTGCTGTTCTTAACTGCATTAGCGCAACAACTAACGCTTCCAACATCACCGCTCCTCTTATTTCGAACGTCGCCAAAGAGATTTCCTCCACTTCTGCTGGACAATGAAATGGTCTATTTGGTTTTCAGTTTGATCATTTGGGGAAACCCATGTTACCTTATAACGTGACTTATGTGGGAACAACGTACCGTCAATGATTTGCCGGCGGGAATTGCAAAAATCCACGAGCCTTTCGCCATTGTCGTTTCTTACCCCAACGACATGCCGTCTCATGACTCGTTCTAAACCAGAGTTTTCCGTTCCGACTTTCGCGTTTAGATCATCCAATATAATCTTTATGTCGGCTCTGGGAGCGTTATCATATGTTGTTCCAAGTAGAGTGTAAAAATTCAGCTTTTCTTCATCTTCTGCTTCTTCGGTAGGAGCATAACATTGTATTATGGTTATATTTCGGACTCTGGATTGGAATCTGGCAGTCATCAATTTGTGCGATATTGGTTTCCAAGAGATAAGACTGCGTCTTGCTTCAGCATTTAGCATAATTCCTACTCCACCGTGCCTTATTCCTGTTTCTGCTTCATCATCTCCTGAGTACAGCATGTGAGTTAAATTACTGCCTGAAATACATTTCACGCTCGGCTTGCTCGTATCGCCCAACACCATATAGTGTTCTCACGTTCCATGCTCCGATTAGCGTCCGCTTCTTGTCGCCAAAAGTTTTTACTATTCCACGTGACCGGTTTATTGAACTTGAACTTGTGTTCGATTCTCTTATCGTGTTTGTATTTAAACATGAATTTATCTGCACCCCAAAGTCCGATGTGCAGTTTACATTAACTTTAAGTCAAAGGAGGATTCACCATATTACTATGATTACTCCTTGGGGAAGTATATCCATTCGCATTTTTGTTCATGTTTGCATATTTTATACAGTTAGTGTTTTATGAGATATAGTTGATAGCCCCATAAGCTCATATCTGTAGGCACACTTGCCTTTTGGATGAACAGACACATCTGACACACGTTTGCATAGCGAGCCGCTTGTTTTAAGACAGACACCCGCTTGGAGCTTCCAAGTCTTGGTGCAGACGCACCTTAATCAAGCCTATGTTTTTATACATAAGACTCGACCCGCCAAAATCTCGTTAGTTTGTCAATCCTACTTACTCCACCTGGGTTGGGTACTAGATATTCCGGTAGGATTACTTGACGTAACAAGGGGGACCAACGTGAAGGTAAGATTTGACTTTTTATTCATACTTTATATTAACCTTTTATTTAAGCAAAAACTTTATAGTAAGGCTACAGCCTTTGCTGATGATATATCGCTTACCTACATTAATAACTCTAAATTAATAACTAAAAATTTAATTGCTACGGCAATGGTTTACATTTCACAAACTTGTTATTAGTGAAAAAAAAAAAATAGTATCATTCAGATCATCAACACAGGAATTTTATTTAATTACAACAAATCTATATTTAGTTACAACAAAAATATATCTCTTGAAGCCATAATACACACGTAACCTGTTTTTAAATATTTACTATGGTCTTGCTCAATCAAAACTACAATATGGTATTACAAGTTTGGTTGGTTCTTACTCAAACGCAATTGAACTACTTTTTATGATCCAAAAGCATATAATTAGATTAATAAGTAAGAGAAATTGTTTCTCGAGTATTTGGCCCCTCTTTGTTAAACTTCATATTTACCGTGCAGACACCATTATGTTTTCAAAGTTCTTAAAATATGATTCCTGCGAAGTGGAAACGTAAATAATTTGCGTACGAATTCCTTTTACAGACTGCGAACAAGTAATAGATCACTTGATATATATTTTGTAGCTTATGAGTCATTATATGTCTGTGTTTTGTCAGTCATTATATGACTGTCTTATGAGTCATTATATTGATCACACAATGGGTTCGGATTCTAAAAGCTTTTCATCGAATTGAATTAAAAAAATGTTTTTGTAAAGTATGTTTAAAAGTAGTTTAAGAGATAGATGTAGAATAAAGATTCTAATTTTGTGTAAAGTAGTGCAACATCTATTGATTGGTTAATTTTTACCAATACTCTGTATTGTGTTGATAATCATTTAAAAATCTTGTATTTTTAGTTTGTCGAATAATAGCGTTTAGTCTAAACTTAAGACGTAAGTAAACTTATTATTAAGATATTGAATAGAAATACTGTTATTTAATATAGCAAAGTAAGGCATGATGTCAAGAGTTGTCTTCGTGAAGATAGAGACAGCAAGTTTTATAACTTAAGTATTGTATTGTAGCTAATAAGTTAACAAAATTTGGAAGGATTGTATACACTTCTTAATGCCAATAAGAGAAATGGCTATTGAACTGATAATTATAGAGAGTTTAGAACATTATATTGAACTTATAATGTTCTGAACTCTCAGATAGCAAACCAAAAAGCAGATAGAAACAATATTATAAAGGAAATAAGACACAATGATAAAATTTTAAATATTAGCAAAGACATTGCCAACGGCTTTGATGGACATTTTAGTAATGTTGGAAGAGAGTTAGCTGATAAAATACAAACTAAAGAAGAAAATATAATAAAAAATAAAATAAATGAAAGTTCCATGTTCTTGGTACCTACTAATGAAATAGAAGTGCTTAATGTTATTATGAATCTAAAAGATAATTCACCTGGCTCAGATAATATAGCAGCAAAAGAGTTAAAAGCGGTAGCTGAGATAATATCTCCGATAATTAGTAATTTTATTAATGATAGCTTTCGCACAGGAAACTATCATAGTTTATTAAAATGCAGTACTGTGATTCCAATATACAAGAATTGTTCTCCCTTGGAAACATCTAATTACCGGCCGATAACACTCACTAGCTGCATGAGTAAAATATTTGAAAAAATAATTAATAAAAGAATATGTGAATTCATTAAATGTGCAGGCGGATTTGACATCAATCAGTTTGGCTTCCAAAAGTCGCATGGAACTGATGTAGCAATCAATGATTCTGTGAAATCTATTATTGGACATCTTGATAAAGGAAACTAACTCCGCCGTAGCCGGTCCCAAGCCCGGTTAAGAAAGGAGGAGGGAAGAAAAGTTGCAACCTGAATGGCCACATACATCGGCGTCTCAGGAAGTAGGAAAACGCTATATAATGCAGTTGAACTCGTAACATAGTTATGAGAACTTCAACGCATTATATGGCAAATTCTGAAGCAACTTTTCAAACCCAACGGCCCTCCAAAAATGGGGGTTTGGCATACGGTTAACAGCCCTATCCAGTAAAAAAATATTGTTACGAAACCGAAATCAAAGCCTCGGATACAAATGGAAACACGGCACCGACCCAAGCAACAGAAAATGGATATTGATTTTGCAACATGGAATGTAAGAACACTGAACAAAGAAGGAGCGTTAAAATCCCTGCTACCTGAACTAATAAAGTATAAAATAGCGATAGCAGCAATTCAAGAAACAAAATGGCACAACAAAGGTATCTCGGATCTTAGGAGCCACTCGGTATTCTTCAGTGGAAAAGATGGTGGAAAAAGAGAATTCGGCGTGGCATTTTTAGTTAACAAGGCGTACAAACAGGCGATCCTAGATTTTAAACCGGTGAATGAGAGACTCTGTGTAATCCGCATCAAAACAAGATTGCACAATGTATCCTTGATAAACGCTCATGCACCTACTGAGGATAAGGCGGAACAGGTCAAAGAGGAGTTTTATAGTAAACTGGAGGCTGTCTACGATCAAATACCAACGAACGACGTTAAAATTCTGCTCGGGGACATGAATGCGAAAATTGGAAAAGAGGAAGTATACAAAGGCACGATTGGAGAACACAGCCTACATAGTTCCACCAACGATAACGGACAAAGATTAATCGATTTCGCGAGTAGCAAGAGAATGGTTATATCATCCACATTCTTCCCCCACAAAGACATTCATAAGATCACATGGGTATCTCCCAACGGAAAAACGTTCAACCAAATTGATCACGTTTTAGTTAAAAAAAGAGGGGCATCCCACATCATGGATGTAAGAGCATTTAGAGGAGCCTGCTGTGGATCGGATCATAATCTTGTGAAAGTCAGATATAGGAGCAGAATCATAGCCAAACGAGCATTGAGGAAACACAATGCAACGAAGCTGGACATAAGCAAACTCAATATAACATCTGTAAAAAACGAGTACAAAGCGTCGATCGAGACAAACTTAAATCTAGAGGAGTTGCAACACATGGAGCTAAATGAAATGTGGGATAGTTTAAAAACGGCACTGCATCGAGCTTCTGAAGAAACTATTGGTTTCCAGCCAATAAAAGTTCGAAACGAATGGTATGACGGAGAATGCAGAGATGCGGTAGCCGCAAGAAATGAAGCACACAAAGGAAAATTAAGTAGACCAACACGTGCTAAGCAACTACATTTCGAGCAACTTAGAAGAGAGGCCGACAAAATCTGCAGAAAGAAAAAAAGGAAATGGCAGAACGATGCGCTAAGAAAGGTCCAAGATAATTTGCAAAATCGCGATAGTATCAGAGCAGCATACAAAGACATCCGCATCATCAGAGATGGTTACAAAGCCCAGTCAAATTTATGTAGAGATGCAGAAGATAATCTTTTATCATCTGAAGATGACATTAAGAACAGGTGGAAAGAATATTTTGAAAATTTACTAAATGCACCAAACGATGAAGTAAATGAACAAGAACAGATCACAGTGGAAAGGCAAACCCAAAATGAAATCACGGGTCAACCTACATTAACAGAGGTGGTCAATGCCATAGAGCTATTGAAAAATAACAAGGCTCCTGGTGCAGATAACATTCCGGCTGAACTTCTGCGAGATGGAGGAGAAACGGTACAAAAAATCCTTCATAAAATAATACTAAAGGTTTGGCAAGAAGAAAAAATACCCGCTGACTGGCAACTAAGTATTATATGTCCAATCTACAAAAAAGGAGACAAGCTTAACTGTAAAAATTACAGAGGGATATCGCTACTTAGCACTTCCTACAAAGTTTTCACTAATATCTTGAAAGCCCGCTTAGAAATAATTGCCGAAAACATCATAGGCGAATACCAGTCCGGTTTCAGGCCAGGACGGTCTACAACGGACCAGCTATTTGTGCTGAAGCAGGTATTGGAGAAGTGTTGGGAAAGAAATGTCGATGTACATCAAATCTTCGTAGATTTCAAGACCGCCTATGACTCTATCCAAAGGGAAAAATTATATGTAGTTTTAAGCAACCTAGGCGTACCAAAGCTAGTAAGATTGATTAAAGCTACTATGCAAAACACAAGCGCGAGGGTAAAAATCCAAGGGGACCTCACAGAACCCTTCAACATCAAACAGGGACTGAAACAGGGGGATGGACTCGCGCCTATGCTTTTTAATCTTGCCCTGGAGCATATAGTCAGGAAAATCCCATCTGACCCGAATGCCACGTTGCTATTCAAAACCACCCAGATAGCAACATACGCAGACGACTTAAATCTACTAGGAAGATCAGAGGCAGGTGTTAGAGAATGCTATATCCAGTTAGAGAAAACAGCTATAGAACTGGGTCTGAGGATAAACATCGATAAGACGAAAATGTTAGTAGTATCCAGACGTAACCAGAGAGAGAAACAAAACATTACTTTTGGTGATGACAACGTGGAAGTAGTAAAAAGTTTTGTCTATCTAGGGGCCGAAATAACAAGTGGAAACGATGAAACATCAGAGGTAACCCGAAGGATAGGCAAGGCAAACAACGCATACTACTCTGTGTTGAAGATAATGAGATCTCGAGAAGTCAGCAGAAAATGTAAACTTGAGCTGTACAAATCTCTTATCAGACCGGTGTTATGCTACGGCAGTGAAACGTGGACGATCACCCAAGCGACGGCAAACTTACTTTCCCGTTTCGAAAGAAAAATACTGCGTAAAATTATCGGGCCAATTATCGATCAGGGCCAATTTAGAATGCGACGCAACGCAGAGCTATACAATGTATACACCGACAGCGATGTTGTGACATACATCAAGCTACAACGCCTTAGGTGGGCCGGTCACATACAACGTATGCCAGATTCCCGCATTCCAAAAAAGGTATTAAACGGGAAAATAGATAGAAAAAGACCAGTGGGAAAGCCGAGAAATCGATGGGTTGATGCAGTCGAGTCAGACGCTGTGTCAATGCTGCAAGAGCAAAATTGGATAACTGCTGCCCAAGATCGCGTGAACTGGAAGAGGATGATTCAGGAGGCCAAGGTTCGACAACGGACTGTAGCGCCATAGAAGAAGAGAAGATAAAGGAAACTATGTATGCTCCGTTTTTGTAGATCTGAGTAAGGCATTTGACACAGTGGACCATCAAATATTGTTGGACAGATTATATGAAATTGGAAAAAGAGGACTACCACATGAACTACTAAGAACGTATTTGAGAAACAGATTTATCAAAACGAAAGTTAATGGTGTTTGTAGCAATGAACGTGCCATAAATATGGGTGTGCCACAAGGGTCAGTTCTTGGACTTACCTTGTATCAATTGTATGTGCATAATATGCAATTTTCTAACATTAAAGCTGATTATAAAATATTTGCTGATGATACATTGCTTATCTATACAGCAAAAAATGCGGAAACATTAGAAAGATTGGTCAATAATGATTTGAAATTATATATGAGATGGTTAAATGGAAATAAATTAACAATGAACATTGAAAAAACAAAGTACATGATTTTTAAACGTCTAAATAAGCCTGATATCAATCCAAAAATTTGTATTGATAGTAGAGAAATTAAAAGAGAACAAACTTATAAATATCTCGGTATTATAATAGATGACAAATTATCATGGAATGATCTTGCTAATTACATTATAAAAAAGATAATGCCATTGCTAGGCTCTATTAGAAGAAGTGGAATAATATTAGATGACAAATCAGCTAAACTTTTATTTCATGCACACATCATGTCTCATATAAGGTACAATGTGGCGACATGGTCGTGCTGTTCAAATACATTAAAAATGAAAATGAAAATATTAATAAACAAAACAATCAAGATACTATACAAACTAAATTGGCGTCCTCCAACTGATGATCTATACAAAACTACCGGATTCCTTAACTAAGACGAATTAATAATATTGGAAAAGGCTAAAATTATTCATAAAATAGAAAATGGTGTTACTAAAAGTAAAACTTTATTACCAAAAAGAAGGAATATTCACAATTATAACACAAGAAACATGGGAAAGCTATGTCATGAAAAAACTCGAACTGAATTGGCTAGAAACAGTAATTTTTGCTCGTCAATAAGATTTTACAACTATCTTCCGGAGAATTTAAAGAATTGCAGTAATATAAGTCGCTTCACATTTAAATTGAAAATGTTATTAAAAAAAGATCAGGCTTTATTAAAAAAATTGTTAGAATTATAAATAAATTAATATTTTATTGTTAAATATACATTAGGTTATAATAAAAATATATATTTAATTTTTGTATTTATACTCCATAACTGTATATATATATATTATAATTGCTAAGACTTTTATACCAATTTTAAGTTATTGTCTAAGTCTAGTATATTGTAATTTTATAACTGTAATATCATGAATTTATAATAAATAAATAAATAAAAATAAAAAATAAAAATAAAAACTGATTCAATTCTAGTAGACTTGAAACGTTGGATTCAAAACAATGCTACGGTATTCTAGAAAAGATCGATCAAGGGAACAATTAAGTGATTGAACTGATTCAATTCTAGTGGATCAAGGGAACAATTGAGTGATTTTATCATCGCTAAATCATTAAATTCTTTAACTCTTCTCTTAATGAAACCCAACATTTTATTAGCCTTGGAGACTAATTGGTCATAGTGAAGATTATAATTAAGTTTAATATCGATAAGAATTCCTAAATCAGTAATGCTAGAAACCCTTTCAAGACGAAAATTATCTATTTTATAGTCTTATACTAAAGAAGAACGTTTTCGGGTAAAACTGATAACCTTGCATTTCTGTATATTGAGCTCTAATTTATAAAATGTTCACCAATCTGATAAGCTGCATTGAAGTTATCAGAGTTATATTTTACAACTTTATGTATTTTTAAGTGGTCAGCAAAAGCATTAAGATAAGTCAGCAAGAGGGGATAAGATCAGCACCAGCACCAGCACCCTTTCTTATATTCAGCGTAAAAACTGCTTTGAGAATATCATAATGTGAAAGACGTAAGTTTCAGATTACAAATTTGAGCTGGTAGACAAAGAAATAGCGGAAGAAGCCATTGAACCCTTAAGTCGATAAACTTTGTGAAAATTATCTGAAAAGAAGTTACAAACTTCTTTACGACAAGAAGAAAGCATATTTTCGTTAGGCATCATTGAATTTTGATACCCAAATAACTTACGCTTTGTTTTAAGGAAGTAAAATATCAATAATTGCAAACAGCGAAATTGCGAAAATGATTGCGTTATGATGAGTAGTGTTGATGAGTAGAGTAGTGTTAGTGAAAAGATTATCTGCATCATCAGCGAGATTAACCACCACTTTATCATATGCATTTGAAAATGCAAGATCTTCTTTGTCATTACTATTAAGATAACTAATAATTTGTTTTAAAACATGACTATAGAATCATCTTTTATGATGTAGTTAATAGGTAATAATAAATTATCAGAGTCATCGACAATAAATGATGTGAAAGTTGATTAAAATCTCCGACAAAAAAGATTGAGTTATCTTCATGCATATCCGAAATAATGTTGTGACAGACATTGTAAAATTCAGAATATGAGGAACTGTCTGAGCAAGGAGGAAAATAAACAATAGTTATAAATAGGTATAAATTATTCCAACCTAGGTTTATTTTATTTTAAATATAATTTGTGTTTGGAAAAAAAAAAAAATGTTAAAATTAAGTATTGTGATTTGGATAATATTGCCGCATCTCCAATGGCGTCAAGTTAAGTATATCTCATTTTATTTACTACTCAATGTAATTTTTTTTTAATTTTTTTTGTTTTCTATAATTTAATAATTCCTTTACTTAATTTCTTATTTCAAATCCACATAACTAATTCTAATTTAACTTTCTACAAATCACTTATGTTCTTATGTACAAATCATTTATGTAAAATCAATTTTTAATACTTAATTGTTTTTGTACCCTACATCTATGAAATAGGAAAAGGGTATATTAACTTTTGTATGGTGTTTGTAACCACCTACAGAAAGCGAGCTAAATATGGAAAAGTATATATATTTGTGATCAGCGTGACCTCCTGAGTCGATATAGCCATGTCCGTCCGACCGTCCATCTGTCCGTAGGCATGGTAACTCAAAAACTAATGGAGTTATCTTGATGAAATTTTAAATGTAGGTTGCAAGAACTTAAAGTACGCCGGGGATTGCATATGGGCGGAATAGGCCCATGCGTTCGGATTATTGACCTTTGAATTGTTCTAAGGGCCAAGGAACATGCAGCTACAATCATGAATTTTGTGGTTTGGGTTACTAGTACTGAGACTATGGCGGGGACTACGTAAGATCGAATTCGGATCATGGGTTCGGATCCTGGAACTTTTTCATCGAATTTAGGGCAAACGTATTAGGTATTCTAGGTTTTTTCTGGTTTGTTTTGTGTACTTAAAATTTTGGATGATTTGGAATAGGGGTTTGCGTACCAGCCCACTACTCCCAAGACCTTGAAGCATAATATATTCGAAATAAATATAGATAAAAAACATCAAATTTGATACCCTATTTCCATTTTCTGCTCTTATTTAACACTTTTATATTTTTAAAAGCTTAAGAGTTTTACTATTAAACATACTGTATATTATATTTTATAAATTAAAAACTAAATACTTTTTTAATAAACGACGAAATTTTTTTTGTTTTTATTTGTTATTATATCAAATCTATATTTTCTTGAATTATTACCATAGGTAATATATAACTAAGAAATTGTGAACGATACTTAAGTTGTAACATTTATTTTTCTTCTTTCTGAACAATTCTAAATTTATCATTGTATTTTAGAAATACATTTATTGCATATTTTGTTTATTAAATTGTGTGATAAAAAGCTAATAAAAGCATTAATGGTTTTAACTAACATTAAAAACCATGAAATTATATAAACTTTTATATTTATATTATTACAAATTAATATTTCTTTCGGATAACTTTGAGTTTAATTATATAGAACATTAATAAATAAGGAAATTAAGAGTATAAGTTTAAAAATTATTGAAAATTGAAATAATTAACAAAGGGTACTAAACCATTCAACAGTAAATGCACTACAGCTAAAAATCCTGAAAAGGAGTAATTGCTGCATGTGTGTAAAATTTTAATGAATTGGATAATAGTTTTAAATATTTAATTTTGTAATTGCATTTTACGAATCCATTTATCTAAACTTTATTGTTGTTTCATTTATAAATAGATAAATTAGTAAGAATTGCTAATATTTTTGAATTGATAAAATAATTAGAAAATGTTTTTAATATTATAAAGTAAATTTGGTTAGCTAAGTCTTACGATCAAACTAATAAAAACTTTTATGATATTAAAATGACTTATGTACTGGACTATGGAATTTGAACCAAATAGGTGTAGGGTATTTCAAAGTCGGTTGCACTGATTGACTGTTTCTTTACTTGTTTTATACAATGTTTCATTTTTAATTTTACTTTTAATTTCATACCGGCATGTGATTTGTTTTGTTTACATTAAATGTAATACTGCCTTTCATACCCTACACCTATAGAATAGATAAAGTGGTACATTAACATCTGAATAAACTTTTAACTGTTGGTTACTAGGCCTGAAAGTATGGCGGGGATTGCAAATGAGCGAAATCGATTAATGGGTTGGGATTCTGGACCTTTTAATCGGTCCCAGGGCTAACAAACATATAAAAAAAATCACGATAACTCAACAACTAATGACGCCATCTTCATCAAATTTGTGCTGTATGTTACTAGTAATGAAACTACGGCGGGGATTGCGTACGATTTAGCTCGGAGCATTGTTTCGGATCCTGGAACTTTTTGATCGAATTTAGGCCAAACGAGCATAATTCCGAAACCAATGACGATGAAACCTCCAAATTTGGTATCAGGGTGTCCTTTCCTATTTTCTTAGTGTCCTTGAACTTGGGCCCCATTGGAGTAGTGGGTCGGGGACCAGCCGCACATTTCCGAAGACCTTAAAGCATATCTTTAAAATTAATTTAAATTAATGATCCCCTAATTTGGGATCAATTGGAGTGGTGGTTCAGTACCCCTCTTAGACTTCCCAAAGTTTAAAAGCTTATCATCGAAATTAATAAAAATAGTAACTTAAAGTTAATATATAACGTTCCAATTGTGTACAAGGGTTAACTAGTATTTAAAGTACACCGCGGACTGAATATGGTCGAAATCAGTCTAAAGGCTTTTTAAAAATTTAATTGGTCTAAAGGGTAACGAGCTGACTTAGAAATACCCTACACCTATTTGGTTCAAATTTAATGAGATATCCATTAGTCATTTCAAAACCATAAAAGCTGTTATTAGTTTGATCGTAAGTAATACATAGCTAATTAAAACTAATTTTATAACGCTAAAGACATTTTGTAATTTTTAATCAATTCAAAAATATTAAAAATTCTTACTAATTTATCTAAATAAAAATTTTAAAAAAGAAAAGAGTTTGAAAAAAAAGTATACATAAAATTCTATTACAAAATTACATATTTAAAACTTTTTATCCAAATCAATTTCATTTAGTTCTTTTCAAGATTTTTTGCTGTAGTGCGTTAGATTTTATACCATTGAATAATTATTTTAATTTTAAGAAATTTTTAAAATAACTCTCTTAAATTTTTTTGCTTTTTTCTTTATCTCCTTTATTATAAGTTACAATAAATCAATTAACATTTGAAATAAATAACATTAAGATTAAGTTACTACTTTGACCGTAGCCTGGGCTGTATGGTCTGTTAAATTCACAATTTAGATCAAAAGTAAAGAGATGTCTTGTTTTTTTTTTTCCAATCTAATATATAAAGAAGAAAATTTGTTTGTTTATTTGTCCAGGATTCACGTGAAAACCACTGGTCCGATTGTCACAAAATTTTAAAAGAATATTTCTGAGAGCCCGAGAGGTGACATAGGCTATGTCTCATTTTTATAAGTCAACAGGTTGTGGCTCCAGAGCCGTTTTAAGCTTTTTCGTTTTTTGGATGTCGAGGTAAACGGTTTGACCGATTGACTTTAAATTTTGCACAAATGTTCCTCTTTGCAACCGGAATTAGTTGTATAAATTTGGTTGGATTAACCCATTTAAATTAACCCATTTCGGCCTGGAGGACTTCCAAAAAAATTTTGTGTTTCCGATTTGTGTCCAGTTTTACAGGGTGATTTTGCAGTCGAAAAGAGAGGCCAACACAAATTTTTGTTGAGTTCGGTTAACCCGTTTGGGCACGAGGGCCCAATGAAGCTTTTTCAATGTTTTTCATGTCAAGTCAAAACGGTTTGACGGATTGACTTGAAATTTTGCATTAATGTTCCCCTTTGCAACTGGCATTAGTTGTATAAATTTGGTTGGAATAAATTAACCCATTTCGACCTGGCGCGCTTCCAAAAAATTTTGTGTTTCCGATTTGTGTCCAATTTTAAAGGCTGGTTTCGCAGTCGAAAAGAGAGCCTGCAAAAACTTTTAGGATTAAGTTCGATTAACCCGTTTTCCACGACGACGCCTTGAAGTTTTCTATAAATTTCATTTGTTTAAACGATTAAAAGAATTTTATTGAAAATTTTGTATCAGCATTTTAATTATGAAAACCCACAGGGTTAATTTGGTTTTGACCTGTTTACCAATGATTCAATAAAATTTTCGAATTTTAGGTATTAACGCAAGTTAACCTTTATTCCAAAAACTCACTTAATTAATAATACTAATTTTTTTACTCTCAAATAGTCACAAATAGTGCAAAAGCTAAATGAGATAATATTAATAATAATAAAATTAAAGCTAATATAGAATCCGAATAATAATATTTTTAATTTAAATAACGTAGCATATTCTTTCTCTATATTTTTTCGTAAGTCTTTGTTTTTTATCTACTTTGCAGTTGTTGTTTTTTAAGAAAAGATTTCAGTGTAAAATTGCAGTTTTCTTCAAATAAAATCAAAAAAAATTCTATTTCGTATATTTTATGCTTAAATACATAGTAAATTTTAAGCACAAAACAAAATATAAGTTGAAGAGCAGATTTTTAAACCTTTTCTAAACCATCGACTATTTTTTATTGAAACGCTGGCAATTCAAGCAGACTGCTATTTACTTAGTATAATGACATAATGGCAAATTTAGTACACCTTTTGACCTTTCAATGGAGTTTTAAATTAAGTTGATTTTATTGAAAAAAGTTAGCACAAGAATGGTGTACATGCTAATTTTAAAATGTAATAAAGCAATTTTTTTAAAACGAGTTTTTAATGCATTTGTCAACAAATTTATCAAATTTCATTTGAAACTTTTCATAATGATTAAAAATTAACAATAAAAATTCAAGCAGCACCAAATTGTCAAGAAGCAGAAGAAAAACGTATTGAAAAATTAGAGACAATTGTTAAAGTTGTTTTGGAAACTGTTTTTTTAAGTTTTTGTTTCGCAATCGGTTAAAAGAACTCACCAAAACATTTTTTTAAACATTCCCCTAATTCAAAGAAGTTTTACCTACTTTCAAAAATTGGACGTAATTTACTTACAAAAAGTTTTTTTTGAATAATCGTAGGAATGATAAGTTTATACATGCACGCATACAAAATTTACATTCAAGTAGTCAATCCGTTTCTGCTTAGGAGTAAAGTAATGAAGCATTTTTTAAACATTCCCCTACTTCAAAGAAGTTTTATCTACTTTCAAAAATTGGATGTAATTTAGTTACAAAATGTCTTTTTTGACCAATGGTTAGAATGAAAAATAAATACATGTACGCATACACAATTTAAAGTCAATTGATCAAACCGTTTCTGCTTAAGGGTAAAGTAATGAAAAAATCTGTAAAAAGCTGCTGTGCCACAAAGGTTTAACGGAACTCAACAAATCTGTTTTTGAGACTTTGCCCAAGCAATATTTGTCAAAATTGGACGTAATATCCTTCCAAAATTTGTTTTTGGCCAATTATCGGGTAGCAAGTGTTAACAAATTCCAAATCTGTTAATAGAGTGAACTCCATTCTCAACACATTATACAAAATTTGAAGTTAATCGGTTAAACCATTTCTAATTTACAGGAAAGTAACGAAAAAACCTATAAAAAGCTGTTAAGCCAAAATGGGTTAACGGAACTCCACAAATCTGTTTGTGTAGCTTTCTTTTGAACCAAAGCAGTACTTCCAAAAAGTGGCCGAAACTTGCTTTTTTACAATTTGCAACCTTCCGGGCAACGCCGGGAAAATCTGCTAATACCTAATAAAAGTAAGAATAAAATTACAATAAACAATTCATTCATCAACTTTTCAAATTAAATTCACTAAATTCTCTTTAACAACAACAGCTGTTTGCATGTAGTTGAACAATCGAATCCAAAATGCTAACATTCCAACACGTTTTAATTATTGATTTAAACTTAGGTAGATTTTCAATCCGTTTACAATTCTCGGAAAGTCATTATACGCTTTTAGACAATTATATAAGACATTAATTGTTTGGTTTTTTGCTTTTTTACGAGTGTTAGGGTTATGAATATCAAGCATTCTGTTTAGTATGAAATTATGCTTAATATCATTATTAATAATATTAAAAGAAAAGACATATAGTTCATATTTAATATAGTTCATATATAATAAGCTTATGGGATGTCGAATAGGGTATCCATTAATTACTTTTATACTTCTTTTATGTACGATATCTATCATGTCTTAGAAAGAAAATTTTTAAATCTATATAAGATGAATATGTATATATTATATTATCAATATGATTGCACCAGTTTAATTTGTAGTCTATATTTAATCCTGTGTAATTAAAATTTTTGACAATTACAATATTCTCATTTTCAAAAGGTATATTTGTTCCTAAGTTCCATAATTTATTTTGTAAAATAATGATATTTCTTTTCTTTACATTAAACTAATCCTATCCTTATTTAACCATTCTTGAATTATTTCAAGATCATTTTGTATAGAAAGTTTTGTACTTTCTTCACTAACTTCAGCGTATTTAAGGACCGCATCATCTGCATATAATTATATATCACCTTGTAAGTTTAGACGAGCTAGATCGTCAATATATATCTTAGAAAGATCCGGTTCTGAAATTGAGCCTTACGGTATAACCTTTTCCGAGCTATATGTCCTATTAATGCGAACTCTTTGCATTCTGTTTTGTAAATATGATTTAAAAAATTGTTGTTGTATACTGGTAAAATTAAAGTTAGCAAGTTTAAGCAATAATATTTTGTGATCAACACAATCAAATGCGTTTTTTAGGTCAAGGAATACGCAACTAGTATATTTTTTGCTGTCAATACTTTTCGATATATAGTCGAAAGCCAAATTGTTGCTCGCTTAAAATATTATTATTAGAAATAAAATAGTTCAATTTTGTTTTTATAACTATTTCAAAAATCTTAGAACTAGCAGGTAAAATAGAAATGGTCATATAGTATTTGTGAATAGAAATGGTCCTTCGGATTTTGTTTCAGTCAATTGAAAGTTTGAGAAGGTAGTACGACTAAATTGGTTCATATAAACATAATCAAGGGTAGTATTAGGTACGCTAATTTCTTTCGTTACATTTACAAAAAAGTTGTTAAAAAATTCTGAGATTTCCTTTTCATTTTCGATGGTTTTATCATTCTGACATATTATTTTAATTTAATTTTTTTGCTCGATGGAATCAGTGTTAAATATTATCTCTTTATATAAATTCCACAGTCTTTTTGTATCACTAGGGTGGGGTGTAAAGATATTCTGTCCGAGCAGTATTTTTTTTTCCTCAGTGATAAATTTTTTAACTCTATATTTATCTCTATATTTAATATATAAGTTACTAATGCGTTCATTACCCACATATTTATACCCGTGCATACATATATGAACATCGGGTATATTAAAATTGCTCCTCCGCTTGTAACGCATCGAAATAGACGAGCTAGATAAAGTGTCAAGGGTACGTATCGAATCAGCATCAAAAAGTGAATCGATCTAACTATGTGTGTTCGTCCGTCCGTCCGTCCGTCCGTCAGCACGATAACTCAAAAACTATAAGAGCTAGAGTTCTGAAACTTTCACAAAGTAATTTTTAGACAATTTGTAGGTTCCCTATTGTTTTTGGTTAAAATCGGACAAAGGCTTCGGGTAGCTGCCATACAAATTTTTCGAAATTATATGAATATTTTCAAAATTAATAACTAAATAGAAACCAAATATAAAAACAAACAAAAAGTAGTTAAATTATTAATCGATTGATGGTGTAGTGGTTAGGACATGGGATTTGTAGCCAAAATGTCTCGGTTTGAATACAGGCTAGGGAAAAATTTTTTTTTTTTTTAAATTTATTTTTTGTTATCTATTTTCTTCTATTTTGTGTTTAATAAAATATATGTATTTATTTTATGTATGAAAAATTTTATTTTATAGAAAATTTGACAGAAAACTCATTTCATTTTTTTTATAATTTTTATAAAAATATCCAAAGCTGTTATTTAAAACAAACAATTGATACCATAGCAACTACAATTATTTAAAAAAAAAAATTAAGATAAATAAAAACTCGTTGTGTAGGCAAATTATTAATTGTTCTATGATGTAGTGGTTAGGACATGAGACTAGTAGTCAAAACGTTTCGGTTCGAATCCACACTGGGCCAAAATTTTTTTTTTTTTTTTAAATTCATCTTAAAACTCTCATTTATAAATTATTCATTTTTTTTTAATACATTTTTTAAAAAGTTCAAAACAGTTATTCAAAACAAACAATTGATACAATAGCAACTGTAATAATTTAAAAAAAAATTGAGATGAACAAAATATCGATGGCTTAGTGGTTAGGACGTCGACCTTTTAATTGAAAAGTGTGGGTCAGAATCTCGTTCAGAGCATATTTTTTTTTTTAAATTCATCTTTTTTTAATTAATTTTTTTTTTTATTAATTTTTTTTGTAATTAAATATAAAAAAACAAATATTTTGAATTTTCTGTCAAACAGTTCAATTGCAATATATGAAATTCTTATTTATTTAATACATAATAGTGTACGCACGGGTATCTAAAAGTTGACAAGGGCAACTATAATCTTCCTCGGTTTTCTTGTATTTGTTAAATGAGTCTCTGATTTGCATTACTCTTAGAATCGCCTCAGTCATTCATGTATATTTGTTGTTAATATTTTTTATTTCGATACGTACAGTATAATTTTTTATTAAAGAAGTAAAGTTATCAATGATTTCATCAGCTTCATTGTAAGATTCAATGGTTAACCAGAAATCATCAGTATCAATGTTACTGTAGTTTAAAACCGTTTTATATTTTACGTTATTTCTTTCTTTGCACTTCCGATCAGTACTGATAAAAAGCATTTGCTGCCAATAATATTAAAATTTTCCTTCGTTAGCTTAATTCCCAATATTTGGCTATTTTCATCACTCACTAATAAGAATATTACTAGCAAAGTTATCTCTTATGCAGATAGTAATTCTTCGGTAAGGTTTTTCTCCATTAATAAAATACGAATCATACCCTGGTTATCTCAGTTAAGACAATTATATCTACGTAATATTTAAGACTTTCAAATAAAGTTTCTACTTCAAACAATTTTTTTCTTAAACTTTGTATATTTAAGTACAATATATTAAAGTTATTTTGATATTTTAAGCTCATTGAACTTGAACCATAATGCAGGTAATGTTCCTCTCTTAAATGGTTTTCTACGTTCTCTGTTTTATCTAAGTGCATTTGTAATAAAAACGAGGAAGAGTGTAGTAGAATAGTCTGTGTCAACTCTGGGATATCCGTATGGCCGTAATATAAACGTTATAAACTTTGGCCATTACACTTAACTATTTTTGACGGACGGACGGACGTACATAGCTAAATCGATTTATTTTTCGATTCTGATTCGATCCATACATTTGAGTCTATATCTACCCCCCTCCTTCTCTGCGTCACAACCGTAATGGCAAATTTAGTTTTCCTTTTTGACTAGTAGTCATACGGGTATAAAAAACAATTTGGATAATTTGGATAAACATTGTCAGCTGATCAATAAGAGCCAGATTGTATGAAAAATTAATATTATTTTTAAATAATTTTTGACATTTGAACTTCTTTGTCAAAATTTTTGTGAAACTTGCTTTGATAATATACAATTGTTATTAAAAATTTTTAAATTAAGAATAATAGGTAAATTTAGTTATTAAAATAATTAAATACTCGTCATGTGAAGCAAAGTGAAATATATAAAGTGAGAAAGTAAAATAAGAAAAAAGTGTGTTATTGTAAGTTAATTTTAGAAAAAAAAATATTGCAATTACAGAATTAAAGTATAAATTTCTTTTAAAAAATTATTTCCATATGCACTTCCTGATTTAATAGCTTCAAACAGTTCCTTCGACACTGATGCACACTTAGTGTGGAAAAATCTGTGACATTTTCCACTACACTGAACTCCTTTAGAATTTCGAGAAATATTTCGTGCACAGATGGTACATATTTTCGCCATTTCTTTACAAATTAATTTAAAAAATAAAATAAAAAAAAAAACGAGAAAGAGTAGAGTAGACTGTGTCAACTCTGGGATACCCGTATGACCGTAACATATACATTATATCATCCGGTTAATTACTTTTGGCAAAATTTCAAACAAACAGCTATTTTAAGTGTAGTGAAATACTCATAAAAGAAGGAGTTGTATGGTAGCTACTCGAACCCACTGCAGTAGACCAACCAAACTTTGCAGAAACTTTGGCCATAAAACTAAACTACTTTTGGCAAAATTTCAGACACGCAGCTGTAATAGGTACAGATTAATACTCATATAAAAAGGAAGTGGTATGGCAGCTACCCGAATCCATGGGCCAAAATGGTTGGATTTAAATAGCAATGACGGCTATTGCAAAAAAACAGATTTGGGATAAGTTCAAAATCCTAACTCCTTTAGTTTTTGAGTTATCATGCAGACTGACGGACGCACGGACGGAAAGACAGACGGTCAGACGGACAGACGGATGGACGGACATACATATCTAAACCGATTTATTTTTCGGTTCTGATCCAATTCATACACTTGAGTCTATATCTAACCCCTTCTTCTCTGCGTCGCAAATGTAATGGCAAATTTATTATACCCTTGACTATATAGTCATACGGTCAATTTAGACCAAAGAATAAAAGCGAGTCCTTATACTTTGACAGTTTGACAGTCCTTTTGCGATTCAAATTATTTTTTTTTTAATTTTTCATATAATTAATTTTTTTGAAATTTTAATTCTTTTAAGTTGAAAAATTCTGATTAGATTTAATTTATAGATTTTTAGGAAACCGATTTAGTTTTCCCTGAAATAAGACGTGCTCCAGATTACAGGTATGGAAATGATTAATTTTAGATTGAAATATTGCGATTAAAATTAGTTAATTCTCATCTTTTATATTTATGATAAGGAATGAGCAGCTCTGTTATAAATAAGTATTACAATCATAATCGTGCTGCTATATTTGTCACTAATTTCCATTAAACTCGAAGTTTTTTTAAAGAAATATTAATTTGTAATAATATATCGCACTATGCATTCTAGTATATTGTAAGTGTACTTACGATATAATAGAATGATTTGACCATTTGAAAGATAATTACAAGGGCCATCTTCTGTCAAAATTTCATATCAATACGATATGTCCTTCAAAAGTTATGACAAAAAAATGACATACAATATTCAGTTAATTTTCAAAATCTCCATTCTTTTTTATTATAAGTATACTTACAATATATTAGAACGTATATTTCTAACTCTACTCAATTGTATGTACATTTACGATATAAATGATCGGAAATACTTCAATCACATAGTTCTGTATGTATACTTACGATACAATATGACTGATTTTTTTTTTTTTTTTGCTATTGTATGTGTATGTTACAATATTTTATCTCGTAGCAAAACTTCAAATTCAATGTTGTATGTGATACTTACAATAAGTACGTTTGGATAATTTAACAAAAAATAGATAACGGTTTCTTATGTCATTATTGATCATATTTTTTGTAAAAAGTGCATTATTTTAACTTTTTTATAATAGTTAAATAGAAGTAAAAAAATTAAGTGATATAATAATTTATTAAAAATAATGTATCGTGGAATTTTAATGGTGAATGAAGTTTTAAAAAAAAAAGGTAAATTTTACATAATTATTATTTATATTATAAGTCAGAAATTTCTTTACTTACAACTAAATTTGTTTTATAGAAAATTTAATTTCTGCAAGAAAGAAACTTGAATACAATATTGTGTTGCAAAAAGAACCAAGTGATAATTCAAATCAAGAAAATAATAGTGCTAATGATTCCTTAATTTTAACAAAACCATCAACTTCTGGATTTCAACAGCTAAATACAGGTATGTAGGTATATTATATAATTTAAATGCTATGAGTGGAAGTTATACATCTATTTGTATTTTTAATTATTAAATAAATTTTAGAAGATGTACCTGCCGAGCACGATCAACTTTCGTTATCATCTAGTTCTTGTAAGTTTTTTTTTATAAACAAATTAATTTCAAAATTTTATTTCAATCTGAATTGGTTTTTTTACATTTAACTTTTAAGTTGAAGACTTTACTGTTAGTGGAAGTGATTATCAACCGTTATCACACTCTAGCTTTAGCGACATAAGCACACCTACAGGAAGTCCGTTCACGCCCAAAATAAGAAAATCAACGCTTTATGAAAATGATAATACACAATTGGAAAAAGAAAATTCACCTAAACAAAAAACTAGAAAACGTATTAAAAACCCTAAAACTTGGAAAAAAAATATAAATAAAATTGCGAGAATCCGCGGATTAAGTTACAGCTCAAGTATAACCTGCAAAACCGTTCCTGCAAAAGAAATGAAGCAGTCATGTTTTTTTCACTGCAGGCAAAAATGTTTTGAGCGAATTAGTGAAGCAGATAGAAATCAGAATTTTTCTAAGTTTTATAGTTTAGAAAACAACATCCTGCAGTGGAAATATATTCTGAATCATGTGGAAAAACATGATAAAAAACTGACTAAAATTGTGTCAGGTAACAGTCGCCGCTCATGTACAAATGTATACTTTTTATCATCTTTCAATAACGATAACATTGTTAAAGTGAAAGTATGCAATAAAATGTTCTTGAACACACTGAGTATAAGTAGTCAAATGGTAGAGACTGCATTTACTAAATTAATGCCTGAGAGTGGAAATATTCTAGGAGATAAACGAGGTAAACATATAAGGGAAGTATCTGAAATAGATAAAAAACGAAAACAAAACGTTAAAGACCACATAAACTCATTTGCGCCAATTGAGTCTCACTACTTGCGCATGCAAACAACACGACAATATATCGATAATGATTTAAGCATTGCAAAGATGCACAGACTCTACGAAGTATCGTGCAAGGAACGTAACGATACCGGGAATGTTGTAACTTTAAGGCAATATCAAGATGTCTTTAACAACTGTTCTAATATAGGGTTCTATATTCCTAAAAAGGATCAATGTAATGCATGTAGTAAATATAATAATATGACGCAAGAAGAAAAATCGAATAATGAAGATGAATACAATATGCATATATTTTCTAAGAAGAAAGCCCGTATTTTAAAAGATGAAAATAAAGCAAGAGCTATTGAAGATGACACCGTTATAATTGCGACGTTTGATTTTCAAAAAATCTTAAACATTCCATGTGAAAAGACTAGCGTATTTTATTATAAAAGAAAGTTCTGCATTTTTAATTTCACTATTTTCGAAATTGCTAGTCTCCAAGGTTTTTGTTTCGTATGGGATGAAACCATTGCAAAAGAGGCGCAAACGAAGTTTCAAGTTGCCTATATCAATATATAGAAAAAACTCAGCAGGGTATAAAATATTTTAATTTTTACTCTGATAACTGCCCAGGGCAAAACAAGAATAAGTGTTTATTTGTCTTTTACGCATGGGTTACAAAAATGTTAGACATTGATATTAAACATGTATTTCTTGAAAAAGGTCACACTCAAAATGAGGGTGATAATACGCACTCTTTAATAGAGAAAGATAAAAAACATAAAAAACTTTACGTGCCTTCTCAATTGTATTCCTGTATTCGAAATTGTAAAATAACTGACCCACGCTATGATGTCACTGAAATGACGAAAAATAATTTTTTAAACTTTTCAAGTTTTATAAATATGGTACAAGTAGACAAAAACGATGAAAATGTTAAAGTGAAATGGAATAATATAAGAATTATAAAGACTGATAAAAATTATCCGAATAAGTTGTTGTATAAGTATTCATTTGAATCAGAAAGATTTTCTTCGATCATTTTATATAATCAAACTATAGATAGTCGTAGAAGACGTAAAAAAAAACTAGAAATGCCTAATGAAAAGCCACCTGTTTTATATAAAGAGCCTTTAAATATCTCTTCAGAAAAATATAAAGATTTGTTGGAACTTGCAAATTATTTACCGGCAAGTTATCGGAGCTTTTATAAAAATTTGCCTCACACGAACGAAACTCCAAAGGAAACTGAAGATTTTGAAGAAGCTTCAGAGTAGAATATAAGTTGAAAATTACTTCTTTCAAGAATTTCTTTATTGTTTTTATAATATATTACATTTTTTCTTTTATGAATTCGTTTATTTTTTTTATTTATAACATATTAAAATCAATAAAAATCAATAATAAAACGTTTTTGGATGGGTTTGTTAATATTTTAATTTCTATTCAATACCTATTGTAAGTATCTTATAAGTAGTAAAAAAGTTAGCACCTCCAAACTTAATTATTGTAAGTAGTACTTACAACATAAAATACAAAAAAATGTCCGCCTGTTAATATTGTAAGTATACTTACCACATTCAATTTAGTACATTTTTTTTAAATTATAATGATAAGTTAACATACAATATGAGAATTTTTAAATTGTCCGCTCTATTATATAATTTTTATAAATATCTCGTTTGGACAAACTTATTCTAATTTAGTGAATAATATTATTTAATAAGAGTCGAAAACTCTATCATTTGCCATAAAAAGCAAACTTCTATCATGTATACAAGAGACAAACGAAGCTTTAAAAGTTTTGAAATTTTTAAATAGCTCTACTGAAAACTTCAATTTTCTACTTATCATATACTAGAATGGACAGTGCGATATATACAACAGGTTATGTTATGTAGTTATTTTTGGACATAAAGCAAATAAGAACAAACACTTATGCGCCCCAAATTTTAAGGTTCTATTCAATCAAAAACTTCTAGAATCGGAAGTCAATGTCCAATCTCGCCATAAGCAATCATCGCGGTACTTTCGTTACTATTAACCTAAAGTTTAAATTTCAGCAACATAGCGTCATTAGGTTTTGAGTTATTGTGTTTTTTGGATATATGTTCGTTGGTCCATGAATTTCAAAATCGGCTGCACCAACTTCTTTACTTGTTTTTTTTTATATGTTTGTTAGTCCTTAGAAAGATTAAAAGTTTCAGAACCTGAACTAATAGTCCGATTCCGATTTTGTCCGATATGCAGTGCCCGCCGTATTTTTATTACAAGTTAACCCTTGTACAAAATTGCAAGGTCTATCTTAATTTTAAGTTAACTCTTTTTATTAATTTCGATGATAGGCTTTAAGGTCTTCGAAACTGTGTGGATGGTCCCCGACCCACTAATACAATTGGTCCTACATTTCCAGGATATTAAGGAAATGAGAAGAGGAACCCTGATACCAAATTTGAGGTTTTATCTTCTTTGCTTTCGGAATTATGCTCGTTTGACCTAAATTCGACCAAAAGTTCTAGGATCCGAACCCATGGTATGCAATTGCCGTAGTTTTATGAGTAGTTGCCTACAGTAGTAGTCTCATGAAGTTAGCGTTATTAGTTATTGAGTTATCGTGATTTTTTATACCCAACACCTCCTGAGTCGATATAGCCATGTTTGTCCGTCCGTAGGCACGATAGCTCAAAATGGAGCTATCTTAATGAAATTTTATCTGTGGGTTACTCGGCCTTAAAGTACGGCGGGTATTGCATAATGGCATTTTCGGCCCATGGGTTTGGATTCTGGACCTTTTAATCGGTCTAAGGGCTAACATATAAAAAAAACAAGTAAAGAAACAGTCAGTTGGTGCAACCGACTTTGAAATATTCTACACCTTTTTGGTTAAATGAGAAGTCCATAAGTCCTTTTAAAACCACAAAAGCTTTTATTAGTTTGATAATAAGACATATCTAACCAAATTGACTTTATAATACTAAAAACATTTTCTAATTATTTTATCTGTTCAAAAATATTAAAAACTCTTACTAATTTATCTATTTTAATATATTAAAAAGCTAAAAAAACTTGAACTAAATGTTGAATACATTCAGTTATAAAATTAGAAAAATTCTATTAGCTTTTAATCACAAAATTTAATAATTCAAATTTTTCAAAATTGAAAAAATAAATTCTTAATATGTACCTATTAGAAAAGCTTATACTCGTAAATGCAAAATATGCAATAAATTGTATTTCTTGAATACAATGGCTAACTTAGAACTTTTTATATAATTCATTTAAATATAAACATTAATTTTACATACATGTAGCAAGTACCTTTGAACACAACTTCAGTATCGTACACAATTTCCTAATTATATATTACCTATGGTAATAATTCAAACAATATATATGCATATATGAATAAAATTTAATTGTTTATTTAAAAAAAATATAACACATGATATGTTTTATAGTAAAATTCTTAGTCTTCTAAAAATATAAAAGTGTTAAATAAGAACGGAAATAGGAAATTTGTCTCAAATTTAAAGTTTCTATCTTGACTATTTTCAAAGTTAAGCTTATTAATTTTGGGATTGAAGGCACCTGAACCGACAATACAATTAAGTCTAAATTTCGGGGACACAAAGGAAATAGGAAAAAGCAGCATTATACCAAATTTTAAATTTTAAAGTTCTATCTTCTTTGGCTACAAAAGTATACTCAATTCGACCAAAATCTTCTAAAATCCGAACTTATTGTACGATCTCGACCAGAACGAATAGCCGCTGTACTTGCAATACTAGTAACCTACACTTAAAATTGCATCAAGGTAGCTGCATTAGTTTTTGAGTTATCGTTTTTTGTGTATATATGTTCGTCAGCCCTTGAACCGATCAAAAGTTCCAGAACCCGAACATTGCCCATATGCAATCCCCGTCGGTCTTTCAATACAAGTTAACCCTTGTACACAATTGGAAGTTCTATCTTTATTTTAAGCTTCATTCTTTATTAATTTCAATGATATGCTTTTAGGTCTTCGGAACCGGGTGTATGGTCCCCTACCTACTACTTGGTGCTAAATATTTTAAATGGTTTCGGGTTCTGGATCTTTGAAAAGTTCAAGGGCTAGCAAACATATATCTCAAAAACACCATAACTTAAAAACTAATTACGCTATTTTGTTGCAATTTAAATGCTAGGATACTAGTAATAAAAGTACCATGGGAATTGGTTCTGGTCGTGTTCGGAAAATGATTTCGGATCTTGAAGCTTTTGATTGAAATGAGGCCAAACGAGTATAATTTTGGAACTAAAGAAGACGGAATCTTATATTTGGAGCACAGATGTTTCTTCTTATTTGTTTTGTGTGAGTAAAATTTTTGATGAATTGCAAAAGCGCTTTGTGTACCATCCCCACGACTCCCAAGATCTTAAAGCATATATTCGAAGTTAATAAAGATAGAAATTTCAAATTTTGTACTCTAATTCCTATTTCCGTTCTTATTTAACACCTTTATATTTTTAAAAGGCGAAGAACCATACTATAAAACATATTATCTATTATATTAATTTTTACAAAATAATTTTTTTTTTTTTAATTTTAATTATATCATAATATTATATTGAATTATTACCATAGGTAATATTTCATTAAGAAATTGAGTACTATACTTGTGTACTATACTGTAATTGAGTACTATATTGTACTATAGTTGTGTTCAAAGGTATTTCATGCATGTATGTAAAATATATTTTAATATTTAAATAAGTTATATGAAAGTTGTAAATTTGTCATTGTATTTTAAAATTACATTTCTTGCATATTTTGCATTTATAAGGTTTCTAATAGGTACATATACTAAAATTTTTTTGTTCAATTTTGGAAAATTTGAATTACTAAATTTTGTGATAAAATGCTAAACAAATATTTCTAATTTTGTAACTGAATTGAAATAAATGTATTCAAATACAAAATATTATATAAACAAAAAATAGAATTGTAAATATTGAAAATCTAAGACGTTTCTACATGTTATAAGGCCTAGTACTAGCTCATGTTTAAATTAAATTGTTTAAATCTGATATGACGGAATCCGCGCTATAATAACATTTGTTAGGTCCGTCAATTATTTTAAAAACCTCTTCATTTATTTTAAAACAACTCTCATTCATAGAGCACATAATAACTTTTTAAGCAATATTCTTTAGGCAGATAAATGATGCTAGAAAATTCTACAAAGAAATAAAATGTGTTACGAATGATTTTAACCCTACAATTCGCGCATGCAGAGATAAAAACGGCGATCTAATTCAAGAAAAATCAATGGTGATAAAAAGATGGGCAGAGTACTTTAAAGAACTACTAAACCCAATAACTGACAGTAGTACTAATGAAGATGAAAATGTTGAAATCCATACTGCAGAACCATATATTGAAGAGCCTAGTGAAGAAGAAGTGTCTCAGAGTATTCTAAAGCTAAAAAACAACAGAGCATGTGGTATTGATGGTATTCAAGCTGAGTTATTAAAAAATGGTGGAAATGCATTATGCGGAGAGATTTATAAATTAATAACATGTATTTGGCAAAAAGAACAAATGCCACATGAATGGAGATATGGAATAGTAATTCCACTACATAAAAAAGGAAACAAACTTATGTGTACAAATTATAGAGGTATTACTTTATTAAGTGTAACATATAAAGTATTTGCCAATATTTTAAATGATAGATTAAAAATCTATTCAAAAGAAATAATTGGAGATTACCAAGCAGGTTTCACATCAGGAAAATCTACAATTGATCAGATATTTACATTGAGACAAATAATAGAAAAAAGTAATGAATATAACCGTGATATGCATCATTTATTTGTCGATTTTAAACAAGCATTTGATTCAGTAAATAGAAATATGCTATGGAATGCCATGAGACTTTTCGGAGTACCTGAAAAACTAGTTGCTCTATCGAAAATGGCTACAAATGGAGCAAAAAACTATGTAAGAGTGCAAGGTGATCTTAGACTGTTTTGAAACTCATACTGGTATAAGACAAGGCGATGTTTTGTCACCAACATTGTTTAATTTTGCACTAGAGAAAGCTATACGTGATGCAGGACTTGAAACAAAAGGTACAATTTGGAATAAATCATCGCAATTATTAGGTTTTGCAGATGACATTGATGTACTGGCAAGAAATATGCAAATCCTGGAAGAAAATTTTCATAGATTTGAAGAATCTGCAAAAAATTTTGGATTAAACATTAACGGGACAAAAACCAAATATATGAGTAATTCTAGAACTGCAAATAGACAAAATATCACCATTAATAACTACAATTTCGAATCAGTAAATCATTTCAAATACCTTGGCTCAACAATGAATAAAACAAACGACTGTAAATTAGAAATTGATGAGCGTATTAAAGCTGCAAACAAAATGTTTGCTTCACTATACAAAGTTTTTGGCTCAAACTTACTATCAAAAACATCAAAGTTTAGGCTATACAAAACACTGGTTATACCAGTATTTATGTACAGCTCAGAAACTTGGGCAGTGAGAAAACAAGATGAAAATAGAATTGATGTTTTTGAACGTAAAATACTCCGACGCATTCTTGGTCCAATTAGAGATGAAGATGGCTCATTTAGATTGCGTTACAATAACGAATGTTTTGAGGAGTTTAAAGAACCACCATTGAGTAGTCGGATAAAAATACAGCAACTTAAATGGGCCGGTCATGTAATAAGAATGAATCGTGACAGATCTACGTACAAAACATTTATAAATGGACCAGAAGGTAGAAGAGACATAGGTCGTCCAAAGCTAAGGTGGATTGACAACGTTGAAAAAAGTGCAACGAGTATAAACGCGAGAAATTGGCGGATGATAGCTAGAGACAGAGAGCAATGGAGGAATTTTGTAGGGGAGGCCAAGATTCATTTTGGATCGCCGAGCCAGCTATGATGATGATGAAGCAATATTTTGAAAATCATCAATCGTTTTCCCAAAAACATGATTTATTATTGAACCGGTACAAATAAATTTATAGGGTATTTTAATAATTTCTTCAATCAATTTAATGGGAACCTATTTATTACGTAATAGCTAAAGCCATTTTGAAAAGTTTATCTCATTTGGATTTGATCTCAAAGTGAATTAAAGTTACTTTTTTTATACTTGCTTCAAATATTCTAACTCCGTCTCCATGGAAAACAACTGGAAGGATTTGTAAATTACCACCAAATACAGTTACTTTTCTACCTATTGGTTTATTACATTGAGTTATATCTTTCAACAAACGATCGATACAATTAATTCTTAAAGCACGCACCATTGAAGCCTCATCAATTAAAATAAGATTTGCTTGACGAAGTATTTTAGCTTTTTGAGAACTCGCTTTTACAAAAAAAACTGAAGTATTTGTTAATGGAACGTTTAAACCAAACGTATTATGTACAGACTTTTCCTTTTCTAACAGTAACGTTGCAATTTCCGTCCACGCAGCGCAAGAACAATTTTATGACATCCTCGTAAGTTGTTTATTAAATATGTATATACATATGTTTCCCCACATACTCTGCAGCTTCCAAGAAAAAAATTATATAAACAGATTGCCTTCTCATGTTCACACTACGCAAAAAACTTACTAAATAGCCTAGTTTTAAAATCAACCGTTCGGACTATCGTTATGCATGAACCTAGTATTGTTTTACGTTTCCATAACACCAATATTTTTTACTTTAAATAAACAAAATTGTGTGTAAAAAAAAAAAATAAACAAATAAACAAAATTCTTTTTTTTTTTATTATAATTTTCGACGACATTTTATTAAATAATAAATAAAAGTTTTCTTTTAAAATTCAAAAGAAAAAACAAAAGGCTATTTGTGTATTTTCAAAAATAAATAACAATGACATTTTAAACAAAACTACGTAGGGATGTAAAAAAAAATCAAACAACAATCGAATATATCAAAAAATTTCAATTGAAAACCTAGTTATAACCCTTAAACTTAACTAGTACTTTCAAAATCCTGGTTCATTTTGACAGCAATTTTAAATATAAAAAACCTTGTTACAAACCACGCATGAACCGGGTTTCTCCGAAGTACCTGGTACTAGTTCATAGTGTGAACATGGTATTACAGATAATAAAACTGTTCTTCATTCATATTGGCATACATTTTTTCAGCCAAAATATTTCGTTCATTTATAGATTCATTTCCTTAATGTACTTCAGAAGAATGTACTACAGAATTAACGAGAAGAGAAGAAAACTGCACAACTTAAATCATTATCACAAAAAATTGTTTCTAATTCAAACAATACCATATCAATCACTTCACATTCTAATTAAATTTTCAATCATTTGTTTTTTAAACATGACCAACAGAGAAACCGGTTGGGCTGACTCAAAAAAACAAATGTATGCAAATAACCAACGAAGTTGTTTTGACGACAATGTTTCTACTTCTGTTTAACATGGTGGAAATTGTGGCATGAGATTCCATTAGGAAGTGAATAAGTGATTATTTTTAGAAACAAATTAAGTGTTCAATATAGAGGGGACCTTAACGAAATTGTTTTGAAGACAATTTTTCTACTTTTGTTTAACATGGTGGAATTTTTGGCATGAGATTCCATTAGGAAGTGAATAAGTGATTATTTTAAGAAACAAATTGAGTGTTCAAAATAGAGGCGTCCTTAAGGAGAAACTAATAAGGATATATGGATTAAAAACTTATAAAAATTATATTCAAAAAGCAGTGCATATTAAAGTTATTTAAAATTTTTTCTAAATTGGTAATAATTTATTTTATAATATAGTTTTTATTAAAAATAACTTAAAATATCTTTTTTGTTAAATTATTCCAATAGTTCAAATTAAAAATTTTTCCTTGCAATTGATGTAAAACAACTGTGTATTTTTTAATTTGTTAAAAATTTAAGATATAGCTAAAAAATTTTTGTTTGCAGCGTATCCACTTATCAATTCAGTCGTCATTTATGAAACCGTCAATTTTTACCAAAATGTTTTCCTTTCTTTAGCTCAAATAAATTAATGGTAACATTTTTTCTTTTACTAATGACGACTGAACTGAAAATATACACTACTTAGTTGCAAAATATAGCTATTGAATTATATTTACCTCAATAAAGACTTAACATAAAGAATATAAAGGAAATTTATTCTAACTCGAACCAGTGTATTTCAAATTTCAAACAAAATTTTATATTAATAATGTAAAACTTAAAAATATAAAATATTCACCTTGAAAGGAAGAAGAGAAATTTTAAGAAATCCAGAAAAATTAAGCGGCAGAACGCAGCATTAATTGGGAAAAAAAATTTTCAAAATAACCTTAAACAATGTGTTAATTTCGCCCTAAGTCCAAAATAATCTGGTTTTTATGAATTTAAAAATGTTTTAAAACATATTTTTTTCATTTCATCATTTTATATCAGTCTTTTAACTAATTATAATTATAAATATTATTTCCTTTTAAATCGAACTTATATTTCAATATATTCCTCGCAAATTTACTATTGCAAAGAATGACAAACTTGACGTTACGTTTGGCGACAATGTTGCGTTAAAGTTATCGCTTGATCGTAATATTAAGTATAATAGACAGTTTTAGAACTAAGTATAAAAAATAAATTTTAATTCACTTCTTTCTCAAATTTTAAAGTTTAAAATTGTTCTTAAAAAAACTAAAATCATAATTCAATTCAAAGTTATTTTTATCAAACAAAAACAAAGTAGGTTTTTTAAAAAAACATTTAGACAGAAAAAAATAAAGAGACAACAAAATTAAATAAGAATATTATGTACTAGTACTGCGGACTTAAAGTTGTAATAATATTGTTTTTGCTTCTATATAAAAGTATATTTATTTTTTTTCTACTGGAGACAGCAATACTAAGTAAAAATATTTTGTACCCCAGCCTAAAAGTTCTAAGCAGAAACTTGATAATTGTTTTTTTTTGTAAAGTATATTTGTATATTCTAATTTTTCAATAATTTATTTAAGTTTACTTGAATAAAAAAATTTTGAGAAAAAATTCACCTTTCATACCGAGTGTCTCCTTTATGTGATACTATTTTGAAATATTTGAGTTACTATATACTAATATACTATATATTTATACCCGTATGACTAAGGACAAAGGTCAAAAAGTATAACAAATTTACCATTACGTTTATGACCCAGAGAAGGAGGTGAGGTAGATATTGACTCAAGTGTATGGATCGGTTCAGAATTGAAAACTAAATGGATTTAGCTATGTATGTCTGTCCGTCCGTTCGTCCGTTCGCACGAAAACTAAAGGAGTTAGAGTTTTGAAATTTTCACAAATTCGGTTTTATGGAATAGTCTTCATTGCTATTTAAATCCAGCCATTTTAGCCTCCAGATTTCCAAGTTTTTAAGATTTCATTTTTGGCTTTTCTCTGGACTGCTCTTATTAATCGATCTCGTTCAATTTCTTCCAACATGATTCTCAAATCTATGAATTTTTGTTTCCAAATCGAACTGGATTGGAAATCCACCAATTGCATCTCGAAATCTTCTAAATTCATGAACTTAAATATCGATAAATTTAACTGTTCGAATGTATATATATATCTGGACGAGTAATAAATTTTGAAGTTTCTTCAAATTGTCGAAATTGTATAAATCTTGTCGAAAATTCTTCAATTGTAGCTTCTAAAATATTGTCAAATTCTGTTTTGTTTCATCAGGTTTTTGGTGTCCATCATGTATTTTTTTTTAATTAGGGAAATATTTGAAATTCTGCTCATTATGTCACATTTCCAAGTTTTTGAAACTTTATATCTAATTTTTGTTCCTTTTTTACATTTTTACCCATTTTCAGAATTCTATCTTTTATTGTATTGCAAGCAATAGGCAATTCTTTTATTCGCTGAAATATTTTATCTTTATTCGCAAAATCCTGAAAGAGAATTGGACACATTCAAACCATGCATTCTTAATGTAATCTCTATCGCTGAACGGTTTTCCTTTTTTGGCAATTATTTTAGCGACTTCAAAGCTAGCAGCTACGGTATTTGAGTTATTATTCATGCACTTAATTAAAGCATTCGACTGCAGATTTTTGTTTTTAATTACTCGTAAAATATATTCTTTTTGTTCATCTTTGCTTTTGTTAAGAAGCCACTTGTGAATTGTTTCATAGTGTCTTTTTATAGATGATGTTATACATACCACTGACACAGAATATAGCTCACATATAGCTTTATCACCTTTTTTAACAACACCGCACATTTCGGTCCACCAACTCTGAAATTGTCTGCTGGAATTACTGCTACCAGCTTCGACAAGTTTTTGTTTTTTATTCGGAACTGCCATTTTTATAATTTTTACTGAAATTTAAATAAAATTACACATATAAGAAAAGAATAACAACTAAAATACATACCAATTAATTTTTTTTTTTTTTTTTATTTATTTATTTATTTAGTTATTTCAAACTTGTATTTCTAATTCACAAAAAAAATGTATATTTTATACTAAAATTAAATTGCTTTTGAAATACATAAGTATTACGATTTTTTTGTTAAAACATATCCAAATATAAAAAAAAAAATTTTAAATAAGTACTTAACTTCAAATATTGAAATTTAAAAAAAATCTTAAAAAAAAAGACTTGAAATATTAAAAAAAGATTTACTAAGTAATTAAAAAAAATTAAACAAAAAAAAAACCAGAAGTGAAATACAAAACAAAATCAAAAATATTGTAAATTAATAAAATATTATAAAATTTAATTAGGAAATATTTAATTTGACAAATTCCAGCGCTTTTCTTTTAAATGTTGCTACGTTAGTTTCACATTTTAAGTCGTTTGGAAGTTCATTAAACATTCTCAACCCACTGTACAATATTGTCCTTTTGGCTCTTTCAGTTCTAAAGAATTGCAATCTAAAGTTGAATATGTTCCTTAAGAAATGGTGATGTACATCCTCCACATATACAAGCCTGCTAGACAAATATTTTGGTAACATATTATTTTTCATTTTGAATACAAATAAAACAACGCTGAGGTAATTTCTTTGTTTTATGTTTAACCATGACAATGAAGTTAACATCACAGTAATTGACGTTAAGCGACTGCATTTGAGTATAATTCGCATACATTTGTTTTGAAGCTTCTGTAATCTATGAATTTGCTCATTAGGTAGAAATGCATTGATAGTGGCACAATAATCGAAATGTGGCTTTATGATGGTGTTAAAAATTTTAATTGCACATGATTTTGATAATTGATTTCTAATTTTTGAAAAAAAATATGTTTTTTTAGCTACCTTTTTAAAAATGTGGTCAATGTTGTTATCGAATTTCAATTTGTTATCAATAATAATCCCCAAATATTTAATTTTATCAACTATCTCAATATTACACCCATTTACCGTTAAACTAATGTCTGCGTTACTATTTATTACCATTGATTTTGTTTTCTCCAAATTTAATTTCAGTTTATACTTAGCAAACCAAATATTTAATTTCTTCACGTCACTATTAATTTGAACTTAAAGTTTAAACCCTGATATTGATTTAGTAAATTAAAGTAACAATTTGTTGTTGGAATACTGCTATGTATATCTACAATACTATCAACGAAGTATTTATTAAAATTATCTGCAATTTCTTGTGTGTCAGTTAATTTAGTTCCATCAAAAATTATCTCCTTTATTTCACCATAGCTCTTTTTCAATACATAAGTTTTTATCACCTTCCACATTGATTTTTGATCTTCAGTATTGTCAATCTTATTTCTGATGTAAATATTTTTAGCCTTATTTATTTTACCAGAATAAACATTTCTAATATTCCTGTATAAGGACCACTCCTCTTCATTATTAATACAAATTGCTCTTCTATACTGGTTAATTTTTATTCTTTTAAATCTCTGCAGTTCTTCATTAAACTATTCATTTCCGTTTCCTTCAAAACATGTTTCTATTACAAACTGCTGAACTATGTTATCTAAAAAACTATCAAATAAATATGTTTTTAAATTAATGTCTACAAAAAAAGTTGTCATCAATTGTGAACTTAATACTTTCCTTATAAAATTTTGCTTGTTATATTTTAAATACCTTATCCTTTTGTTGCACGTTTGGGTATTACAGTTCAATTCTATATTTACAATTATTGCCTCATGGTCGCTAATTTTTTGGGTGTAGTCTGTATATGCTGAAATATTATGTGCATTATTTGTTAGTACATAATCAATCAATGTTCTAGATGTCTTTGTTATTCTTGTTGGCTTATCTATTAACTGCTTAAGGGAACTATCATTCACAATTTGTTTAATTTTATTTGCTATCGAGCTATTATCGAACCAATCAATGTTAAAATCCCCCATTAGAATAACGTTTGAATCAAATTCCGGAGCTAATTCAATAAATTCATTAATATTATCCAAGAATTCATTACTAGAGTAAGCGCTGTTGGGCGATTTGTAAACTGCTCCCAAATACATACTAACCGAATCAATGTACACCTTAATAATTATCCACCACAAATTTATTCCAAGGTTTTTAACTCTAATTATTTCATAGCTCCATACTTTTTTTATATAAAACATAACACCTCCTGTGTGTCTTTTTGTTTTTTTTTTTTTTTTTTTTTTTAAGCGCTAACTGTTCAACTGTTAGGCTAATTAGCCTGTCTATACCATAGGTACATGTTGGAACAGGGGGTCATATTATATTCGTGTTATTAGAATTGGTCTTATTGAATTCCACATACAATTTAAACATGAGATAGTACTAGGCCTTATAACATGTAGAAACGTCTTAGATTTTCAATATTTACAATTCTATTTTTTGTTTATATTGTAATATTTTTTATATTTTACTTATATGGTATTCTATATCTGCGAGTTATATTATTTAATTAAATTATTTGTTTATATTTTGCATTTGTTTATATTTTTTTATTAAAGTATTTTTTATTAAAGATTTATAATTATTAATTATTGATTATGCCATTAATTTGAACCCAATGGCGAATGGTAACTGAGTCGAGTCGAAAACCAGAAAAGTTTTTTCACTTTCACTAGAATTCGAACCCGGGCCCTTCTGCATGAAAGGTCGGCACTTAACCACTGTGCCACCCAGCTGTAAGTCTGTCTCGAATTGCTATTAACTCTAACTATATTATAATTTTTTAACTCAACTAAAACATCATCATCTTCTTCTGCTAAATGCGTTTCCACTAAACAAATGAAATCAAACGAATTACTGTACACTTGTTTCTCTAGCAATGCTAAATTATTAATTACACCCTGTACATTATGAACCAAACAAAATATCTTGCTAATTGACTTTGATTTTGGAACATTGTCTAGTTGCTATATAAATATTTTTTTTCTTTCAACTTCCAATTTTCTTAAATAAAATTGACATTTTCGATCAAACGCACTGTGATCCGTATTCAGTCCAAGTTGAGCTTTATTGTTCCATTTCACACAGTTACAGCATTTTTTAACTGTTACCGAGCACATGTGGTTCCCATCATGTTCATCTCCACAGTCAGCGCATGTTTTTTTCCTATCGCAATCGGTACTCTTATGCCCAAAACCTAAGCACGTATAACATCTTGCCACATATACTCCTTCGTATACTCTACACTGATCCCATCCGATCCATACTCTACTTGCAGCCATCAATTTGTTATAACTCTGTATATCCATTTCCAGTATTATAACATGTTTACTTTTTTGCTTATTTTGAAATGTCGTTTTCACTATCATCTCTCCATTCTCTAAAAATTTATTTTGTACTTTTCACTTATTAATTATTACCTCATTATCATATTTATTCGATAATCCAACAATCTTTACTCGCGGCTTACGCTCATCAGCCATTTTCACATCATATTTGTTCTTCAAATTTTCTTCAGCCACTTCCTTGAGTTTGTTCGTTGATTCAATGGTATCACATGAAACAGCAACAGCACCCGTTTTTAAAATTCTATAATTCATCACGTTCAAGTTATTTTGAGCTAAATCAACTTTAGTTCCTTTCTAGTTCCTTTTTAGTTTCACTTGCTTTTTGGTTAGACTTTGGTTTTATAATTATTGCTGGTTGCTTTTTTGCAGCAACTTCAGAGTAAAGTTGTTTACCACTTTTAACTTCGGAACATACCTTCTTGACTTCATCTAGCATAACATTGTTATTTATTTTTTTAACATTCTCAAATATTGCCTGTACTTGTTTTTCGATCAAGTTTATTTTAGTTTTCATTTCCCTGCAATTTTCTCACATTACCACAATAAAAGTATTTCTTCCCATTAACTCCAAATCATATTGCACAGGTTTAAGCATTTTGCATGAAATGTGCCACTACAACCACCTTTACAAATCACTAACTATATTTCCCTCCTTGTAAATGTACTTTTACATACCAAACAGTTGTTGTTGTTTTTAATATTCATTTTTATTTTGTTTCATTCCTTTCTCTCAATGTAAAAGTATGTCGCTCAAATTTTGTAGTGTCAAAAAAAAAAACAATTTTTTATTTAAAAAAAAAAAAACTTTTTTTAGAAAATAAAAAATGTTTAGCTAAAATAATCCTCAAGTTTAATAGAATAAAAAGAAAGCAATTTTATCAAAATAATCCTTGAATCATAGATTTTTACAATTACAGTATTTCAAATACAATTAATTTAATTTTAATGCTATAAAATAAATATTTTAAAGCACAAAAAAAATGCACACCCGTTTTCAAAATTTTTTTCTCTATTTTTAATATTTAAATTAAACTTCACTTCTGTCTTTCACTGTTCTCTATAAATTACTAATCGAATTTAAAGAAGAGTAAGTTAAAAAAAAACTTTAAAACAACAGTTCTTGTAGACATAAACAAGAATACATATCTAAGTAAGCTTTGCATAATAAACACAAGTGTTGTTCTTAGAATTACAACAGAAATTATATTTTTGTTATTTTATCCATTGCGTAGCGATGTCAAAATACAAATTTTAAAATTGCATAAATATCGAAAAATTCTTTTGTAAAAATTTTTAGTTAAAATTGTAAAAAATTCGAGTGTCACCAAAAATCTACCGCGTGCCATAGGTTCGCCATCACTGGACCTTCTTTTTGTTGGACTGGTATAGATACTTTGTAATTTCCTGTCGTTTCTATTTTATAACTATAACTTTCTGGTTTCTTGTGTCTTTTTCGTAGTCTATTCTTGACTTAAGATGTATTCAAATATTATTTTCTATTATGCCATCATATATATCATGAAAATAAATACATTAAATTAAAATTTTATGTCTGGGATACCGAGTTATTTGAATAAAGGGATGAGGGCTTTCTGAGTTATTTGGACTTTTTGTTATTTTTTTTTTAATGTAATTTCACTATTTTCTAAATATTTTGGTTGAAACAGATTGGGATTTATATAGTGGCTCAAGAATCTTTAAAAAACTTTAGAGGTCTTGTATTTTTCAACTATTATATAGGGAAGTTTGCAGTTAAGGCGCCTAAGTGAAAATTTTGGGCTTGAAGTAGTTCGCCATTTTGGTTTTTCTGTTGGGCTCCATTAATATTAATATCAATCGGTTCTCATGGAGGATTTGGACTTCCAGAAAAATAAAAATTATTTGTAGAAGGGTTTTGAGGTAGTTGTACTTGTTTCTTTGAATTTTGGTTTCCTTGATTTGTGATTGTGAAACATTTGTATTACGAGAATTATTGTAATTATTCCTATTAATATTATGAAAGTTCTGATTTCTCATAGTAATTATTATTATTATGATAGCTATTCGGTCTATCACTGTTAAAATTATAATTACTAAATCTGCTTCTATTGGTTGGTTTGTTTTTGTAGCTTATATAATTTGGTTAACTATTACTGTTGTTATTGTTATTATTACTCTTCTAATTGAGTGACAGTGATAATTCAGACTTTCAACATTGAAGTCATACTCAGTGTAGTTATGGTTAATAATACTTGTAGAAAAATACTAAAAATTCTAATAAATATATCTTAAACAAATCGAATTTAAATAAATCTAATATAAATAACTCACATTTTATTAACTCAAACAGTGAAATTTCTGATCATGTTAAATTATCAGAAGAATTAATTTTCAAACAAGTAAAGAAACAGTAAGTGTAACCGACTTAGAAATGCCCTACACCTATTTGGTTCAAATTTAATGGGAAGTCCATAAGTCATTTTAAAATCATAAAAGCTTTTATTAGTTTGATAGTAAGACATGGCTAACCAAATTTTTGTATAATACTAAAAATAATTAGCAAATTTTATTTTGAATTGATAATTCAATTCAATATAATTGAAAATTCTTACTAACTTATCTATTTAAAATATTAAACAACAAATTAAATTGAGATAAATGGATTCGTAAAATGCAATATTTAAAACTTTTATCCAATTCAATAAAATTTTTACCCACATGCAGCAATTACTCCTTTTCAGAATTTTAAGCTGTAGTGCATTTACTGTTGAACGATTTAGTACTCTTGGTTAATTATTTCAATTTTCAATAATTTTTAAATTTGTTCTCTTAATTTACTTATTTTTTAATATTCTATAATCTATAGGTTTAAACCCAAAGTTATTCGAAAGAAATATTAAATTGTAATAATATAAATATAAAAGTTTATATAATTTCATGGTTTTTAATGTTAGTTAAAACCATTAATGCTTTCATTAGCTTGTTATCACAAAATTTAATAATCAAAATATGCAATAAATGTATTTCTAAAATACAATGATAAATTTTGAACAGTTTCACATAATTATTTTAATACAAAAATAAATCTTACAACTTAAGTATCGCACACGATTTCTTAATTATATATTACCTATGGTAATAATTCAAGAAAATATAGATTTGATATTAAAAAATTGAAAAAATATTTAGTTTTTAATTTATAAAATATAATACATAATATGTTGAATAGTAAAACTCTTAGCCTTTTAAAAATATAAAAGTGTTAAATAGGAACAGAAATAGGATTGATTTTTTTATCTTTATTTTCGAATATAATATTATGCTTTAAAATCTTGGGTGTAGTGGGCGTATATAAATTTCATCAAAATAGCGTAATTAGTTTCTGAGTTTTGGTTTTTTTAAGATGTACGTTTGTTAGCTTTTGAACTTTCAAAGGTTCCAGAACCCGAAACCATGATACGATTTCGGCCTTATGCAGTCCCAGTCATATACTTTCAATACTAATTAACCCTTGTACACAATTGGAACGGTAACTTCATATTCGTAACTATTATTTTCGAAAATATGGTCCCCGACCCACTATTTCAATTGGTTCCAATTTTCGAGGATACTATAGGAATAGAAAGGGACACCCTGATTCCGAATTTGGGGGTTCTAACTTCTTTGAATTCGGAATCATGCTCATTTGGCATAAATTCGATAATAAATTCCAGGATCCGAACCCTTGGTCGGATTTCGCCTATATGCAGTTCGCGCCGTTCTTTCAATACTATTGATCCCTTGTACACAATTGGAACGTTCTATCTTAATTTTCATGTTTTTAATAATGTCAATGATATGCTTTAAGGTTTTCAGAACTGTGTGGATGGTCTCCAACCACTACTACATTGGGTCCTAAACTTCCAGGACTCTAAGGACATAGGAAGAGGCAGACTGATACCAAATTTGAATGTTTTATCTTCATTGGTTTCGCATTTATGCTTGTTTGGCTTAAATTCGATCAAAAACTTCTAGGACCCGAACCCATGGTCCGAACTCGTTCGTACTTCGTCCCCGCCATAGTCTGATTACTATTAACCTACATAACAGAATTTATGATTGTAGCACCACTAGTTGCTGAGTTTTCCTAATTTTCATAGCCTACACCTATAGAATAGGTAAAGGAGTATACCAACTTTGGTATGGTGTTTGTAACAACCTAAAGGAAGCGAGCTAGGTATCTGAAAGTATATATATTTGCGATGAGCGTGACTTCCTGAGTCGATATAGCCATGTCCGTCCGTCCGTCCGTCCATCCGTAGGCACGATAACTCAAAAAATAATGCAGCAATCTTGATGAAATTTTAACTGTAGGTTACTAGGACTGAAAGTACGGCGGGAATTACAAATGAGCGAAATTGGCCCATGGGTTCGGATTCTGGGCCTTTTAAACGGTCTAAGGGCTAAAGAACATATATAAAAAATCACGATAACTCAACAACTAATGACGCTATCTTCATAAAATTTGTGTTGTAGAGTACTGGTAATGAAAATACGGCGGTGATTGCGTACGGTGGATAATGTACAATGGGTTCGGAACTTAGAACTTTTTGATCGAATTTAGGCCAAACGAGCATAATTTCGAAACCAATGAAGATAGAACCTACTGATTTGGTATCAGGGTGTCTCTTTCTTTTTCCTTAGTGTCCTTAAAATTTGGGCCCCATTGGAGTAGTGGGTCGGAGACCAGCCACACATTTCTGAAGACCTTGAAGCATATATTTTAATTTAATAAAGATAGCAGCTTGAGAAAATGTAGAAGCTTTAAATTTGGCGCAAGGGTGCTCTTTACTATTTCTTGTGTGTCCCCCTAATTTGGTATCGATTGGAGTGGTGGTTCAGTACCCCTCTTAGACATCCCAAGTTTTAAAAGCTTATAAATGAAATTACTACAAATAGTAACTTAAAATTAATATATAAAGTTCCACTTGTGTACAAAAGTTAACTGGTATTTAAAGTACAGCGTGGACTGCATATGGGCGAAATCACCCCAAGGGCTCGGATTCTGGACCTTTTAATCGGACTAAGGTCTAACGAACATATATCAAAAATTACGATAACTCAACAACCATTGACACTATCTTCATAAAATTTATGTTGTAGGGTACTAGTAATGAAACTACGGCGGTGATTGCGTACGGTGGGTAATGTAGGGTTCGGAACTTAGAACTTTTTGATCGAAATTAGGCCAAACGAGCATAATTCCAAAACCCCGAAATTTAGACTTAATTGTAGCGGTGGTTCAGGTGCCCTTAAGATATGTCAAAATTAAAAAGCTTGTCTTCGAGATTCATGAAGATAAAAACTTTAAATTTGATACACGAGGGTTTCCTATTTTCGTTTTTGTTTAACACATTTATATTTTTAAAAGGCTAAGAATTTTACAATAAAGCATATTTTGTATAATATTTTATAAATTAAAAACAAAATGTTTTTTTAATAAACGATTAAATTCCTTTTTCTTTATTTTTATTATATCATATATTTTATTGAATTATTACCATAGGTGATATATAATTAAGGCATTGTCTACAATACTTAAGCTATATTCAAAGCTACTTGCTGCATTTGTGAAAAATTTATGGTTATATTTACATGAATTATTTGGAAAGTTCTAAATTTGTAGTTATATTTTAAAAATACATTTATTGCATATTTTGCGTTTATAAGCTTAAGCTGGTCAGCGTAACCTCCTGAGTCGATATAGCCATGTCCGTCCGTCCGTAGGCAAGATAACTCAAAAAATAATGGAACTATTTTTATGAAATTTTAACTGTAGGTTACCAGGACTGAAAGTACGGCGGGGATTTTAAATGGGCAAAATCGGCCCATGGGTTCGGATTCTGGACCTTTTAAACGGTCTAAGGGCTAAAGAACATATAAAAAATCACGATAACTCAACAACCAATGACGCTATATTCATAAAATTTGTGTTGTAGAGTACTTAAAATTTGGGCCCCATTGGAGTAGTGGGTCGGAGACCAGCCACACATTTCTGAAGACCTTGAAGCATATATTTTAATTTAATAAAGATAGCAGCTTGAGAAAATGTAGAAGCTTTAAATTTGGCGCAAGGGTGCTCTTTACTATTTCTTGTGTGTCCCCCTAATTTGGTTTCGATTGGAGTGGTGGTTCAGTACCCCTCTTAGACCTCCCAAGGTTTAAAAGCTTATAAATGAAATTAATAAAAATAGTAACTTAAAATTAAGATAGAACGTTCCAATTGTGTACAAGGGTTAAATAGTATTGAAAGTATGACGGGGACTGCATATGGGAGAAATTGTACCATGGTTTCGGGTTCTGGAACCTTTGAAAAATTGAAGGGCTAAAGAACATACATCTTAAAAGCAGTATAACTCCAAAAATAATGCCGCTATTTTGATGAAATTTTAACTCTAGGTTACTAGTAATGAAAGTACCATGGGAATTGGTTCTGGCCGAGTACGGACAATGAGTTAGGATTCTAGAACCTTTTGATCGATCTGAGGCCAAACGAGTATAATTTCGAAGCCTAAGAATATATTTTCTATTTTATATGTGTCCCCGTAATTTTGAATTAATTGTAGCGGTGGTTCAGGTGGCCCCTAAGATATGCCAACATTAAAAGGCTTATCTTCGAGATTCATGAATATAAAAACTTTAAATTTGATACACGAGGGTTTCTTATTTTCGTTTTTATTTAACACATTTATATTTTTAAAAGGCTAAGAATTTTACAATAAAGCATATTTTGTATAATATTTTATAAATTAAAAACAAAATGTTTTTTTAATAAACGATTAAATTCCTTTTTCTTTATTTTTATTATATCATATATTTTATTGAATTATTACCATAGGTGATATATAATTATTTTATTAATTTCGTTTATAAGCTTTTAAAACTTAAGAGGTCTAAAAGGGGTACTCAACCACCACTCCAAATGATCCCAAATTAGGGGGACACACAAGAAATAGTAAAGAACTCTCTTGTGCTAAATCTGAAACTTCTACATATTTTCAAGTTGCTATCTTTATTAATTTTAAAGACATGCTTTAAGGTCTTCAGAAATGTGTGGCTGGTCCCCGACCCACTAGTCCAATGGTACCCAAATTTCAAGGGCACTATGAAAATAGGAAGGGACACTCTGGTATCAAATTTGGAGGTTTTATCTTCATTGATTTCGGAATTATGTTCGTTTGGCTTAAAATTCCAGGTTCCGAACTCATGGTCCAATCTCGACCGTACGCAATCTCCGCCATAGACTCATTACTAGTAGCCTGCAGCACAAATTTGATGAAGATAGCGTCATTTGTAGTTGAGTTATCCAGAATCCGAACACATGGGCCGATTTCGCCCATTTGCAATCCCCGCCGTACTTTCAGTCCTAGTAACCTACAGTTAAATTTCATCAAGATATCTCCATTATTTTTTTAATTATCGTGCCTACGAACGGGCGGACAGACATGGCTATATCGGCTCAGGAGGTAACGCTGATCACAAATATATATACTTTTCCATATCTAGCTCGCTTCCTTTAGGTGATTACAAACACCATACCAAAGTTAATATACCCCTTTAACTTTCTATAGGTGTAGGGTATAATAATTATTAGATTTCACAAAATAAATGTGATTCTGATTACGTTTTTGATCCCGAAGAAACAGTACATCAGTTAAGTAGTATAGAAGGGGTTGGTGAGTAAATCCACAAAAAATAAAATCCATAATGACTTTTGCCACAAAAATAAAAATCCACAAAAAAAAAATCCACAAAAAAAAAATCCACAAAAAATAATTCACAAAAAAAAAATTCACAAAAAAAAAATCCACAAAAAAAAATTCACAAAAAAAAATTCACAAAAAAAAATCCAGAAAGAACGATCGAAAACAACACAAAAATCGCCGAAATATAGTTTGTTATTGCTTTTATTTATTAAGGTTACCAATAATGTAGTATGCAGTTGCAAAAATATTATTAAATTCTATTAAAGAATATTTTTACTATTTACTTCTGGAAATTAGGGTTAATTTAGTAACCTTATAAATTAATATTTAAAAAGAAATATATATTATGTAATGTACTTATATGTAACACATGTTCATAAGGCATATTGCATACAAATAAAATCATTTAAAAAAAGTGTGCAAAGTAAAAACGAAGACCTACATAAAAAATTAAATTAATAAAAACTAAATTTTTAATAATTTGAATATTACTTCTTTAACGAAATAATATAAAATAAAAAAATATAATAAATAATAAATAAATTTAAAAAATGGATATACATGTGCAAAATATTATTAAAAAAAATCGGTTGTCAGCAATGAAAAAATAACTTAATAATACTGATATAATTTACTTTATGGAAGTTCCCGATCATATAGTGGAAGCTTTTTTGGGCACGGTACATTTAAATCCAGAATGTTAGTGAAACCTTTTGCATTCGTCAATTGTTTATCTCTAAACCAGCTTTTCTACCTTATTAAATGGAAAGTCGTTAAAAAAGAAGATAAACGAAAAATCTGCCAACTTTTCAACGCCCTACAAGATGATTCTTTTTCATTTAAATATTATAGTTACAATGTAAATTTAAAATTATTAATTTATTGTAATGGTGATATTAGAAAATATGGGAAAAGAATGTTAAAGAAATAAATAAGTTTTTAAAATAAAATTAAAGAAAAATATGACGTTATTTAATATGAATTTTTTTTATTTTCATGTATTTAATTTTTATTAAATTTGAAAAAATTTTATTATTTACTTAAAATTAGTTCGACATTTAATTAGAAGTGTTATAAATTTGTTGTTATATATGCACTTACTTATGAATTTCAAAAATTAATAAAAAAAAAAGCAAAAAAAGAAAAAATGGTCATAAAAACATATTACATAGTAAAGAGGTAATAAAAAAAATAACAAACAACAATTTTTGTTTTTTATTTTTGATTAATATATTTCATATTTATTTATTTGTTTTACTTACTTACTTAGGTGGCGCTACAGACCATGAAGGTCCTGGGCCTGACGTAGCGTTCCTCTCCACCTCGTTCGGTCCCGAGCAGATTCTCTCCAGTTGGAGATTTGGAGCCTTCTGATGTCTGTCGAAATCTCGTCTCTCCAACGAAGGTTTGGCGACCTCTGCGACGTGTTCCCTCTGGCCTGGCTTCGAGTATCTTTTTAGCTGGAGCATTGTTGTCCATTCGCTCAACGTGACCTAGCCATTGCAGCCTTTTGATCTTAATTTTTTGAACTAGGTCTACGTCACCGTACAGCTGATAGATCTCGGCATTGTATCTTCTTCTCCAGGTCCCGTCGTCGCAGTAAGAACCGAACACTCGACGAAGAATCTTTCGCTCGAAAGTTGCAAGTGCTTGCTCACTTGCTCTGGGCAATGTCCAGCATTCTGCTCCATATAGTAGCACCGGAAGTATGAGCGTTTTGTACAGTTGCACTTTGGAACTGCGCGAGAGGAGTTTTGAACCCAGTTGTTTTGACAAACCGAAGTAGCAGCGGTTTGCTAGGTTTATTCTTCGTCGGACCTCCACATTGATGTCATTTGCGGAGTTTACATTTGTACCTAGGTAGACAAACTCCTTAACTACCTCAAAGTTATATGTACCAACAGTGATGTTTGGACTTGCTCGATGTATTCTGGCCTCTTTATTTGTTGATAACATATACTTCGTTTTGTTCTCGTTCACTAGAAGACCCATTTTCTTTGCTTCTTCTTCAATACAGACGAAGGCTTCGATGACGGCTCGTTGTGATGTTGTTATTATGTCGACGTCGTCCGCGAAGCCTAATAGCTGAACAGATTTTCTGAAGATTGTTCCTTCGGTGTTGACACGAGAGCGGCGTATAATCTGTTCGAGCACTAAATTGAAGAAGTCGCACGACAGTGCATCACCTTGACGGAAGCCGGTGCATGTGCGAAAGAGCTCCGACATATTTCCTCCAATAGCAACTGCACATTTAGTGTTCTCTAATGTTACTTGGCAAAGTCGGATAAGCTTGGATGGTATGCTATATTCCGACATTGCAATGTACAGTTCCCGGCGATAGATACTGTCGTAGGCTGCCTTAAAATCGATAAAAAGATGGTGTGTATCGATTTGAAATTCATGGGTCTTCTCCAGGATTTGCCTCAATGCGAAGATTTGGTCGATGGTAGACTTACCAGGACGGAAACCACATTGGTAGTTGCCTATGATGTTATTGCAATGTGGTTTCAGTCGTTCGCATATTACGTTGGAAAGGATCTTGTACGCGACATTCAATAGAGATATTCCTCTATAGTTGGCACATGACATGGCATCGCCCTTTTTGTGGATGGGGCATATGGTGCTAATGTTCCAGTCATCGGGCATGCATTCTTCCATCCAGACTCTGGTGATGATTTGGTGCATGCTCCTAACCAAATCTTCTCCTGCTACCTTAAATAACTCAGCTAGGATTCCATCTGAACCAGCAGCTTTGTTATTTTTCAGTTTCTGAATGGCTTGATCAACTTCCATTAGGCTCGGTGGTAGTGTTTCGTCATCGTTGATCATTGTGACTGGTGCATTATTCTGGTGTTCTGAATGCCCGTCATTTAACAACTGTTCGAAATGTTGTTTCCATGTCTTCAATATCTCTCGCGTATCGGTTACCAAATTTCCCATGCTGTCTTTAAGCGCGTGTGTACGTTGTTTGTAGCCAGCTGCCAACTGCTTGGCTTGTTTGTAGAACTTACGTACTTCGCCTCTGTCTCTGCATGTTTCAATGTCCACAAGACGAGATTTTTCATAAACCCTTTTTTTTCGCCTAATGGTGTACTTTTCATCTCGTCTCTTAGCTCTGTACTCCTCCTGCGCCGCTCTGGTTTTCCTCTGCAGGGTCTTGCGGTATGCTACATTTTTGAGTGCTGTTTTAATTGAGCATTCTTCATCATACCAAGGGTTTCTGGTTAGTGTTGGTTCGAAACCTATGGTATTTGAAGCCACCTCCTTGATAATGTTAGAACAATGTTGCCATTGTTCATCGATGGATGGATTATTCAAAGGAGGTGCCGATTGGAGTCTAGAGCTAATTTGTTGGCTGTATTCTCTGGCTATATCAGGCGATTGTAGGCTTCTAATGTGGAATTTTTGTGATCTTGTGTTCTGCAGCTTCCTCACATTAGATATTCGTGCTCTGAATTGTGCTGCTATTAGATAATGATCAGAGTCGATGTTAGCCCCTCTGAAGGTTCGTACATCTAGCACGGATGTTGAGTGTCGTGCGTCAATCAATAGATGGTCAATCTGATTAGATGTACGACCATCAGGGGATAGCCAGGTTATTTTGTGGATGTTCTTATGTGGAAATTTGGTGCTACTTATAACCATGTTACGCGCAGCTGCAAAATTAACTAATCGGTAACCATTGTCTGTGGTGGTGTTGTGGAGACTATGATTACCAATTGTTTTTCCATGTATTGCTTCTCTACCGACTTTAGCATTAAAATCTCCGATTACAATCTTGGCATCGTGTTCGGGGCAGGCTGCGTATGTTCGCTCAAGGGTATCGTAATATTCTCCCTTATCTGCATCCTCTGCTTCGTCGGTAGGAGCATGCGCACATATTATGGAGATGTTGTAAAATCTGCCTTTGATGCGGATGGTTGCAAGTCGTTCATTGACAGGTGTAAAGTCAATGACCAACGACCTCAACCTTTCTCCCACTACAAAACCGCATCCTAATATGTGGTGCTTTCCATGGCAGCTGTAGTAAATGTCGCATTTTCGCTTTTTTAGTGTACCGGTTCCTTTCCAACGTATTTCTTGTATCGCAGTAATATCGGCTTTATACTGCGCGAGAACCTTTTCCAAATTGTTAGATGCTCCTGGGGTGTAGAGTGTTCTTACATTCCAGGAGCAAATTCTTAAATCTTTGTCCTTATAGTTGTTCCATGGTCGTTTTCCGTGTAATCTATTCGTTCTCATATCCGAGGCATTTTCGTCATTCATAACTATTTGTTGGTTTTTATGGGTAAGGTAGATAGCCTTACGCCAACCCCCAGACTGGAGGGCCGTTGGGTTTGAAGAGTTGCTTCAGAATTTGCCATATAATGCGTTGAAGTTCTCATAACTATGTTACGAGTTCAACTGCATTATATAGCGTTTTCCTACTTCCTGAGACGCCAATGTATGTGGCCATTCAGGTTGCAACTATTCTTCCCTCCTCCTTTCTCAACCGGGCTTGGGACCGGCTACGGCGGATTTATTTGTTTTATTATTTTTAATAATTTGATACATCTAATTAACTTACATATTATTGTATATAATTATATATAATAACATATTTCTTTATTTCTATTTACTTTTTTTTTTAATGAATTGAACACTTTTTGGCATACCTATTTCATAATAAAAACAAGTAAAGAAACAGTCAGTCGGTGCAACCGAATTAGAAATACCCTACACCTATTTGGTTCAAATTTAAGGACATATCCATAAGTCATTTTAACACCATAAAAGCTGTTATTAATTTGATCGTAAGACATAGCTAACCAAATTAACTTTATAATACTAAAAACATTTTCTAATTACACTATCTATTAAAAAATATTACAAAATCTTACTAATTTATCTATTTAAAAATATTAAAAAACAAACAAACTTGAAATAAATGAAAATATATTTATTCCAATTCAATTACAAAATGAAAAAATTCTAATTATTAAATTTTGTGATAAAAAGATAATCAAAGCATAATATATTTAATAATCCAAATTTTTAAAAATTGCAATTATTTTAAATGGTTAGTTTATATACCTAATAGAAAAGCTTATAAAAGCAAAATATGCAATAAATGTACTTCTAAAATACAATTACAAATTTTGAACTTTTCATATAATTCATTTAAATATTCAAATAAATTTTACATAAATGCAGCAAGTACCTTTGAACATAGCAGAACCACTACAATTTAGTCTAGATTTCGGGGACACATAGGTCATAGGATTTGAAATTAAACTCGACCAGAACCAATTCGCATGGTACTTTCATTACTAGTAACCTAGAGTTTAAATTTCATCAAAATACCGGCATTATTTTTTGAGTTATTGTGTTTTTAAGATATATGTTTGTTAGTCCTTGAACTTGTCAAGGGTTCCAGAACCCGAAACCATGGTACGATTTCGCCCATATGCAGTCCCGTCATACTTTCAATACTAGTTAACCCTTGTATACAATTGGAACGTTCTATCTTAATTTTAAGTTACTAGTTTTATTAATTTCGATGATAAGCTTTTACACATTTGGGGGTCTAAGAAAGGTCCTGAACCACCACTCCAAATTATCCCAAATTAGGGGGGCACGGAAGAAATAGTAAAGAACACCCTGGGCCAAATTTGAAGCTTCTACTTTTGTCTCAAGTTACTATTTTTATTAATTTCGAAAATATGCTTTAAGGTCCTCGGATCTGAGTGGCTGGTCCCTGACCCACTAGTCCAATGGGGCCCAAATTTCAAAGACACTTACGCAATAGGAAGGGACACCCTGATACCAAATTTGAGGTTATATTTTCATTGGTTTCGGAATTACGCTAGTTTGGCCTAAATTCGATCAAAAAGTTCTCAGTTCCGAACCCATTGTCCAATCCTCACCGTACGTAATCACCGCCGCAGTTTCATTACCAATAACCTACAGCACAAATTTTATGAAGATAGACTCATTAGTTGTTGAATTATCGTGATTTTTAATATATGTTCGTTATCCCTGACACCGACTAAAAGGTCCAGAATCCGAACCCATGGGCTGATTTCGCCCTTATACAGCCCGCGCTTTACTTATAGTACTAGTTAACCCTTGTACACAATTTGAACGGTCTATCTTAATTTTAAGTAACTATTTTTAGTAATTTCGATTATTAGCTTTTAAAACTTGGGAGGTCTGAGAGGGGTACTGAACCACCTCTCCAATTGATCCCAAATTAAGGGAACACGCAAGAGATAGTAAAGAACACCCTTGTGGCAAATTGGAAGCTTCTACATTTTTTCAAGTTGTTATCTTTATTAATTTTAAAGATATGCTTTAAGGTGTTCGGAAATGTGTGGCTGGTCCCCGACCCACTACTCCAATGGGGCCCAAACTCCCAAGACACTTAGGAAATAGGAAGGGACACCCTGATACCAAATTTGGAGGTTCCATCTTCATTAATTTCGGAATTATGCTCGTTTGGCCTAAATTCGATCAAAAAGTTCTAGGTTCCGAACCCATGGTCCAATCCCGACCTTACGCAATTCCCGAAGTAGTTTCATTATTAGTAACCTACAGCACAAATTTGATGAAGATAGCGTCATTAGTTGTTGAGTTATCGTGATTTTTTATATATGTTCGTTAGCCCTTCGATCGATTAAAAGGTCCAAAATCCGAACCCTTGGGCCGATTTCGCCCATATGCAATCCCCGCCGTACTTTCAGTCCTAGTAACCTACAGTAAAAATTTCATCACGATAGCTCCATTATTTTTTGAGTTATCGTGCCTACGGCGGACGGACGGACATGGCTATATCGACTAAGGCGGTCACGCTGATCACAAATATATTTACTTTTCCATATCTAGCTCGCTTCCTTTAGGTGGTTACAAACACCATACCAAAGTTAATATACCCCTTTACCTATTCTATAGGTGTAGGGTATAATAATCCACCATAATTCAGAATCTCACATCTATATAAATATAAATATTCTGGAAAAGGGGACAATCCTGATTTTGAATCCAACTCTAAAATCCATCCTAATTCAGAATTTCATATGTACATATATATAAATATTATGGAAAAAGCGGCAATCCTGATTTTGAATCAAACTCTAAAAAAAATCCATCCTAATTCAGAATTTCATATATACATATATATATAAATATTCTGGAAAAAGCGGCAATCCTGATTTTGAATCCAACTCTAAAATCCCTCTTAGCTCGAATTTCACATATACATAATATATAAATATTCTGGAAAAGGGGAATAACTCTGATTTTGTATCTAACTTTGAAATCCTAACTAACTTTTTTTCATAAATAATAAATAAGCAATAAAGTATTTAATATAATGGGGCTGCCGCCCCCAAACCCCCGATAAATAAATTATTGAAACCCTGATTTTCTATCCAAGTCTAAAGTGGATCCTACTTAGATTTTTACATACATATTTCAACAACAAAATAAATGTATGAGAAATAAAGTGTGAAAATGTATTTTTTAATAACATTGTTGTTTCAGTTTTGCATTTATGTTATCTGGTGGGGCTATTTGTCAATATATGCCATACTTATTATATACCGTTGGAAAGAGTGTAAAGAGACCTTTCTAACGGTATAATAATAAATACAGGGTGTCTTCGAAAAGTTCACATCTATAGTGATTTTTTTTAAAGTTTGAAATTTTTTTTTTTTTTTTCAAAAATTCTCACTTTAAATTGCAATATCTCAGAACCGGTTGAGCCGATTAAGTTGAAACAAGATGTATATTAAAGACAGAATCATGCTCTACAATATATCAGAGAACGGTTTCATTTTATTGTATAACGGTAAAAATATAACGGTTTAATTAAAATTGTTGAAAATGTAAAGAAAATTTTGTAATGCACTTTTCGGCCACTAGATGGCGCCATCGCCACTAGTGACATATATATTCGGAAACTAGGAGATATAAAGTACTGTTACGTGATAACGTCATTTTGGTAGCTGGCAACCCCTTTGCGGAAGTTTATCCAAAAATAAAACGTTAATTGCAGTTTGTTGCAGGTGTTCAATTTTATTGATAACAAGCAATATAATTTAATACTATGTTTGTGTTGTTGTTTAAGTTAAACATACTACATGCTCAAAATGTATTATAATTCAATTAAAAATAAAAAATTTACATTTATAAATCACATTTAACTAAAGAAGGTTACCAGACTGAATAAAAAAAAATTATATTGCCCTTTTACAGAATATAATTAATAATATGAAGTTGCATAAAAAATTAAATAAAAAGAATAAAACCAAAAAACTAATTTTTAAATGTTAGTTTTATTTCAATATGAAAAATTGAAATAAAGCCAATTTGATTTTATTTCAAATTGCTAATTTTTTTTAATGTACAACAAACTATTGAATTTTTAGCTATTTTTCAGAAATTTTGTGAAAAGTAAATTTGTTATTGTATGCATTCAAAAGACTCTTTTTTCGTGATATTTATGTAAATTATGTATACGTGAAATTCTGAATTAGGATGGATTTTATTGTTGGATTCAAAATCAGGATTGCCGCTTTTTCCAGAATATTTATATTTGTATAAATGTGAGATTATGAATTATTAGGGATTTTATATTTTCAGCCCCCGATATTAAAATTATTGAAGCTAGATTTCGCATCCAACACTAGAATCAATAGAATGGTATAAGAATTCGGCATACCTATTTCATACAAAAAATAATCCTGTCTTAGTTAAATAATATAAAAACTTATTTTTATATTAGTAATAATCAATGTTATTTATTGGATTTAAAAATTGTTAAGAAGCGTTATTGAAATGCAGAATTTGATAAAGTTGTGTATTTAATAGTAGATGAATATTTCTTCTTTCTTTTTTTGTCAATTAGTTATTAGTTTTTGTTTGAACTTTAAAAGAAAAAGTCCATTTTGAGGTGTTTTTCAAAAATGCTTAAGATCCAGAAATCAAATAAAGGGAAAGAGAAGTTATATTTAAATGGGTTTAGTTAGCATTTTCAGTATAAAAATAAAAAAAAAGAATTCAGATGGCTTTGTACTCAAAGAAAATCTAAACTTTGTCGAAGCGGTGTTGTAACAAAACCAGAAAATGATTCTCATATAATAATAGAGCAGTATACCCCCCATAATCATGAACCAAATGCTCAAGATGTTACTGTAAATGCAGCAAATAATTTGGTGAAAGAATTATCGTCAACATCATCATTAAAACCTTCACAAATTGTGAGAGAATCAATTATCGCTTGTCCAGCTGATATAAGAGTATATTTACCTGATAACAATGCACAGAAAAAAAAAATTTTAAAAATAAGAAGAAATACAGAACGTTATATAGAGCCAAATAATTTAAACGATTTTCAGATACCAGAAGACTTAAAATATGTTGAAGAAGAACGTTTTGTGTTAAAAGAAAAGGACACTTTCTAAAAGAATTAAGTAAGGCAACATGCTGGGCAATGGATGGCACTTTTTATGTTGCTCCTAAACTTTTCAGGCAACTATTTAGCATTCACGGATACATCGATGGCCATTTTGTTCCTTTAATATATTGTTTAATGACAAAAAAATCAAAAGAATCATATAATGAGTTTTTTTATTGTTTATTTGTTTTAGCTGCAGAACATAAAATAAATTTAACTCCTGATATCATTATTTGTGATTTTGAAATAACTATTACAACACCAGCGAAAGAATATTTTCCCGATAGCAAATTCAAAGGCTGCGCATTTCATTTTGGGAAAATCATGTGGCGCCGTCTGCAAAAAGAAGGATTGGTTAAAAAATATGGAAATAATGAATCATTTAAATTAACTATGAGAATGCTAAAAAGTTTAAATTTGGTGCCAGCGGAAGATATAGTAAATTATTACGCTGAATTAGAAAAAAATTGTACAGATAAAGATTTTAAAAAGATATGTCCTTGGTTTCAAAAGAACTATGTTTATAAGAAAAATAAAATGCCAGTAAAATATGATCCGAAATTTTGGTCGGTGTTTGACTGCGTCCAACAAAATTTACCAAGAACGCAAAATTCAGTTGAAGGTTGGCATAGGAGAATCAAATATATAATTGCAAAAAAAAATTCTGGGGTTTTTGAAATAATAAAAGAATTAGCAAAAGAAGCAATTACTGTGAAGACAAAAATTGAAAAAATTTACGCTGGCCAAATTCAATTTGAAAAAACTTATTTAAAAAAATATAAAAAAATTAAAAGAATTATGAGAAAAAGAAGTAAAATACCAAAATTTGATTATCTAAAATTATTAGCAAAGCATTATAATTTATATTAAATATTTTATTATTTTTTTTTATTTTTATATTTTTTATTATTTATATGAATTTTAATTTATTTTTGGTATTTCATTCAATTTAAAAAACAAGTAAAGAAAAAGTCAGTCGGTGCAACCGACTTAGAAATACCCTACACATTTTTGGTTCAAATTTAAGGACATATTCATAAGTCATTTTAACACTATAAAAGCTGTTATTAATTTGATCGTAAGACATAGCTAACCAAATTAACTTTATAATACTAAAAACATTTTCTAATTACACTATCTATTAAAAAATATTACAAAATCTTACTAATTTATCTATTTAAAAATATTAAAAAACAAACAAACTTGAAATAAATGAAAATATATTTATTCCAATTCAATTACAAAATGAAAAAATTCTAATTGTTAAATTTTGTGATAAAAAGATAATCAAAGCATAATATATTTAATAATCCAAATTTTTCAAAATTGCAATTATTTTAAATGGTTAGTTTATATACCTAATAGAAAAGCTTATAAACGCAAAATATGCAATAAATGTACTTCTAAAATACAATTACAAATTTTGAACTTTTCATATAATTCATTTAAATATTCAAATAAATTTTACATAAATGCAGCAAGTACCTTTGAACATAGTTGAACCACTACAATTTAGTCTAGATTTCGGAGACACATAGGACATAGGATTTGAAATTAAACTCGACCAGAACCAATTCGCATGGTACTTTCATTACTAGTAACCTAGAGTTTAAATTTCATCAAAATACCGGCATTATTTTTTGAGTTATGGTGTTTTTAAGATATATGTTTGTTAGTCCTTGAACTTGTCAAGGGTTTCAGAACCCGAAACCATGGTACGATTTCGCCGATATGCAGTCCCGTCATACTTTCAATACTAGTTAACCCTTGTATACAATTGGAACGTTCTATCTTAATTTTAAGTTACTAGTTTTATTAATTTCGATGATAAGCTTTTACACATTTGGGGGTCTAAGAGAGGTCCTGAACCACCACTCCAAATGATCCCAAATTAGGGGGGCACGGAAGAAATAGTAAAGAACACCCTGGGCCAAATTTAAAGCTTCTACATTTGTTTCAAGCTACTATTTATATTAATTTCAAAAATATGCTTTAAGGACCTCGGAACTGAGTGGCTGGTCCCTGACCCACTAGTCCAATGGGGCCCAAATTTCAAAGACACTTACGAAATAGGAAGGGACACCCTGATACCAAATTTGGAGGTTATATTTTCACTGGTTTCGGAATTACGCTAGTTTGGCCTAAATTCGATCAAAAAGTTCTCAGTTCCGAACCCATTGTCCAATCCTCACCGTACGTAATCACCGCCGTAGATTCATTACCAATAACCTACAGCACAAATTTCATGAAGATAGCCTCATTAGTTGTTGAGTTATCGTGATTTTTAATATATGTTCGTTATCCCTGACACCGACTAAAAGGTCCAGAATCCGAACCCATGGGCTGATTTCGCCCTTATTCAGCCCGCGCTTTACTTATAATACTAGTTAACCCTTGTACACAATTTGAACGGTCTATCTTAATTTTAAGTAACTATTTTTAGTAATTTCGATTATAAGCTTTTAAAACTTGGGAGGTCTGAGAGGGGTACTGAACCACCTCTCCAATTGATCCCAAATTAAGTTGAAACCACATCTCTTCTTCTTAATAACATGGAAGAAGGATTTCAAACAGATGTTGTCTATACTGATTTTAGTAAAGCATTTGATCTATTGCCACATAATATTATTTTACTAAAACTTGAAAAATATGGTTTTCCATTATTTTTCCTTAAATGGATACCGCTCCTATAGTGTTATATTTAAAAATGTGATTTCAGAACCTTTCGTGGCAAATTCGGGAGTTCCACAAGGTAGTCACCTTGGCCCTCTACTTTTTATCTTATCTGTAAATGATGTTTCTTCTTTAATTTCTAATTGCGAGCTTCAAGTTTACGCTGATGATATGAAACTTTTTAAAAAGATTACATCTTATAATGACGCCATCCTTATGCAGAATGATCTTCAAAATTTTAACAATTGGTGCGTTAATAACTGTTTACTACTTAATGTAAATAAATGCGCACTGATATCTTATACACGCCGATCTAGTCCTATTTGTTTCAATTATAACTTAGATGGTATTAGTTTACCTAAAGTTACCTCAATAAAGGACTTAGGGGTGTACTTCGATTCCCAACTTAGCTTTAAAATCCATTATAATAATATTATAAATAAAGCTAATTCACCATTGGGATTTGTTAAACGTTCTGCAAAGGAATTTTCAGATCCTTATGTACTTAAATCGTTGTACACTTGTCTTGTAAGACCAAACTTGGAATATGCTAGTCAAGTTTGGTCTCCGTTTTATATGGTACACATTGATAGGATTGAGGCAATACAAAAAAATTTTCTTAGATTTGCCTTACGCCATTTGCCATGGTCGAATCCCATTATTTTACCACCATATGAACAAAGGCTAAAATTAATTGATTTGTGTACTTTAAATTTTCGACGTGAAGTTTCTGATGTCATTTTTATTACAGAAATTGTCAAGGGTAACGTTAAATCTAATTTAATTTCTAGTAAAATTATTATTAGAAATCTTCAACGCCTTCGCTCTTGCAATTTATTTAAAACTAATAATCATAGGACTAACTATGGCAAATTCGAACCTATTAATAGAATGCCTTTTATAGGTAATAAACATAAACATTATATTGACTTTACACTTTCAAAACACTCCCAAAAACAAAAATTATACAATCGCTATTATTAGGATTATTTTTGTTTTGTTTTTCTTGTAGTAATGTAAAGTTTATAATTTTTAACTTTTAATTTTAATTTTATTTTGAACATATTTATAATTAGTCAAATATGTAATTTTTTATATTGATTTTAATTGTATAATTTTAATTGTTATTTGTATGATTTTTTGTAAACTGTTTGTGTTAAGCAGTATAATAAATAAATAAATAAATAAATAAATAAATAAAGATATGCTTTAAGGTCTACGGTACGGACGGACGGACGGACGGACATGGCTATATCGACTAAGGCGGTCACGCTGATCTGATCACAAATATATATACTTTTCCATATCTAGCTCGCTTCTTTTAGGTGGTGACAAACACCATACCAAAGTTAATATACCCCTTTACCTATTCTATAGGTATAGGGTATAAAAAAAGAAATATATTTTTTCTGCTATAAAAAAATTTTTTTTTTATCATTTAATAAATTTTTAGCACATTTTCAAAAAATTTTGTAAAAATGTGCCTATATAGCTTCACCCTGTCCGTCCGTCCGTCCGTCCGTATGTTTACAAAAACTTTTACACCGTTTGAAATAGAGAAAAGAAATTTTAACCATGGATAGTTTTTGCAAAAAAAATAATTTCGTAGAAGAATTTTTTTCTGTAGCCCCACCTGTTACGGGGCTACAACCCCTCAAAGTTGGAAAACGCACTATATTTAAATTGTTATAACAAGAGTTCTGTTACATATATTTTCAATCTGAAAACGGCAAAAGATAGCTGGTTTCATAAAATTTATAAATTACAAGGCAAATGTTTAGGGTTGCCATACGGTACTAAAATTTAAAATTACGCAAAACTCAATTTTCGCAAAATTTTTGGCCACAAATATCTTCTGAACGGTTCTAGCTAGGGTCTTGAAATTTTGGGAGAAGTTAGATCCTAAAAAAATAATAGGAGTCGGTTAACAAAATTTTTTTGTCAAGCCCCCTGTTTAGGAGCTATAAGGGCCGGAAAATTGAAATTATGCTATTTTTAAGCACCTGTAACTTGAATACCTGTCCAATTTTTTTTTATTAATATACAAAATTTAAAGGTCCAACATTATATTTTAACATATGTTAAAGGTTTTTCTTAAATTTAAAAGGGGTTCCTTAAATTGAAGAAAGTGTCTCTCAGTTTTACCCATTTTTGCTTAGATAATAAAATTCTAAGTAAAATTCCAAATTTTTGTGTAATTCACAATTTAATTCCTAGAACCTAAAAAATTAGAGGATAGGGGGGGGGGGGGGGAGTTGTTAGATTCTTGAGAAATTTGGCAACCTTCCCCATTAAAGGGCTATAACAACTTTTAAATAAAAAATTTACTGTTAGCAGTAAATTTTATAAGTCAGTAGTAACTATTTCCAAAGTTAAACTCAGTATGTAATAAAATATAATTTTGAAAATGTGCTTTTTTGAAAACCCTTGGTTTTTTTTCATCACTTGTTTTAATTTTTTTTCTCAAAAATTTTTCTTCAAAAGTTTAAAATCACTAGGTACGATTAATCTTGAACAATTTTATAGATTTATGGATTTTTTTTTTTGTTGTTTTTTTTTGTGGATTTTGGCTTTTGGATTTTTGTTGTGGATTTTTTTTTTTTGGATTTTTTTTTGTGGATTTTTTTTTTGTGGATTTTGGCTTTTGGATTATTTTTTGTGGATTTTGGTTTGTGGATTTACTCACCAACCCGTATAGAAGTTGTATGCTCTGACATAGAACAAGAAATTTTTCCTGTCGAAATATATGATAAGGTATTAACAATAAAGATAATTTAGAAGAAGGTTTAAAGGTAGCTGAAATGGAAGAACACGGTCAAGAATATTTATGCAAGTGATAATACAAAATAGGAAAAAAGATCACCAACATTCAGAAGATTTTTAACGCATAATATATTGCATTCGCGAAATATAGGGCCAACTGCTAGAGCAAAAGATTTATCTATAGTAGAAACACTTAATTTATCTTTTATACCTGAGATGAAAAATGTTATAATTCGAGAAACAAAGCTAAAAAATTAACAATATGTTAATAAACTAAATCAAAGTTAATTTGGCCTAGACGCAAATGACATCCGATGGCTATTATTGAATTAAATGCGTGTATAGGTATTATACTATTCGCAGCTCCCATTACTGCGACATATGGCTGATGATCAATGCAAATTTAAAATCAAGTTATGTATCTGGAAGCTGATCGTAGACAAGCAATTATTCCCATTTAACGGGAGTACACGCTATACTCAGTACATTTTTTCAAAACCTGCCAAATATGGAATAAAAGTTTGGTGGGTATGTGACTCGAAAACATCTTATCCATTGAAAGGCCAAATTTATACAGACTTAAACCCATCTGGAGAACGTCATATTAACCAAGGTGAGCGTGATGTAAAAGAACTAGTTGCAAATTACAAAGGGTCTAGTAGAAACGTAACATGCGATCGTTTTTTTACCTCGCTGAATTTAGCAAAGTTTTTATTACAGAGTTAAAAGCTTTGTTAGTTTTAGTTCCTATATGTTCCAAATTTAATTTAATTTTGTTTTTTAATTTTAATAAATATAATATTACTAGCTGTTGTCCCGTCACAGAATGACGGAATGTCAATTAAAATAAGAACTTTTTCTAATTAAAAACTATTTCTAATTTCATTATGTACATTATGTTAAAAGTATGTTAAATAAAATTGCAACCGTTTCATTTTATATAACGCATATTATGCTTCCATTCTAGTAATAGATACACAAAAACTAAATAAATGACTCATATAATTTCTTGTTGTATCTTAAAAACTTGAAGATGAATAAGTTAGTTAGTCTACGTTTTATATGTTTCGTGTTTATTAAATGGTCGGGTCGTTAGCTCAAATCCCTTCTTGGTATAATTTTTTTTTAATTTCAATTATTATTGTTTTTTATTTAAGTGAGTACTTGCTTAAATTAAATAAATTAATAAAAGATTTTAAATTTTTTTATAGGTTTAATTTGTTTCAATAATGATCTATTTCTCCATTTATTGATGTTTTATATATATATTTTTAAAAAATGTTGCTATACATTCCATATTGTTTCCTTTGTTTAGATTTAAATCGAAATACTTGTTTGTTGCTAACATTCTATACTGTACCTACTCAACCTTGTTAAATAATGTATCTATTCCAAATTTAACAAACTTTCCCAAATTTAACACCATTTTCTTCCATTTTTAACTTTTTTTAAATAGTAAAATATTTAAAAGATTATGAAGGAAACATGAAGGGTTGACATGGGGGATAGATAAGGGAAACTTTGAAATTACTTTGACACAATGCTTGGTTTATTTCCTTAAGCAAAACAAGCAATGCATCAAATCGAATAATTAAGACTTACTACACAAATATTCATGTCAAGCATAGTCTTCTTAATTTTTATTTACAAAATGTTTTACTATTTATTTAAAATTTCCAGAAAATCATCTGTGATTTTTAAAGCTGAAATGAATTAATTCATAAACTAATAAATAAATTTTATTATATTAAATTAAAATAAATAAAATATTTTTTGGCCTGCTTATGATAATTTTGGATATTTTATTTTCTAAAATAAAATACATCCAACAAAATATTAATATTTTATTTTTTTATAATTAAGCACATCCAACAAAACACATTTATTTGAATGCGTTTGTTACACCTCATTCTAGACAAATTTTTAATAATAATTATATCAATCTCTAAATTTTTTCGTATTAAAATAAAAATCAAAAACTCTTTTATTTTTTTAAAATATTTATTTTTAAAATTTCTTAGGTAAACTCCATACATAAATGAGTATGTATGTTGCACGGTTAAGGTTTTTTGTCGACGAAGTTGTTCTAGAAGGTAAAGTTAAAGACTTTTTTAAAATTTTTTATACAAAAATAGTTTTTAATTATAAATTATTAAGCTACTGAAAAGCTCAGCTAGATTTTAGCATTGATATAGGTATGACACATTTTTTAAAATCGAAAACATAACCAGGTATGCGGTTGCACTCATAAGGGTTAATATACACAATGCATACCGAGGACATTTACGTCAATATAAACCCAGATTAATCATCTCACTTTGATACTTCTGATTATGAAAAGACAAATCCGTATAGTTTCCTTTTATTAAACAAAAAACAATTGGGACTCTTTAAGGTTGAATTGAATGGTGAAATTTTATCTGAGTTTGTTGGACTCAGACTAAGATTTCATTCAAACCTACACAAATAAAAATATTAAGAAAGCTAAATGCGTGGAAAAATATGTAGTAAACGATGTAAGCATAGAATATTATAGAAACTCATAATTGTTGAATAACTTCATTTTTTACAGTAATATGAAAGCTTTTAGTTCAAATTTATATGATACTAGTGTCGCCCTTTGCTCGAAATTCGAGCTTTTTGTGCTTTTAAATTTACATAACAAATCCGTTTTGTGTAATATATATTAGACTAATATTACACGAAACTAATTTTTTTTTCCTATACATAAAAAAATGTATGGCAACAATGTTGTCAACAATTCTTGCGTTTGAAATTTGCTTATAAAAAAATTTATAATTTTTTCAACTATAAAAACGTTTTTAAGTATTTTTGAATTTTATTCCTGTAGCTTAACGCGCTATAAATAGAGTATAATTTTATACACTTATTACACAAAAAAATATATAAGTTTCTCAAAATTTGATGATTTTTCTAAACAAATACATATGTATACATATTTACTAAAGTCAAGTAGCCAAATTCGAGGTAATGCTGTCCTACATATAGAAAACTGTACTTTTTTCTAACATTTTAGTACGATTTGAACTATGTTGTATGTATTGTGTATCCTAATTAAAAACTTTATTCATAGAGCATTATATGTACAACAAAATTTAACATACCTATCATAATTCATAAGTAAATAAGTCAAATACTTAGTATTATATTATATTGAAGCTGCCAAAATACAAAATAATAGTTAAGTTGACAGAAGTCGAGATTTTTTTTTAAAATCACAATTTTAAGATTTATAACATATCTACAAAGATATTAAAAAAAAATAACTAATCAATTAAAAAATTGATAAATTTTTCCTCCTCTTATTCCATTTTTAAGCTACATATGCAAATAAGCGCTACATTTCAATAATAAAATCTGAAATTTTAACTACAAATGTATATACATATACAAAAAATGGTTCTGAATTCTTTACTTTACTTTATATTATTATACCTATTTATCTGGGAGTAAACTACTCTTTTTACAGCTGCACCACACCGCCTCTTGAAAGAGAGTACATGAAAGGAGTAGAGAATTAAATATTTATTTTATCTAAATTAAAGAATATAGATTATGTTTTTATTTTAAATGAAACAACTTAATTGTTTGCAATTGGTCTTAAGACTGATTTTATTATATACATACCTATATTTTTTAATTCCCATAAAAATTTACAAAATTATATTTATTGTCAACATGAGCATTTCCTAAAAAATAACATTAATTAATACTAATTTTTGAAATGCTTATGGATTTGTTTTTATTAAAATAATTTATTAATTAAAAGTTAGTAATGAAATGCTAAATTGCATTTCCTGTTTTCAGTTAATTATTAATTTATATATCAAAAGATAAATGAGTTTTACATAATTTTAAATTAATGAAGGTTATATATAATATAACTCCTCCACCCTTTGACAAAAGACTCTCCTGAGTCGTTAAGTTTTATATATATTTGTTTTTTTCTTTTTTGTTTATTTATTATTACATTTTGTCTTTTTTTCTTTTTCTAAATTTTGTTACAATAAAGTGAATTACAATTCTATACTTAAACATAGTTTTCTTTTGCTTACAAATTATGGAGACTAATATGATCTTAAACTGAAAATAATTTTTGAATGAAAAACCAATGAGAAAAAAAATTTTTGTTTAGTTGTCTAAACTTTATCTATATACATATTTACTTTTATTAACAACTATGATTTATATTCTATTGTAGAATATTAGCCTTATTTAGTCAAATTATGTTATAGAAAAATTGATAAATTACCATAAATATATGAAAATTTACAATTAAAATATAAAAAATAGGTAGTATTATAAATAATAGGTACATTTTTTTTCTATATTCTTATATTGAATCATATTTTTTTTTTTTTTTTTTTTTGTACAAAAAATTTTGTTAGGTTTTAAATTTCAATTTGTATGAACTTAGCAACATATGTAGGTACATATTGTTTTCTTTTACATTTTAAGTTTTATTTTATTTTATTATTATTAATTTTTTTTTTTTTTTTTGTTTTATCATAAATTTCAGGTTATAAAAATTGTTTGACACGATATGATACCTACTGGATTAAAATTAAAAATTTAATACTTAGAATTATGAATGACCAATATTTTTTTTCTTTTTATTTATTGTTATAATATTTATTTACATATGTATTTATACATGTACATAATTCATAAACAGATTTACGACCTATCCTAATAATTAAAAAAACATGAACTTGAACTTGAGAAAAAAAAATTTTTGTAATTAGTTTATTCTTATATTACCTACTAAATTAGAGTATTAGAGTATACATATTTAATAAAAAACTTTGTTTTTCATTTGAAATTTAGATAACACCGTATTTTTAGCACATTTTCAAAAAATTTTGTAAAAATGTGCCTATATAGCTTCACTCTGTCCGTCCGTCCGTCCCTTTTTACCTACGATTGACAAAAAAATATCAGGAATGGATAGGTATTGCAATAAAAATAATTTAATGTTAAAACTTTTTTTTGTAGCCCCCCCCGTTACGGAGCTACAGCCCCACAAAGTTGAAAAAAGCCCCATATTTAAACAGTTATAATTAGAGTTCTATAAGGTATATCTCCAACCTGAAAACGGTAACAGACAGCTGCTTTTATAAGCTTTACAAGTTTTTAAAAGCCAATTGTATAGGGTTACCATACGGTACTAAAATTTACCGTTATTCAAAACTAAGTTTTACAAAATTTTTGGTCCCTCATAACTTCGGAACGGCTAAATCTAGAAACTTGAAATTTTGGGAGAAGTTAGATCCTTAGAAATAAGTAAGAGTCAGTTAACAAAATTCTTTTGTCACGCCCCCTCTTTAGGAGCTGTAAGGGGTCGAAAATTGAAATTTTGCTAAAAATTTAGCTTTTAAACACCTATAACTTGAATACCTGTCAAAATTTTTTTTTATTTGTATACAAAATTGAAAGCTCAAAAACGAAAGTTTCAATTAGTGTCAAAGGTTTTTCTTAATTTTGACTTTGTCCGTCCGTCCGTATGTTTACAAAAACTTTTACACCGTTTGAAATAGATTAAAGAAATTTTAACCACGGGTAGATATTACAAAAAAATTAATTTCGTAGAAGAATTTTTTTCTGTAGCCCTACCCGTTACGGAGCTACAGCCCCCCAAAGTTGGAAAAAGCCCTATTTTTAAATTATTATAACAAGAGTTTTATTTAGTGCATTTTCAATCTGAAAACGAAAAAAGATAGCTGGTTTTATAAGCTTCACAAAAATATAAGGCTAAAATGTATAGGGTTACCATACGGTACTAAAATTTACCATTAAGCTAAACTCAACTTTTGCAAAAATTTTGGCCCCATATATCTTCTAAACGGTTCCAGCTGGGGCCTTGAAATTTTGGGAGAAGTTAGGTCCTCCAAAATTAATAGGAGTCGGTTAACAAAATTTTTTTGTCACGCCCCTTGTTTAGGAGCTATAAGTGCTCGAAAATTGAAATTTTGCTATTTTCAACCACCTGTAACTTTAACACCTGTTCAAATTTTTTTTTACAAATATGCAAAATTTACAGCTGCAGCATTATATTTCAACATACTTTAAAGGTTTTTCTTAAATTTGAAAGGGTCTCTTTAAATTGAAGAAATTGTTTCTTAGTATTAACCATTTTTGGTTAGATAATAATATTCTAGGTAAAATTCCAAATTTTGTTGGAGTTCCAAATTGATTTCCTAGAACCGGAAAAAAATGGAAGGGTGAACACAGGGGGAGTGAGCAGATCCATCATAAGTTTGCTAAGCAAAAATTTGGGAACCTTCCTCGTTGAAGGGCTACTAGGTCTTCAAAATTAAAACTTTTATGTTCTTATAAAACAGTAACTTATTCACCAGTGTAAGTTTTTCCAAAATTAAACGTTAACATTAAAGCTCCAACATTATATTTTGCACTTATTAACAGATTTTCTTGAATGCATTGGGGTTGTATTCTAAGTATTTCACTATTAGTCATATAATTAATTATTAATGAAATAACAAAATTATAATATTATCATAATATATATTTTTATAAAAATAAATTATAAAATACTCAGTAAGAAACCGTATATAATTTTGAAAATGTGCTTTTTAAAAACCCTTGGTTTTTTTCCCTCACTTGTTGTTTAATAGTTTCTATATTAATTGGGTTTGATGTTATTTCATCTATAGAAATTTTTTCAATAGATGGGTTACTGTCGCTATCTTCATTTTTTGTTAGTTTAACGCTAACTACATTTTCATTTGTTTTAAAATTTTCTTGAATTTGTTTTGAACCAATTTTAAATATTTTATAATATCTTAAATAATAATGAATTAATACTATTAGGGTTACTACTATTATTACTATTATTACGAAAATCGTAAGAGTAAAACTAAAACTAACATTTTTGTGTTCTTTTATTTCGTCAAAAGTTAATTTTTGTTCTGTAAATGTTACATTGTTGTTATACTGTTGTGGTATTACAAATTTATTCACAAATATTATAGTTTTGCTGTTATACCTGTTATTATCTATTTGAATAGTGCAATTATGAAAAGTTACGAAATAGTTTCTGTTAAGTATCGAAACTCTTTTGTTACAAGTACTATTTAATTTTTTTTGGTTTATGTTTATTAGAATTAAAATATTGTTTTCTATTTCTATGTATTTTACTTCCTTTTTTGTGATAATTAATTTACAATTTCCTTTAAGAACACAATTTTTACTTAATATTAGTTCTTTTACTGATTTACCTTCTTCGAAAGTGTAAGTTTTATTATTAATCCTAACTATATATATTCCATTTCTTCATCAATTTGTTTATCTTTTGAATTTGGAACAGGTATTAACAATTTCTTATTAAAAATTGAAGTTTCGGTTGAAATTTTAATGTCAAATATAACTGCATTATCAAGATATTGGGCTACACCTAGTCTTACATTTAAAAGTTTCTTAAAATCTATATCATAACTATTTATTTCCTCATTTGTTAAAATGTTCGGATGCAAAACTCCTAATCTAGCTGAGGCAACATTATTTTGAATCTGTTCTACCTGATCCTTAAATAAGTCTAATTTAAGCATAAGTTGTAAGAAAAAGGTTTCTCCTAAAAATTCGTTTTTTAAATTATCTATTTGGTGCAACCATTGATTAAGAATTATATATAGATAAACATTTTCATGTTAAAAATTTGTATGAAACTTTTTTCGCATATTTTTTAAAATTCTCTGAAAATCGTTGGCACGAGATAAATGTATTATAACTCTTTCTATTTTATAGTATACCCTTTATTTTTATTCTCTACATAGTACATGTAACATGATTCAAGAATATAAATACTATGACACTAAAGAAAAGAAAAAAATCGAATAAGAAAAAAAACGAGGAAGTGTGTAGTAGAGTAGATTGTGTCAACTCTGGGATACCCGTATGACCGTAGTATAAACATTATAATATCATCCGATTAATTACTTTTGGCAAAATTTCAAACACACAGCTTTATTAGGTGTAGTGTAATGCTCATATAAAAGAAGGAGTTGTATGTCACTTGCTCGAACCCTCTGCAGTAGACCAACCAACTTTTCCAGTAACTTTGGCCATTACAATTAACTACTTTTGGCAAAATTTCAGATACCCAGCTTTAATAAGTACAGAGTAATGCTCATATAAAACAAGAAGTTATATGGCAGCTACCCGAGCCCGTTGTGCAAACTGGCTGAATTTCAATAGTGATGACCGTTTTTTTTAAAATCCGATTTGTTGAAAGTTCCAGAATCCTAGCTCCTTTAATTTTTGAGTTATCGTAATTACGGATGGACAGACGCACGGACATACATAGCTAAATCGACTTATTTTTCAATTCTGATCCGATCCATACACTTGAGTCTATATCTACCCCCCTACTTCTCTGCGTCATAAACGTAATGGCAAATTTAGTATACCTTTTTGACAAATAGTCATACTTGTATAAACAATGATTTTTTCATTCATAAATTCATAGTTCATTTTTTCGAATTGATTTCGTTTTTTCTAAAAAATTATTTAATTTTGTATGTACTTGTGTACATACCTATATAGATATGTATGCATATAAAGGTTCTAAAATAATTATTTTAAAATCTAACTTTATAGATCTCAATAACAAATAACCTTTATGAATATTTGAAGGTGACCAAACATTTTATTTTCAATTTCTTATGAGGTATAAATTATAACGGGAAACTTTTTGTTTTGATTTTTTCATTTTTGTTTAAATAAATAAATTTTTCTAAAACTCGCAAAGTGCATAGTTGTGAATGGAATATATGAATATTTTATAAAGTGTTTATGTATAGATGTATGTATGATTCAAATTTCTATTTCTAAATTCAAACAAAAAAGAATAAAAAATACTTAACCTGTATGGTGTGGTGGTGCGGAAAAAAGAAAATAACTTCTTATAAGTAGGTATTAAAATAAATAAATTCAGAGAAAAATTATATACCTAATAAATCATAAAAAAAATGATATCAATAGGTTATTGAAATCTATAAATTTAGATTTTAAAATAATTATTTTTGAACATTTTATGCATAATAAGATTTTGAAAATTTAGATAATTTAGAAATTTTCAGTTAAAACAAAATTACAATTGATCTCAATTCAACAAAAACCTTTAAAGATTAAAGAATTTAGAAATTTGAATACATACATACATCTATACATAAACACTTTATAAAATATTCATAGATTCCCTTCACAACTATGCACTTTGCGAGTTTTAGAAAAATTTATTTAATTAAACAAAAATGAAAAAATCAAAACAAAAAGTTTCCGGTTACAATTTAAACCTCATAAGAAATTGAAAATAAAATGTTTGGTCACCTTCAAATATTCATAAAGGTTATTTGTTATTGAGATCTATAAAGTTAGATTTTAAAATAATTATTTTAGAACCTTTATATGCATACATATCTATATAGGTATGTACGCAAGTACATACAAAATTAAATAATTTTTTAGAAAAAACGAAATCAATTCGAAAAAATGAACTATGAATTTATGAATGAAAAAATCATTGTTTATACAAGTATGACTATTTGTCAAAAAGGTATACTAAATTTGCCATTACGTTTATGACGCAGAGAAGTAGGGGGGTAGATATAGACTTAAGTGTATGGGTCGGATCAGAATTGAAAAATAAGTCGATTTAGCTATGTATGTCCGTGCGTCTGTCCATCCGTAATTACGATAACTCAAAAATTAAAGGAGCTAGGATTCTGGAACTTTCAACAAATCGGATTTTTAAAAAAAACCGTCATCACCATTGAAATTCAGCCAGTTTGCACAACGGGCTCGGGTAGCTGCCATATAACTTCTTGTTTTATATGAGCATTAATCTGTACTTATTAAAGCTGGGTATCTGAAATTTTGCCAAAAGTAGTTAAGTGTAATGGCCAAAATTACTGGAAAAGTTGGTTGGTCTACTGCAGAGGGTTCGAGTAAAAGCCATACAACTCCTTCTTTTATATGAGCATTACACTACACCTAATAAAGCTGTGTGTTTGAAATTTTGCCAAAAGTAATTAATCGGATGATATTATAATGTTTATACTACGGTCATACGGGTATCCCAGAGTTGACACAATCTACTCTACCACACACTTCCTCGTTTTTTTATACCCGTATGACTATATAGTCCAAGGGTATAATAAATTTGCCATTACGTTTGTGACGCAGAGAAGGAGGGGGGGTAGATATAGACTCAAGTGTATGGATCGGATCAGAATCGAAAAATAAATCGATTTAGCTATGTATGTCCGTCCGTCCGTCCGTCCGTCATCACGATAACTCAAAAAGTAAAGGAGCTAGGATTATGAAACTTTCACAAATCGGTTTTTATGCAAAAAACGGAATCGAGTTTTAAATTCAGCCATTTTGGTCCACGGGTTCGAGTACCTGCCATACAACTTCTAAATTTATATGAGCATTACTCTATACCTATGGAAGCTGCGTGTCTGAAATTTTGCCAAAAGTAGTTTAGTATAATGGCCAAAGTTACTGCAAAATTTGGTTGGCCTACTGCAGAGGGTTCGAATAGCTGCCATACAACTCCTTCTTTTATATGAGCTTTACACTACACCTGATGAAGCTGGGTGTCCGAAATTTTGCAAAAAATAGTTTAGTGTGATGGCCAAAGTTACTGCAAAATTTTGTTGGTCTACTGCTGAGGGTTCGAGTAGCTGCCATACAACTCCTTCTTTTATATGAGGATTACACTACACCAAATGAAGCTTGTTGTCTGATATTTTGCAAAAAATAATTTAGTGTAATGGCCAAAGTTACTGCAAAATTTAGTTGGTCTACTGCTGAGGGTTCGAGTAGCTGCCATACAACTCCTTCTTTTATATGAGCATTACTCTACACCTAACAAAGCTAAATGTTTGAAATTTTGCCAAAAGTAATTAACTGAATGATATAATGTATATGTTACGGTCATACGGGTATCCCAAAGTTGACACAGTCTACTCTACTACACTCTTCCTCGTTTTTTTTCTTATTCGATTTTTTTCTTTTCTTTAGTGTCATAGTATTTATATTCTTGAATCATGTTACATGTACTATGTAGAGAATAAAAATAAAGGGTATACTATAAAATAGAAATATGTAGTTACAATACATTAATCTCGTGCCAACGATTTTCAGAGAATTTTAAAAAATATGCGAAAAAAGTTTCATACAAATTTTTAACATGAAAATGTTTATCTATATATAATTCTTAATCAATGGTTCAACTTATTAGAAATTTTTATTCTATCTAATTTTATTGAATTTTTATTAGTTTTAATGTGTTATTGAAATTTTCATTTATTTTAACCTGTTGATTAATCGTTTGGATGGAAATATGACTATTTTGTTCGACGATTTTGTTCGACGATTATTTCATTATTGGCAAATGCTTTGTTATTTTTTGAATTCGGAGAATTTATTATGGTCTCTAAACTATTAGTCGTTTCTAAAATTTCTGAAGGATAAACTATATGTAAAATGATATCAAATTTACTTACTATCTCTACTTCATCAATTTTAACTTCTACATAACCTAATTCAGAGTCCATTTTTTCTATGATTAATGTTGGAGATGTCATTGGAAGAAGCCACAGGATTACTAACCAGGTTAATATTACTTTCATCTGTAAATTTTAAACCTCTTTTAATGTTATTTTCATGTACATTTTTTAGTGAGTATTTTCTAAATTTAGGTTGTTCTTTGTGACGTAAACTAGCATAATTTTTTATATAACCTACCTTACGAGTTTCATTGTAATTTTCTCTATTTTTATTTAATTTGGTAATTATTTTATTTTTCATTGTTTTCATACGATCTTTTACCTTATTTCTATCTATTTTATTATTTTCTTCATTGAATGGAGTAGATTTGATGGTGGAGTAATAAGTATTATTATAATAATGAATGGCTTTTAGTATTTGATCTTTAATATTAATTTTTTCTTCCAAGATTAATATTCTAACTTTTTCTGTATAGGTGTTATTTAATCTTTCTATGGCTGCGTTTCGTGTGTGATTATTAGGCTTAACAAAATGAATGTCTATTTTTTCTTCTTTAAAAAATTTTCTAATGTTTGTGATATTGAATTCGTTATCACAGATAAGTTTTTTCATTTTACCTTTTATAGAAATAAATTGGCGAATTTTACTTATTAGTGTCTGATTATTTCTATCCTCTAAATAGAAACTAACTGCATGTTTTGAGAATTTATCAATAAAAACAATAAAAGAGTGTTTAGAGTTGACGTAAATATCAACATGAACTATGTCATTTATTTGAGATGGTGTTTCTGTTATTTTAAATGTTTTTTTTATAGGATTCCTATCGTATTTCGCAGCAGAACAAATTTCACAATTATTTATTACTTTGTTAATTAAATGTTTCAGATTAGGATAATAAATGTGATTTTTAATCCCTTCATAATTTGCTATTATACCCTAATGTCCCGATTCTCTTTTATGAAACAGAGCAATTTGTTTTAACACTTCATTTTCATCTTCAATGTCTCTTGCAAAATGACTACATTTTACAAATTTTACTTTTTTATTATTTGAGAAGAGTTCTATTAACTTTTGTTGTAATTGGTTATAAATGGAGTCTCCTAGTTCTGATTAAATTACTATTTTACCGTAGTGGACATATCTTCAGATTATATCGGATACGTTATTTTTTTTCTGAAATTCTTTTATGATTAAAAATTTTCTCTGTTTCTTTGCTTTTTTTTTCTACTAAAATTATTTGGGTTTTGAAGCGATTTACAACAGTGTCTAGTATAGGTATGTGATCATTAAAATTTTCTTCTTGGGAGTGAATTGTTTGTACTTCTATTGACTCATTATTATTTATTTCATTATTTAAATAGTAATTTTCTTTAAACGTATTTTCTAAGTTGATACTCAAATTTTCATTATCATTCCCCCTGTTTTTGTTTTATGTTGTCTCAATCAAATTGATTTCGTTATTACTTTTATCAATCCTACTCAAAAAATCGGCTACCTTATTATCTTTTCCTTTTATGTAATCTATTTTTATGCCATACTCTCCTAGTTGTATTAACCATCTTTGAAGTCTAGGGTTAATATGTTTCCCAGAATTTTTTGCCTGTAACCATTTTATAGGCTAGTGGTCAGTGTGTAATTCGAATTCTTTTCCAAATAGATACGGCCTAAAATATTTAGTACCCCAAACAATAGCTAACAATTCTTTCTCTGTTGTCGAATAATTTTTTCCGTGATCATTTAGGGTACAAGAAGCAAAAGAGATAGGGTGCCAATCTTGAGTCAAAACAGCTCTTAAAGCAAAATTGCTAGCATCTGTGACTAACTTAAATTTTTTATTAAAATTTGGATATCTCAGAACTGGATGTTATCTCACTGATTAATCTCTTTTAGTTTCTCAAAAGCATTTATATAGTTTGGGTCGTTTATGTTTATTTTGCAATCTTTTTTTAAGTACTTGCCAATTGGATAGGCGATTTTAGAATAATCTTTTATAAACTTCCTATAGTATCCAGTTATACCAAGGAAAGATTTAATTTGTTTTATTTATTTATTTATTGAACCAAAACAAGGTTTTTACAAAAAAATTCTTGAAACTAAAACTTATAATTAACATGAAATTTGATTACATTGCCAAAAAAATTTTAAAAACATTAAGAATCAAAAGTATTATTATTTGTTTATTTGTAGAAAATGCATACAAAGCAAAAACACAGTTGAAATTAAATTTATGAATACTAACTGTATTAACTAACTGTATAAAATAACTAAATTAAAAAAAAAATATGAACTTGAAGTGTAATATGATATAATGAAGGTTAAAATTATTGTCTTAGGTCATGAATGAATTTTAAGTTTAATTTATGTTTAAAAGTGTATCGAGAAATTTGTGTAGAATAAAGATGACTGTGTTTATTGAATGTAATGCAACATCTATTTATTGGTTCATTTTTTCCATATTCAGTTCTATGAGTATTTTCAACTAAGTATTTAGTGCTTCTCGTATTTCTCGCACCATTGTTTATTTTAAAGCTATCCAATAAATACCGAACGTCAATGTTTTTTCTTAAGACGTCAAAAGTAAAGCAGGAAGAAAGAATTTGCCTGCGTGAGGATAACGTTAACATATTCAATGAATTAAGTCTTTCGAGATAGCTAGGCAGAATTGAATAATCTCTAGGATTATATTGATTTCTTAAAGCGAAAAGAAGAAATTGCTTTTGTACGGATTCTATTCTATCAGAATGTATTTGAAATGCAGGATCCCACACAATATTACCATATTCAAGAATAGAACGTACTAAAGAACAATAAAGAGCTTTAGTTACAGCAATGCTGCTAAATTCTTTAGCTCTTCTTTTTATAAAGCCGAGCTTTTTGTTTGCCTTGGAAATCATATACTCATAATGGAGATGGAAGTTCAGTTTATCATCCAACAGAATCCCTAAATCGGTAATGCTTCTAACCCTTTCAAGGGTTACATTATTTTTATTATAACCGAAATGGTAGATCTCTTACGTGTAAAACTTATAACCTTGCATTTTTCAATGTTTAGTTCTAGTTTATTAGAGAAGCACCATTCTTGTAGAGAATTAAGATTTGTCTGAAGTAATGCAACATCAGAGCTATTTTTAATTACATGATAAATCTTGAGATCGTCAGCAAATGCAACATGTGACACACCGAAAAGTTTACTAGAAAGATCGGAAATGAATATATTAAACAAGAGTGGTCCTAAGTGGCTACCTTGTGGTACTCCTGATGTAACATTAATTGGGTCCGACAAAAATCCTTGAAATTTGATATTTTGCGATCTATTTGAAATATAGGAGAATATCCAGTAAAGAAAAGAGCCAGAAATACCTAAAGTTGCAAGTTTGTTTAGTAGAGTTTTGTGATCAACACGATCGAATGCTTTGCTAAAGTCCGTGTAAATAGCATCAACTTGGTGCCCATTTTCCATTTCATTAAGGATTTCAGAAGTATAAACCAAAAGGTTTGTTGTTGTGGAACGACCTTTTCTGAATCCATGTTGTTGTTCGTTTAGTTTTGTATTAATGATGGGCGTAATTTTGTTAACAACCATTTTTTCGAACAACTTTGGAATAGTTGATAAAATAGCAATGCCACGGTAATTTTCGACGAATGATTTATCTCCCTTTTTATGAATAGGGGTAAGATAAGAAGATTTCCAAACAAGAGGGAAAATACCTGAAGAAAGAGATTTATTAAAAATATAATGAAGTGGATAAGTTAGATAATTAACACAGTTGTATAAAAAAGTCGGTGGGATTAGGTCAGGTCCTATACCTTTTTTAGTATCAAGTTTAGTGATTGCTTCAAATATTTCAATTTCGGTAAGATATAAGTCCGTAAAAATAGGATTTGAATTATTAATTAAGTTAGAGAAATCGAAATTAATTGGAGACTCGTGTGGACGATAAACTTTTTGAAAAGACTTAGCAAAGAAATTGCAGATCGTTTTAGGACAATTAGAAAACGTATTGTCTTTTGACATTACGCTTGGATAACCATAACTTTTACGTTTTGTGTTAACGAAGTCAAAAAACTTTTTAGGATCTGTAATTAATTTGTCGCCTACGTTAGTGAGATATCTATCATAAGCCAAATTAGATTTTTGTTTAAATTCAAAAGCAAGATCCTTGTACTTGTTTAATAAGTCATTATTAGGTTCTTTTGAATTTTTAATTATTTTGTATAGTTTATTGCGTTGGTTACGCAATGTCCTAAGTTCACTGTTCAGCCAAGGTTCGGTTGTCTTGTCCTTTTTGCGAATTTTAGGAACAAAGGAGTTAATTATCTCAAATAACTTTGCATAGAATTGAGAGATAATCAAATCAATATCCTGTTCGATTAACAGGTCGTCCCAACTGATGACTGATAAAGCATTATTAATGCTTTGATAATCAGCATTAAGAAAGTCATATACAAAAGTATTATTGTAAGATTTGGTAAAAAGAGGTATAGCAGTGGAAAATTCGAAGATGATTGCGTTATGATGCGGAGTGTTTGTAAAAAGGTTTTCTGAATCATCAGCGAGCTTTACCACCACTTTATCATATGCATTCGTGAATGCAAGATCTAACCACTTGTAATAATTATTCGGAAAGCTGATAATTTGTTGTAAATCGTTACCATAAAATACATTAATTAGATCGAAATCTATTTCGTCCTGAAAGTTGATTGGTAGTAACAAATTATCAGATTCATCAACAATAAAAGATAAAGAAGGACGGTTAAAGTCCCCTAAAATTATAATTGAATCATCCTCATTCATATTTGATATAACCTGCTGGTATATCTTGAAAAATTCAGAATAAGAGGAATTGTCAGAATTAGGAGGAAAGTAAACAATACCCAGGTATAAAAAATTATTACCTAAGTTAACTTTAATAAATTGGTGATCAAAAGAGTGGTAAGTCCTAGTGATTAATGCCACACTAGATAAGGTATTGTTTACTGCAAGTAGTACACCACCACCACGAGAACAATTTGTAGCAAGATAATCCCGATCTTTTCTATAAATCGACCAAGTACTGTGCAAAATTTCTTCATTAACAAAGGAATCGTTTAACCATGTTTCAGTGATAGCAATAATATTAAATTCACATGACTTAGCATCAATATATAATTTCTTAAGCTTTCCCCTCATACCACTGCAATTGTGGTAGAATAATTTCAGTTTATTAGAGGAACTAACGCTATTTTTGATGCTATGGTTAGACAGTGTGACTAAATTGGAATTAGTGTAAGAATCGATATTAGGATTTTGTTCGAGACTTGCATAATTATTTCGTGTTTGGACGAAAAAACTTGTTATTGTTGTAGGTAGTCTGAAATTTCTAATTGTTTCTATTTTTTCTGGATTTGGTTTGATGCCTTGTGGGGTCAATACATGTCCAAGGTACTCTGTTTCTTTAGATAAAAAATTGCATTTATCAATTTGAATTTTTAATCCAGCTTTTTTCAAAGTATTAAAAATTTTTCTCAAATTTGTTAAATGTTCTTCTAAGGATGTACTGAAAATAAGGATATCATCGAAATAAACAACGCAGATTTTGTTGATAAATTCTATTAAAACTGAATTCATCAACCTTTGAAATGTGGCTGCAGAGTTCTTAAGACCAAAGGGCATTCTGGCAAACTCAAAATGGCCAAATGGAGTGGAAAATGCTGTCTTTTTTCTGTCTTCAGGCTTAACTAAGATTTGATGAAATCCCTTAGCCAAGTCGAGGGTCGTAAAATATTGTGATTTTCCCAATTTGTCTAATATCGTGTCAATATTAGGAATTGGAAATTTATCACTTACGGTGACTTCATTCAGTTTCCTGTAATCAATTACGATTCTCCATTTTTGTTTGCCTAAATTGTTCTTTTTCTTAGGAACAATCCAAAGTGGACTGTTATAAGGAGAGTTGCTCTCAGTAATAATCCCTTGATCCAGCATTTCTTTAATTTGATGCTCAATTTCTAACTCATGAATTTTTGGATAGCGGTATATTTTCGAGTATATGGGGTTATTTGAATTTGTTATTATCTCATGTTGTATTTCATGAGTAAAAGTTAGTTAATCTCCCTCTATAAAAATAAGTTTTCATATTCTTTTAAAAGTTTAGTAATTTTTATTTTTTCCTCGTCATTTAAATGTTCGAGATTTATTTTGTCATATAAGTGACCATCAATTGGTTGAAGTGTATTAATATTAGAAATATCGAATGGATAACTATGATTAATAAAAAATATTTTATTCCCTTTTACTTCAATATATTTATGCTCTAAATTAATTTTCGTTTTGAATAGCAGTAAAACATTTTGCCCTATAATGGCGTCATAATTTCTACCAAATAATTCTACTACTTTCCAAGAAATAGTTCCAGAAGTATTAAACTGTTTTGGTATGGGAGTAACTATTTTATTTGTACCATTTATTGTACTATAAAACATAGGTTTGTCGAGTTTTTCTTCGTTATAGTTTTTTAAAATATTTGGTCTTATTACACTTGTTGTAGAACCGGTATCAACCAGACATTTAATTATTTGGTTTTCGATATTTAAAGAAATTATGGAGAGGTTGAATTCCGAGGCTCGCTTTGAAAATTTACGGCATTATCCTGTAAATTTCCGATTTCCATCGAATCTAGCTTATCACTGAAATAATTACTATATCGTCGATCATTAAATTGAATTCTTTGTCTACTTTGTCCAGAATTACTATTAAAATTGTTTGGTGATCTATAATTATTTGGATTGTTATTAAAATATCTACTTTGGTTTGCGTTACTATTATGTTTGAGAAAATTCCTAAAATTTTGGCTAATTTGAGCTGAATTATTCCCCACTGTAAAATTGTTATTATTACTGTATTTATTTTTATTATTATTATTACTTTTATTATAACTACTATTTCCTAAAAGATTGGGATTTTTCTGAGTTGGTTTTTGAAAAATTTTATTATTGTTATATCTATTATTAATTTTCCTATGGTTAATATCTATAGTTCTTACATCATCTAAAAGTTTTAACTTAGCGTACCTATTATAAATTTCTATCATATTTGAATTATCAGGAATGTGAGCTCTTATAATCCCATTTATTTTTTCAATTAAAATTTCAAATAAATCTCTACTAATATTTTCCGGTTTATAAATTTCAAGATCATATAATCAAGATCATATAACTCATTTAGTTGGTAATTAACACTAATAAACTCATCAAATAATTCTCTTAAATTACATACCTTAATAAATCTGCAATAGTTGAATAATTCAGAATAATTTTTCTGTGATTGGAAGTGTTGTTTTAGTTTTGTTTTCACCTCTTCCCACGAAGGTTCATCTCCCTATTGTCTAATGCATTTTTCAGCTTCATTTTCCAGTTTTTGATTTAAGATTATTTGGTGACAATATTTTAAGAGTTGTTGGTTGTTTCTGCATAACTCTCTTGAATTTTCTACAGATTTTATGAACGATGTTAAACTGTGGTCATTATTACCAGAAAATGTTTTAAGATGGCGAAACTGACTGATAATATTATCAGTACTTAAATTAAATGTGTTTTGTTGACTTGGTTGTGGTTGTTGTTTTTGTTGTTGTTGTCGTTGGATTTGTTGTTGTTGTAGATTTATTCGTCCTTTCTGTTGTATGATAACTCTAGAAAGTTCATCAAGTTGATTTCTTAATTCATCGATTGTAGACATATTTGCAATGTTTCTCAAAAGATTTTTGTTTCAGAATACTATTAGTTTTAGTGTTAATGTTTCAATTTTTTGTTATAAAGCTTGATTGATTTAGTTATTTTTATTTGATTTTACTGTATTATTTTAATTTGATTTAATTAAATTTTATATATTATTTTATTTTTTTATTTATTTATTAATTTTTTGTTTTATATACTTATTTGTATTCTTGTGATTTTGTTTTATTTAAGTTTATTAACTATTCTTATTTTAAAGTTTCCAATTTCACCAAATTAGGATGTTACTTAATTCACTTACATTAATCGATATTATCTATATGTTCTTTAGAAATTAGAAATTTTTAAATAATTGTTAATTGTACTAAAAAAATTGTTTAAATCACTGATTATTATTGAAAAGTTTTTTATTTATTAAATTAATTATTATTAAAAATTTTCTTAAATTTATATTATTAAATAAGTAAGCGTTAAACTGCTCACTACATTTTCATTTGTTTTAAAATTTTCTTGAATTTGTTTTGAACCAATTTTAAATATTTTATAATATCTTAAATAATAATGAATTAATACTATTAGGGTTACTACTATTATTACTATTATTACGAAAATCGTAAGAGTAAAACTAAAACTAACATTTTTGTGTTCTTTTATTTCGTCAAAAGTTAATTTTTGTTCTGTAAATGTTACATTGTTGTTATACTGTTGTGGTATTACAAATTTATTCACAAATATTATAGTTTTGCTGTTATACCTGTTATTATCTATTTGAATAGTGCAATTATGAAAAGTTACGAAATAGTTTCCGTTAAGTATCGGAACTCTTTTGTTACAAGTACTATTTAATTTCTTTTGGTTTATGTTTATTAGAATTAAAATATTGTTTTCTATTTCTATGTATTTTACTTCCTTTTTTGTGATAATTAATTTACAATTTCCTTTAAGAACACAATTTTTACTTAATATTAGTTCTTTTACTGATTTACCTTCTTCGAAAGTGTAAGTTTTATTATTAATCCTAACTATATATATTCCATTTCTTCATCAATTTGTTTATCTTTTGAATTTGGAACAGGTATTAACAATTTCTTATTAAAAATTGAAGTTTCGGTTGAAATTTTAATGTCAAATATAACTGCATTATCAAGATATTTGGCTACACCTAGTCTTATATTTAAAAGTTTCTTAAAATCTATATCATAACTATTTATTTCCTCATTTGTTAAAATGTTCGGATGCAAAACTCCTAATCTAGCTGAGGCAACATTATTTTGAATGTGTTCTACCTGATCCTTAAATAAGTCTAATTTAAGCATAAGTTGTAAGAAAAAGGTTTCTCCTAAAAATTCGTTTTTTAAATTATCTATTTGGTGCAACCATTGATTAAGAATTATATATAGATAAACATTTTCATGTTAAAAATTTGTATGAAACTTTTTTCGCATATTTTTTAAAATTCTCTGAAAATCGTTGGCACGAGATAAATGTATTATAACTCTTTCTATTTTATAGTATACCCTTTATTTTTATTCTCTACATAGTACATGTAACATGATTCAAGAATATAAATACTATGACACTAAAGAAAAGAAAAAAATCGAATAAGAAAAAAAACGAGGAAGTGTGTAGTAGAGTAGATTGTGTCAACTCTGGGATACCCGTATGACCGTAGTATAAACATTATAATATCATCCGATTAATTACTTTTGGCAAAATTTCAAACACACAGCTTTATTAGGTGTAGTGTAATGCTCATATAAAAGAAGGAGTTGTATGTCACTTGCTCGAACCCTCTGCAGTAGACCAACCAACTTTTCCAGTAACTTTGGCCATTACACTTAACTACTTTTGGCAAAATTTCAGATACCCAGCTTTAATAAGTACAGAGTAATGCTCATATAAAACAAGAAGTTATATGGCAGCTACCCGAGCCCGTTGTGCAAACTGGCTGAATTTCAATAGTGATGACCGTTTTTTTTAAAATCCGATTTGTTGAAAGTTCCAGAATCCTAGCTCCTTTAATTTTTGAGTTATCGTAATTACGGATGGACAGACGCACGGACATACATAGCTAAATCGACTTATTTTTCAATTCTGATCCGATCCATACACTTGAGTCTATATCTACCCCCCTACTTCTCTGCGTCATAAACGTAATGGCAAATTTAGTATACCTTTTTGACAAATAGTCATACTTGCATAAACAATGATTTTTTCATTCATAAATTCATAGTTCATTTTTTCGAATTGATTTCGTTTTTTCTAAAAAATTATTTAATTTTGTATGTACTTGCGTACATACCTATATAGATATGTATGCATATAAAGGTTCTAAAATAATTATTTTAAAATCTAACTTTATAGATCTCAATAACAAATAACCTTTATGAATATTTGAAGGTGACCAAACATTTTATTTTCAATTTCTTATGAGGTATAAATTATAACGGGAAACTTTTTGTTTTGATTTTTTCATTTTTGTTTAAATAAATAAATTTTTCTAAAACTCGCAAAGTGCATAGTTGTGAATGGAATATATGAATATTTTATAAAGTCTTTATGTATAGATGTATGTATGATTCAAATTTCTATTTCTAAATTCAAACAAAAAAGAATAAAAAATACTTAACCTGTATGGTGTGGTGGTGCGGAAAAAAGAAAATAACTTCTTATAAGTAGGTATTAAAATAAATAAATTCAGAGAAAAATTATATACCTAATAAATCATAAAAAAAATGATATCAATAGGTTATTGAAATCTATAAATTTAGATTTTAAAATAATTATTTTTGAACATTTTATGCATAATAAGATTTTGAAAATTTAGATAATTTAGAAATTTTCAGTTAAAACAAAATTACAATTGATCTCAATTCAACAAAAACCTCTAAAGATTAAAGAATTTAGAAATTTGAATACATACATACATCTATACATAAACACTTTATAAAATATTCATAGATTCCCTTCACAACTATGCACTTTGCGAGTTTTAGAAAAATTTATTTAATTAAACAAAAATGAAAAAATCAAAACAAAAAGTTTCCGGTTACAATTTAAACCTCATAAGAAATTGAAAATAAAATGTTTGGTCACCTTCAAATATTCATAAAGGTTATTTGTTATTCAGATCTATAAAGTTAGATTTTAAAATAATTATTTTAGAACCTTTATATGCATACATATCTATATAGGTATGTACGCAAGTACATACAAAATTAAATAATTTTTTAGAAAAAACGAAATCAATTCGAAAAAATTAACTATGAATTTATGAATGAAAAAATCATTGTTTATACAAGTATGACTATTTGTCAAAGAGGTATACTAAATTTGCCATTACGTTTATGACGCAGAGAAGTAGGGGGGTAGATATAGACTTAAGTGTATGGATCGGATCAGAATTGAAAAATAAGTCGATTTAGCTATGTATGTCCGTGCGTCTGTCCATCCGTAATTACGATAACTCAAAAATTAAAGGAGCTAGAATTCTGGAACTTTCAACAAATCGGATTTTTAAAAAAAACCGTCATCACCATTGAAATTCAGCCAGTTTGCACAACGGGCTCGGGTAGCTGCCATATAACTTCTTGTTTTATATGAGCATTAATCTGTACTTATTAAAGCTGGGTATCTGAAATTTTGCCAAAAGTAGTTAAGTGTAATGGCCAAAGTTACTGGAAAAGTTGGTTGGTCTACTGCAGAGGGTTCGAGTAAATGCCATACAACTCCTTCTTTTATATGAGTATTACACTACACCTAATAAAGCTGTGTGTTTGAAATTTTGCCAAAAGTAATTAATCGGATGATATTATAATGTTTATACTACGGTCATACGGGTATCCCAGAGTTGACACAATCTAATCTACTACACACTTCCTCGTTTTTTTATACCCGTATGACTATATAGTCCAAGGGTATAATAAATTTGCCATTACGTTTGTGACGCAGAGAAGGAGGGGGGGTAGATATAGACTCAAGTGTATGGATCGGATCAGAATCGAAAAATAAATCGATTTAGCTATGTATGTCCGTCCGTCCGTCCGTCCGTCATCACGATAACTCAAAAAGTAAAGGAGCTAGGATTATGAAACCTTCACAAATCGGTTTTTATGCAAAAAACGGAATCGAGTTTTAAATTCAGCCATTTTGGTCCACGGGTTCGAGTACCTGCCATACAACTTCTAAATTTATATGAGCATTACTCTATACCTATGGAAGCTGCGTGTCTGAAAACCAGGTTAATATTACTTTCATCTGTAAATTTTAAACCTCTTTTAATGTTATTTTCATGTACATTTTTTAGTGAGTATTTTCTAAATTTAGGTTGTTCTTTGTGACGTAAACTAGCATAATTTTTTATATAACCTACCTTACGAGTTTCATTGTAATTTTCTCTATTTTTATTTAATTTGGTAATTATTTTATTTTTCATTGTTTTCATACGATCTTTTACCTTATTTCTATCTATTTTATTATTTTCTTCATTGAATGGAGTAGATTTGATGGTGGAGTAATAAGTATTATTATAATAATGAATGGCTTTTAGTATTTGATCTTTAATATTAATTTTTTCTTCCAAGTTTAATATTCTAACTTTTTCGGTATGGGTATTATTTAATCTTTCTATGGCTGCGTTTCGTGTGTGATTATTAGGCTTAACAAAATGAATGTCTATTTTTTCTTCTTTAAAAAATTTTCTAATGTTTGTGCTATTGAATTCGTTATCACAGATAAGTTTTTTCATTTTACCTTTTATAGAAATAAATTGGCGAATTTTACTTATTAGTGTCTGATTATTTCTATCCTCTAAATAGAAACTAACTGCATGTTTTGAGAATTTATCAATAAAAACAATAAAAGAGTGTTTAGAGTTGACGTAAATATCAACATGAACTATGTCATTTATTTGAGATGGTGTTTCTGTTATTTTAAATGTTTTTTTTATAGGATTCCTATCGTATTTCGCAGCAGAACAAATTTCACAATTATTTATTACTTTGTTAATTAAATGTTTCAGATTAGGATAATAAATGTGATTTTTAATCCCTTCATAATTTGCTATTATACCCTAATGTCCCGATTCTCTTTTATGAAACAGAGCAATTTGTTTTAACACTTCATTTTCATCTTCAATGTCTCTTGCAAAATGACTACATTTTACAAATTTTACTTTTTTATTATTTGAGAAGAGTTCTATTAACTTTTGTTGTAATTGGTTATAAATGGAGTCTCCTAGTTCTGATTAAATTACTATTTTACCGTAGTGGACATATCTTCAGATTATATCGGATACGTTATTTTTTTTCTGAAATTCTTTTATGATTAAAAATTTTCTCTGTTTCTTTGCTTTTTTTTTCTACTAAAATTATTTGGGTTTTGAAGCGATTTACAACAGTGTCTAGTATAGGTATGTGATCATTAAAATTTTCTTCTTGGGAGTGAATTGTTTGTACTTCTATTGACTCATTATTATTTATTTCATTATTTAAATAGTAATTTTCTTTAAACGTATTTTCTAAGTTGATACTCAAATTTTCATTATTATTCCCCCTGTTTTTGTTTTATGTTGTCTCAATCAAATTGATTTCGTTATTACTTTTATCAATCCTACTCAAAAAATCGGCTACCTTATTATCTTTTCCTTTTATGTAATCTATTTTTATGCCATACTCTCCTAGTTGTATTAACCATCTTTGAAGTCTAGGGTTAATATGTTTCCCAGAATTTTTTGCCTGTAACCATTTTATAGGCTGGTGGTCAGTGTGTAAATCGAATTCTTTTCCAAATAGATACGGCCTAAAATATTTAGTACCCCAAACAATAGCTAACAATTCTTTCTCTGTTGTCGAATAATTTTTTCCGTGATCATTTAGGGTACAAGAAGCAAAAGAGATAGGGTGCCAATCTTGAATCAAAACAGCTCTTAAAGCAAAATTGCTAGTATCTGTGACTAACTTAAATTTTTTATTAAAATTTGGATATCTCAGAACTGGATGTTATCTCACTGATTAATCTCTTTTAGTTTCTCAAAAGCATTTATATAGTTTGGGTCGTTTATGTTTATTTTGCAATCTTTTTTTAAGTACTTGCCAATTGGATAGGCGATTTTAGAATAATCTTTTATAAACTTCCTATAGTATCCAGTTATACCAAGGAAAGATTTAATTTGTTTTATTGTTGTAGGTAGTCTGAAATTTCTAATTGTTTCTATTTTTTCTGGATTTGGTTTGATGCCTTGTGGGGTCAATACATGTCCAAGGTACTCTGTTTCTTTAGATAAAAAATTGCATTTATCAATTTGAATTTTTAATCCAGCTTTTTTCAAAGTATTAAAAATTTTTCTCAAATTTGTTAAATGTTCTTCTAAGGATGTACTGAAAATAAGGATATCATCGAAATAAACAACGCAGATTTTGTTGATAAATTCTATTAAAACTGAATTCATCAACCTTTGAAATGTGGCTGCAGAGTTCTTAAGACCAAAGGGCATTCTGGCAAACTCAAAATGGCCAAATGGAGTGGAAAATGCTGTCTTTTTTCTGTCTTCAGGCTTAACTAAGATTTGATGAAATCCCTTAGCCAAGTCGAGGGTCGTAAAATATTGTGATTTTCCCAATTTGTCTAATATCGTGTCAATATTAGGAATTGGAAATTTATCACTTACGGTGACTTCATTCAGTTTCCTGTAATCAATTACGATTCTCCATTTTTGTTTGCCTAAATTGTTCTTTTTCTTAGGAACAATCCAAAGTGGACTGTTATAAGCAGAGTTGCTCTCAGTAATAATCCCTTGATCCAGCATTTCTTTAATTTGATGCTCAATTTCTAACTCATGAATTTTTGGATAGCGGTATATTTTCGAGTATATGGGGTTATTTGAATTTGTTATTATCTCATGTTGTATTTCATGAGTAAAAGTTAGTTAATCTCCCTCTATAAAAATAAGTTTTCATATTCTTTTAAAAGTTTAGTAATTTTTATTTTTTCCTCGTCATTTAAATGTTCGAGATTTATTTTGTCATATAAGTGACCATCAATTGGTTGAAGTGTATTAATATTAGAAATATCGAATGGATAACTATGATTAATAAAAAATATTTTATTTCCTTTTACTTCAATATATTTATACTCTAAATTAATTTTCGTTTTGAATAGCAGTAAAACATTTTGCCCTATAATGGCGTCATAATTTCTACCAAATAATTCTACTACTTTCCAAGAAATAGTTCCAGAAGTATTAAACTGTTTTGGTATGGGAGTAACTATTTTATTTGTACCATTTATTGTACTATAAAACATAGGTTTGTCGAGTTTTTCTTCGTTATAGTTTTTTAAAATATTTGGTCTTATTACACTTGTTGTAGAACCGGTATCAACCAGACATTTAATTATTTGGTTTTCGATATTTAAAGAAATTATGGAGAGGTTGAATTCCGAGGCTCGCTTTGAAAATTTACGGCATTATCCTGTAAATTTCCGATTTCCATCGAATCTAGCTTATCACTGAAATAATTACTATATCGTCGATCATTAAATTGAATTCTTTGTCTACTTTGTCCAGAATTACTATTAAAATTGTTTGGTGATCTATAATTATTTGGATTGTTATTAAAATATCTACTTTGGTTTGCGTTACTATTATGTTTGAGAAAATTCCTAAAATTTTGGCTAATTTGAGCTGAATTATTCCCCACTGTAAAATTGTTATTATTACTGTATTTATTTTTATTATTATTATTACTTTTATTATAACTACTATTTCCTAAAAGATTGGGATTTTTCTGAGTTGGTTTTTGAAAAATTTTATTATTGTTATATCTATTATTAATTTTCCTATGGTTAATATCTATAGTTCTTACATCATCTAAAAGTTTTAACTTAGCGTACCTATTATAAATTTCTATCATATTTGAATTATCAGGAATGTGAGCTCTTATAATCCCATTTATTTTTTCAATTAAAATTTCAAATAAATCTCTACTAATATTTTCCGGTTTATAAATTTCAAGATCATATAATCAAGATCATATAACTCATTTAGTTGGTAATTAACACTAATAAACTCATCAAATAATTCTCTTAAATTACATACCTTAATAAATCTGCAATAGTTGAATAATTCAGAATAATTTTTCTGTGATTGGAAGTGTTGTTTTAGTTTTGTTTTCACCTCTTCCCACGAAGGTTCATCTCCCTATTGTCTAATGCATTTTTCAGCTTCATTTTCCAGTTTTTGATTTAAGATTATTTGGTGACAATATTTTAAGAGTTGTTGGTTGTTTCTGCATAACGCTCTTGAATTTTCTACAGATTTTATGAACGATGTTAAACTGTGGTCATTATTACCAGAAAATGTTTTAAGATGGCGAAACTGACTGATAATATTATCAGTACTTAAATTAAATGTGTTTTGTTGACTTGGTTGTGGTTGTTGTTTTTGTTGTTGTTGTCGTTGGATTTGTTGTTGTTGTAGATTTATTCGTCCTTCCTGTTGTATGATAACTCTAGAAAGTTCATCAAGTTGATTTCTTAATTCATCGATTGTAGACATATTTGCAATGTTTCTCAAAAGATTTTTGTTTCAGAATATTATTAGTTTTAGTGTTAATGTTTCAATTTTTTGTTATAAAGCTTGATTGATTTAGTTATTTTTATTTGATTTTACTGTATTATTTTAATTTGATTTAATTAAATTTTATATATTATTTTATTTTTTTATTTATTTATTAATTTTTTGTTTTATATACTTATTTGTATTCTTGTGATTTTGTTTTATTTAAGTTTATTAACTATTCTTATTTTAAAGTTTCCAATTTCACCAAATTAGGATGTTACTTAATTCACTTACATTAATCGATATTATCTATATGTTCTTTAGAAATTAGAAATTTTTAAATAATTGTTAATTGTACTAAAAAAATTGTTTAAATCACTGATTATTATTGAAAAGTTTTTTATTTATTAAATTAATTATTATTAAAAATTTTCTTAAATTTATATTATTAAATAAGTAAGCGTTAAACTGCTCACTACATTTTCATTTGTTTTAAAATTTTCTTGAATTTGTTTTGAACCAATTTTAAATATTTTATAATATCTTAAATAATAATGAATTAATACTATTAGGGTTACTACTATTATTACTATTATTACGAAAATCGTAAGAGTAAAACTAAAACTAACATTTTTGTGTTCTTTTATTTCGTCAAAAGTTAATTTTTGTTCTGTAAATGTTACATTGTTGTTATACTGTTGTGGTATTACAAATTTATTCACAAATATTATAGTTTTGCTGTTATACCTGTTATTATCTATTTGAATAGTGCAATTATGAAAAGTTACGAAATAGTTTCCGTTAAGTATCGGAACTCTTTTGTTACAAGTACTATTTAATTTCTTTTGGTTTATGTTTATTAGAATTAAAATATTGTTTTCTATTTCTATGTATTTTACTTCCTTTTTTGTGATAATTAATTTACAATTTCCTTTAAGAACACAATTTTTACTTAATATTAGTTCTTTTACTGATTTACCTTCTTCGAAAGTGTAAGTTTTATTATTAATCCTAACTATATATATTCCATTTCTTCATCAATTTGTTTATCTTTTGAATTTGGAACAGGTATTAACAATTTCTTATTAAAAATTGAAGTTTCGGTTGAAATTTTAATGTCAAATATAACTACATTATCAAGATATTTGGCTACACCTAGTCTTATATTTAAAAGTTTCTTAAAATCTATATCATAACTATTTATTTCCTCATTTGTTAAAATGTTCGGATGCAAAACTCCTAATCTAGCTGAGGCAACATTATTTTGAATCTGTTCTACCTGATCCTTAAATAAGTCTAATTTAAGCATAAGTTGTAAGAAAAAGGTTTCTCCTAAAAATTCGTTTTTTAAATTATCTATTTGGTGCAACCATTGATTAAGAATTATATATAGATAAACATTTTCATGTTAAAAATTTGTATGAAACTTTTTTCGCATATTTTTTAAAATTCTCTGAAAATCGTTGGCACGAGATAAATGTATTATAACTCTTTCTATTTTATAGTATACCCTTTATTTTTATTCTCTACATAGTACATGTAACATGATTCAAGAATATAAATACTATGACACTAAAGAAAAGAAAAAAATCGAATAAGAAAAAAAACAAGGAAGTGTGTAGTAGAGTAGATTGTGTCAACTCTGGGATACCCGTATGACCGTAGTATAAACATTATAATATCATCCGATTAATTACTTTTGGCAAAATTTCAAACACACAGCTTTATTAGGTGTAGTGTAATGCTCATATAAAAGAAGGAGTTGTATGTCACTTGCTCGAACCCTCTGCAGTAGACCAACCAACTTTTCCAGTAACTTTGGCCATTACACTTAACTACTTTTGGCAAAATTTCAGATACCCAGCTTTAATAAGTACAGAGTAATGCTCATATAAAACAAGAAGTTATATGGCAGCTACCCGAGCCCGTTGTGCAAACTGGCTGAATTTCAATAGTGATGACCGTTTTTTTTAAAATCCGATTTGTTGAAAGTTCCAGAATCCTAGCTCCTTTAATTTTTGAGTTATCGTAATTACGGATGGACAGACGCACGGACATACGTAGCTAAATCGACTTATTTTTCAATTCTGATCCGATCCATACACTTGAGTCTATATCTACCCCCCTACTTCTCTGCGTCATAAACGTAATGGCAAATTTAGTATACCTTTTTGACAAATAGTCATACTTGTATAAACAATGATTTTTTCATTCATAAATTCATAGTTCATTTTTTCGAATTGATTTCGTTTTTTCTAAAAAATTATTTAATTTTGTATGTACTTGCGTACATACCTATATAGATATGTATGCATATAAAGGTTCTAAAATAATTATTTTAAAATCTAACTTTATAGATCTCAATAACAAATAACCTTTATGAATGTTTGAAGGTGACCAAACATTTTATTTTCAATTTCTTATGAGGTATAAATTATAACGGGAAACTTTTTGTTTTGATTTTTTCATTTTTGTTTAAATAAATAAATTTTTCTAAAACTCGCAAAGTGCATAGTTGTGAATGGAATATATGAATATTTTATAAAGTGTTTATGTATAGATGTATGTATGATTCAAATTTCTATTTCTAAATTCAAACAAAAACAAGTAAAGAAACAGTCAGTCGGTGCAACCGACTTAGAAATACCCTACACCTATTTGGTTCAAATTTAAGGACATATCCATAAGTCATTTTAACACCATAAAAGCTGTTATTAATTTGATCGTAAGACATAGCTAACCAAATTAACTTTATAATACTAAAAACATTTTCTAATTACACTATCTATTAAAAAATATTACAAATTCTTACTAATTTATCTATTTGAAAAATTCTAATTATTAAATTTTGTGATAAAAAGATAATCAAAGCATAATATATTTAATAATCCAAATTTTTCAAAATTGCAATTATTTTAAATGGTTAGTTTATATACCTAATAGAAAAGCTTATAAACGCAAAATATGCAATAAATGTATTTCTAAAATACAATTACAAATTTAGACCTTTTCATATAATTCATTTAAATATTCAAATAAATTTTACATAAATGCAGCAAGTACCTTTGAACATAGCTGAACCACTACAACTTAGTCTAGATTTCGGAGACACATAGGACATAGGAAATATATTCTTTGGCTTTGAAATTAAACTCGACCAGAACCAATTCGCATGGTACTTTCATTACTAGTAACCTACTGTTAAATTTCATCAAAATACCGGCATTATTTTTTGAGTTATGGTGTTTTTAAGATATATGTTTTTTAGTCCTTGAACTTGTCAAGGGTTCCAGAACCCGAAACCATGGTACGATTTCGCCCATATGCAGTCCCGTCATACTTTCAATAATAGTTAACCCTTGTATACAATTGGAACGTTCTATCTTAATTTTAAGTTACTAGTTTTATTAATTTCGATGATAAGCTTTTACATATTTGGGGGTCTAAGAGAGGTTCTGAACCACCACTCCAAATGATCCCAAATTAGGGGGGCACGGAAGAAATATTAAAGAACACCCTAGGCCAAATTTGAAGCTTCTACATTTGTTTCAAGTTACTATTTTTATTAATTTCGAAAATATGCTTTAAGGTCCTCGGAACTGAGTGGCTGGTCCCCCACCCACTAGTCCAATGGGGCCCAAATTTCAAAGACACTTACGCAATAGGAAGGGACACCCTGATACCAAAGTTGGAGGTTATATCTTCATTGGTTTCGGAATTATGCTCGTTTGGCCTAAATTCTCAGTTCCGAACCCATTGTCCAATCCTCACCGTACGTAATCACCGCCGTAGTTTCATTACCAATAACCTACAGCAAAAATTTCATGAAGATAGCCTCATTAGTTGTTGAGTTATCGTGATTTTTAATATATGTCCGTTATCTCTGACACCGACTAAAAGGTCCAGAATCCGAACCCATGGGCTGATTTCGCCTTTATACAGCCCGCGCTTTACTTATAGTACTAGTTAACCCTTGTACACAATTTGAACGGTCTATCTTAATTTTAAGTAACTATTTTTAGTAATTTCGATTATAAGCTTTTAAAACTTGGGAGGTCTGAGAGGGGTACTGAACCACCTCTCCAATTGATCCCAAATTAAGGGAACACGCAAGAGATAGTAAAGAACACCCTTGTGGCAAATTGGAAGCTTCTACATTTTTTCAAGTTGTTATCTTTATTAATTTTAAAGATATGCTTTAAGGTCTTCGGAAATGTGTGGCTGGTCCCCGACCCACTACTCCAATGGGACCCAAATTCACAAGACACTTAGGAAATAGGAAGGGACACCCTGATACTAAATTTGGAGGTTCTATCTTCATTGGTTTCGGAATTATGCTCGTTTGGCCTAAATTCGATCAAAAAGTTCTAGGTTCCGAACCCATGGTCCAATCCCGACCTTACGCAATTCTCGAAGTAGTTTCATTACTAGTAACCTACAGCACAAATTTGATGAAGATAGCGTCATTAGTTGTTGAGTTATCGTGATTTTTTATATTTGTTCGTTAGCCCTGAAACCGATTAAAAGGTCCAGAATCCGAACCCATGGGCCGATTCTCCCATATGCAATCCCCGCCGTACTTTCAGTCCTAGTAACCTACAGTTAAAATTTCATCAAGATAGCTCCATTATTTTTTGAGTTATCGTGCCTACGGGTCACGCTGATCACAAATATATATACTTTTCCATATCTAGCTCGCTTCCTTTAGGTGGTTACAAACACCATACCAAAGTTAATATACCCCTTTACCTATTCTATAGGTGTAGGGTATAAAAAATAATTTAAAATGAAAAAAAAACAAATTAAAAAATTAAAATGTGTCTTTCACAACCATCAGGATTTGAACCTGAGACTAATGTTTAAAATTTGATAAAAGGAACACTATCACTCCGTGATAGACCCTCATTTATATAAAATGTGCTAGATCTTTAATTTAAAGCAAATTCAAACATAAAAAAAATTAAATATAATATAATAACTGTAATTTAGAAAAACATTTTACTTACAAAATTTTTTAAATAATTTTGTTTTATAAGTAAATGTAATATATACATCTTCTCATTAATTAAATACATACAAAATATATAATTATAAGTTAATAAATGCATAGAGGTGTATAATATTTAGGTAGGTACATTCGCAAAGTTTTATAAAATAATAAATTTTTTTTTATTAAATTGAAAATCTATTTTATTATTTTTATTTTGATAAATATAATATATATATATATATATATATATATATATATATATATATACATATCATAAAATAACATAAAAAAGAATTTATATAATTACCGAATTAGTAATAATATGAATTATTATATTATATACTATTATATATTTTTTTATTTGGAAATTATTACTTACCTCACTATTAAATTTTTATTTACACAAACGATCAAAAGTTCCAGAACCCGAACCCGTGTTCCGATTTCACCCATATGTAGTCCCCGACGTACTTTCAATACTAGTTAATCCAACACAATTGGAGGTTCTATCTTAATTTTAAGTTATAATTTTTATTAATTTCGATGATAAGCTTTTAAAACTTGAAGGGGTTTAAGAGAAGTACTGAACCACCACCTCAATTGATCCCAAATTATGGGGACGAGCAGGAAATAGTAAATAACACCCATATGCGAAACTTGCAACTTCTACACTTGTTTCAAATTACCATCTTTATTACGAAAATATGCTTTAAGGTCCTCGGAACTGAGTGGCTGGTCCCCGACCCACTACTCCAATGGGACCCAAATTTCAAAGACACTTACGAAATAGGAAGGGAAACCCTGATACCAAATTTGGAGGTTCTATCTTCATTGGTTTCGGAATTATGCTCGTTTGGCCTAAATTCGATCATAAAGTTCTATGTTCCGAACCCATTGTCCAATCCTCACCGTACGTGATCACCGCCGTAGTTTTATTACCAATAACCTACAGCACAAATTTCATGAAGATAGCCTCATTAGTTGTTGAGTTATCGTGACTTTTTTTATATATGTTCGTTAGCCCTGACACCGATTAAAAGGTCCGGAATCCGAACCGTTGGGCTGATTTCGCCCTTATATAGTCCGCGCTGTACTTATAGTACTAGTTAACCCTTGTACACAATTTGAACGGTCTATCCTAATTTTAAGTAACTATTTTTAGGCATTTCGATTATAAGCCTTTAAAACTTGGTAGGTCAGAGAGGGGTACAGAACCACCACTCCAATTGATCCCAAATTAGGGGAGCACGCAAGAGATAGTAAAGAACACCCTTGTGGCAAATTGGAAGCTTCTACATTTTTTCAAGTTGTTATCTTTCTTAATTTTAAAGATATGCTTTAAGGTCTTCGGAAATGTGTGGCTGGTCCCCGACCCACTACTCCAATGGGACCCAAATTCACAAGACACTTAGGAAATAGGAAGGGACATCCTGATACTAAATTTGGAGGTTCTATCTTCATTGGTTTCGGAATTATGCTCGTTTGGCCTAAATTCGATTAAAAGGTCCAGAATCCGAACCCATGGGCCGATTTCGCCCATATGCAATCCCCGCCGTACTTTCAGTCCTAGTAACCTACAGTTAAAATTTCATCAAGATAGCCCCATTATTTTTTGAGTTATCGTGCCTACGGACGGACGGACGGACGGACGGACGGACATGGCTATATCGACTAAGGCGGTTACGCTGATCACAAATATATATACTTTTCCATATCTAGCTCGCTTCCTTTAGGTGGTTACAAACACCATACGAAAGTTAATATACCCCTTTACCTATTCTATAGGTGTAGGGTATAAAGAATAAAAAATACTTAACCTGTATGGTGAGGTGGTGCGGAAAAGAAAATAACTTCTTATAAGTAGGTATTAAAATAAATAAATTCAGAGAAAAATTATATACCTAATAAATCATAAAAAAAATGATATCAATAGGTTATTGAAATCTATAAATTTAGATTTTAAAATAATTATTTTTGAACATTTTATGCATAATAAGATTTTGAAAATTTAGATAATTTAGAAATTTTCAGTTAAAACAAAATTACAATTGATCTCAATTGAACAAAAACCTCTAAAGATTAAAGAATTTAGAAATTTGAATACATACATACATCTATACATAAACACTTTATAAAATATTCATAGATTCCCTTCACAACTATGCACTTTGCGAGTTTTAGAAAAATTTATTTAATTAAACAAAAATGAAAAAATCAAAACAAAAAGTTTCCGGTTACAATTTAAACCTCATAAGAAATTGAAAATAAAATGTTTGGTCACCTTCAAATATTCATAAAGGTTATTTGTTATTGAGATCTATAAAGTTAGATTTTAAAATAATTATTTTAGAACCTTTATATGCATACATATCTACGCAAGTACATACAAAATTAAATAATTTTTTAGAAAAAACGAAATCAATTCGAAAAAATGAACTATGAATTTATGAATGAAAAAATCATTGTTTATACAAGTATGACTATTTGTCAAAAAGGTATACTAAATTTGCCATTACGTTTATGACGCAGAGAAGTAGGGGGGTAGATATAGACTTAAGTGTATGGATCGGATCAGAATTGAAAAATAAGTCGATTTAGCTATGTATGTCCGTGCGTCTGTCCATCCGTAATTACGATAACTCAAAAATTAAAGGAGCTAGGATTCTGGAACTTTCAACAAATCGGATTTTTAAAAAAAACCGTCATCACCATTGAAATTCAGCCAGTTTGCACAACGGGCTCGGGTAGCTGCCATATAACTTCTTGTTTTATATGAGCATTAATCTGTACTTATTAAAGCTGGGTATCTGAAATTTTGCCAAAAGTAGTTAAGTGTAATGGCCAAAGTTACTGGAAAAGTTGGTTGGTCTACTGCAGAGGGTTCGAGTAAGTGCCATACAACTCCTTCTTTTATATGAGCATTACACTACACCTAATAAAGCTGTGTGTTTGAAATTTTGCCAAAAGTAATTAATCGGATGATATTATAATGTTTATACTACGGTCATACGGGTATCCCAGAGTTGACACAATCTACTCTACTACACACTTCCTCGTTTTTTTATACCCGTATGACTATATAGTCCAAGGGTATAATAAATTTGCCATTACGTTTGTGACGCAGAGAAGGAGGGGGGGTAGATATAGACTCAAGTGTATGGATCGGATCAGAATCGAAAAATAAATCGATTTAGCTATGTATGTCCGTCCGTCCGTCCGTCCGTCCGTCATCACGATAACTCAAAAAGTAAAGGAGCTAGGATTATGAAACTTTCACAAATCGGTTTTTATGCAAAAAACGGAATCGAGTTTTAAATTCAGCCATTTTGGTCCACGGGTTCGAGTACCTGCCATACAACTTCTAAATTTATATGAGCATTACTCTATACCTATGGAAGCTGCGTGTCTGAAATTTTGCCAAAAGTAGTTTAGTATAATGGCCAAAGTTACTGCAAAATTTGGTTGGCCTACTGCAGAGGGTTCGAATAGCTGCCATACAACTCCTTCTTTTATATGAGCTTTACACTACACCTGATGAAGCTGGGTGTCCGAAATTTTGCAAAAAATAGTTTAGTGTAATGGCCAAAGTTACTGCAAAATTTGTTGGTCTACTGCTGAGGGTTCGAGTAGCTGCCATACAACTCCTTCTTTTATATGAGGATTACACTACACCAAATGAAGCTTGTTGTCTGATATTTTGCAAAAAATAATTTAGTGTAATGGCCAAAGTTACTGCAAAATTTAGTTGGTCTACTGCTGAGGGTTCGAGTAGCTGCCATACAACTCCTTCTTTTATATGAGCATTACTCTACACCTAACAAAGCTAAATGTTTGAAATTTTGCCAAAAGTAATTAACTGAATGATATAATGTATATGTTACGGTCATACGGGTATCCCAAAGTTGACACAGTCTACTCTACTACACTCTTCCTCGTTTTTTTTCTTATTCGATTTTTTTCTTTTCTTTAGTGTCATAGTATTTATATTCTTGAATCATGTTACATGTACTATGTAGAGAATAAAAATAAAGGGTATACTATAAAATAGAAATAGTTACAATACATTTATCTCGTGCCAACGATTTTCAGAGAATTTTAAAAAATATGCGAAAAAAGTTTCATACAAATTTTTAACATGAAAATGTTTATCTATATATAATTCTTAATCAATGGTTCAACTTATTAGAAATTTTTATTCTATCTAATTTTATTGAATTTTTATTAGTTTTAATGTGTTATTGAAATTTTCATTTATTTTAACCTGTTGATTAATCGTTTGGATGGAAATATGACTATTTTGTTCGACGATTTTGTTCGACGATTATTTCATTATTGGCAAATGCTTTGTTATTTTTTGAATTCGGAGAATTTATTATGGTCTCTAAACTATTAGTCGTTTCTAAAATTTCTGAAGGATAAACTATATGTAAAATGATATCAAATTTACTTACTATCTCTACTTCATCAATTTTAACTTCTACATAACCTAATTCAGAGTCCATTTTTTCTATGATTAATGTTGGAGATGTCATTGGAAGAAGCCACAGGATTACTAACCAGGTTAATATTACTTTCATCTGTAAATTTTAAACCTCTTTTAATGTTATTTTCATGTACATTTTTTAGTGAGTATTTTCTAAATTTACACAGAAAAAAAAATATTTGTCAAATCAGAGAATTGCACTTCTTTAATTTCAAAGTGGTTGTTTCAAAGAAAACTTTATCAATTTCAAAAAATTAATTTTCGAATTTGCAAAACGCAATTCTTTGTTAACGCCAAAACAGATTCTTTGATTACCAGAATAAAATCAGAATAAAAGATTTGCATTGTTGATTCATTTTTATTAAGTAATTTCAGCTTTAGCATAAAATAAGGTAAAAAAATTAAGAAAATTTTCCCTTATACTTTCCTGTTGCAGATTGTAAATAAAAGTGTCTTTTAATACTTTTTGTAAATTTTAATATTGTGTGTACTGTCTTATAAAAAGAGGATCTATATTATAGCTACTTCTAAAAATAGGAAGAATTACTAAAAACCATGACTATTATGAAATTTTGAATAATAAATTTTGTGCACAAATGCATTACCTATATTTTCTAGAGTAAATATGGTAATTTATACATAGCGAACTATCAAAGGGCTGATAGACCAAAAATTGTTTTTCACTAGCTAAATTTCAGATTAGTTGTTTAAGCTATAATGAGTGTGTGCATGTAGTATAATATTAAATGCAAATTTGTTGAACTTCTATATTTTAAAATATATTATTTTAAACAATTATATTTGAAAATTTGTAGAAAAACATGAATTTTTCATTATAATATAATTTTACATACTTAAATAAAAACAAATTAGATCAGCATTTTAGTAACATAAGTTGGACATATAAACTTTAAAATTAAAAATAGGTCAAAGTTTGTGAATTTATTATTGTCTTTGAGTTTCTATTAAATTTGCATGCTAGAAAAAAAAACAGTTTTTAAGATAAAACATTCTTTGATTTTTCGAAAACTTTTGTTCTTTCACGAATATTTTAAAGAATTCCAAAGAATTCATTGATTTTACTACTAATAATTATAATTCCACAACAAAACATTCTGTGTTTCTACAATTTTATTTGGTTTTGACAAATTCATTCGTCAATTTAAACAATTATTTCATTGTGTTTTTACTTATAGCGGTTTGATTTTGAATTTATGTCTGGCGCCACATAGCAAAACGCATCGTATTGAGTTGACTAGTTTTCTTAGTTTAATTCATTTCATTGTAAAGTGCAGACATGATTTATATTGAGTTGTGTATTAAATTAAAATAAAAGTGACTAGTGATTTATAAAATTTGTTTATAAAAAAAAAATATTTTATAAAATTTGTTATAATAATAAAAAAAATTAGCATTAAGTAAATATATATATACCTACATAAAGTGTTTTTATAAATACAATATGACCAGTGAACAATTTTTAACTTATTTATTCCAAAAACATTAAACTTAAAATTTAAAAAAAAAAACTTAAAAACATTGTTTAAATTTAAAATTTGTTATAATAAAAAAAAAAATTAGCATTAACTAAATATATATACATATACCTACATAAAGTGTTTTTATAAATACAATAGACCAGTGAACAATATTTAACTTATTTAATCCAAAAACATTATTTAAACTTAAAATTTAAAAAAAAAAACTTAAAAACATTATTTAAACTTAAAATTTGTTATAATAAAAAAAAAAGTATATATATATACATAGTTTTTTTCTTAAATAATTACAATAAAAAATTAAATTTTTTTAAAAAAAAATTTATAATATTGTTAAGTAAAATTTTTAAATGGAGTTTGAAGATAACAATATAATTTTATACGACCAGTTGCCAAACGAACAACAATTATTAATAGATTGTGGTTGCGAAGAATTAATCCCTGAGTTTATATCAAAAAGTATTGAAAGTCAGTGATATATATGACACTCGATGATATAAACAATTTAGTACCAGTATCTAAATTGGGTCTAAGAATTAAGTTTAGACAACGCTTGTTAAAGTGGCGTGCAGAAAATGTAAGTATGCAATTTATTTTAATAAAAATCTTTTTAAATAAATTTTTTACAAACTCTATTTATCTTAAATTAAAGGGATATAAAACACCATTGGCAGATACGCTGTCTATGAACGGAAGCAGTATTCAAAACTGGTTAGCCGAACAGGGGTCATTTTCATCCCATGCAGAATCTTTGCCATTACGAACTCCAAGTGATGTTCAAACACCAACAATTACTAAATAATTTACGATCGTAAGTATTACTATTTTACTGTTACATTTACGATTTTTTTAATTTAATATATCAAAAGAACTTACAGGAAATTTTGAATACCTCGTTGATAGGAAAAGGTATTTTAGATTTGCATAGGCAAAATAAATCACTGACGCAAACCAGTCGTAATGAATTATGCACATTAATTTGCAGCTTTTGGTTGGAAAATAAAATAGAACAGGTCGTTAACCAACATTATCGCGAGGCAGTTCAAGAAATTCTAAAATTATTTCCTAAAGAGTCTGAGGTAATTTTGGGTTTGAATTGACTATAATAAGAAATGGTTGATAAAGGTTGAAATTGACACTAATAAAAATAAATTAAATAATCTTTGAGAAAATTTTTTTCACGAAATAATTATTGTAATTTTTGATGTGTCAATATAAACTAATTAACAGTGCCATTTAAGCTTTTTTCTATTTAAAATGTTTATATTATTCCAGAATAATTATTTAAGTTCAGATCCAAAAATCAAGGGCAGACTACAACAGAGGTACTACAGCCTCAGTCGAAAATAGAGAGAAAAAGGCATTATTGAAAGCCGCTATAAAATTAAAAAACAGAAAACTGATGTTGAAACGCGTTTGGAAGTAGATGACACTAACAATACGGATGAAAATGTTTTATCAAACTACATATGGCTAAAAAATAATAAACAGCCAGAATTTTTAGTAGTTGAAAAATGGAGAGCGACTCATAAGCTCCGTATGCACCATGTCAATGAAGATAAGAATATCATCGAAGAGTGGCCTATCTTAAGGCAACAAATCGGAGCAACATTGGTGAGTATTATTTAAAAACGTTTATTTTTTATTCTGACGTATTTTTTTATTGTGTGTTTAGATCGAACTGGATTTTAAATTCCTATATCCTTCCAAAAATGAATTGTTGTTTTCTAAATGGGCGAGTTTGAAATTAAAATTAAAAGATTTTTTTCAAAATAATATTAAAGACAACTCGTCAAAACAACTTAATGAAAAGCTTTTATCAGGCGAATTAAGTGAAGGTAAGATATTCAAATATTCAAATAACATCACACTAATATTTATTAATGTTTAGCAACTTTTACTTAACTTACTTACTTAACTTATATTTAACTTGTATTTGTAGATTCAGAAAATTATTTGTATTGTATTTTACTTGGAATAAGAAGAATTAATAAATAATAAGATTGAATTTTAAACTTAAATAATTTGATGTTTTTTTTATTTTTGAAAATAATTTCAGAGTTTTTTTTCCAGTATAGATGAGTTAAGACTTCAGCAAATCAATTTGTGATATATATTAAAAATTTCTTTGATTAAACATATTATTTTTGAAAAACAGCAAGTTAAAGATACACATTTTAGAAAACATTCGTTTTTTCAACAAAAAGTTAATATTATTTGACAAATTATTTCATTGAATTAACCAAACCCCTTGTTATACCATGCCTTTAATAATACCAATAATTTCTTTAATTTTCCAAATGTTTTCCTTGTTTTAACTATTTTTGAATTTGTTATATTAAAGAATTAACTATGTCATAATTGCTAAAGAATTTGTTGTTATGACAAAATAAATTCTTTGTTTTCACTATTTAAAGAAGTCAAATCAAACAATACATTTTAAAAAATATAGAAAAAAGTTGCTGATATTTAGAATTACAGATATTCTAAAACAAAGAATATAAATTTGATTAATTAAAGAATAACATTGTATGACCAGATTTCAAAGACAACATTAGTAAAAAATGAACAATGTTTTCTATGATATCAACATACTTTTTTTTTCTGTGTAGGTTGTTCTTTGTGACGTAAACTAGCATAATTTTTTATATAACCTACCTTACGAGTTTCATTGTAATTTTCTCTATTTTTATTTAATTTGGTAATTATTTTATTTTTCATTGTTTTCATACGATCTTTTACCTTATTTCTATCTATTTTATTATTTTCTTCATTGAATGGAGTAGATTTGATGGTGGAGTAATAAGTATTATTATAATAATGAATGGCTTTTAGTATTTGATCTTTAATATTAATTTTTTCTTCCAAGTTTAATATTCTAACTTTTTCGGTATGGGTATTATTTAATCTTTCTATGGCTGCGTTTCGTGTGTGATTATTAGGCTTAACAAAATGAATGTCTATTTTTTCTTCTTTAAAAAATTTTCTAATGTTTGTGCTATTGAATTCGTTATCACAGATAAGTTTTTTCATTTTACCTTTTATAGAAATAAATTGGCGAATTTTACTTATTAGTGTCTGATTATTTCTATCCTCTAAATAGAAACTAACTGCATGTTTTGAGAATTTATCAATAAAAACAATAAAAGAGTGTTTAGAGTTGACGTAAATATCAACATGAACTATGTCATTTATTTGAGATGGTGTTTCTGTTATTTTAAATGTTTTTTTTATAGGATTCCTATCGTATTTCGCAGCAGAACAAATTTCACAATTATTTATTACTTTGTTAATTAAATGTTTCAGATTAGGATAATAAATGTGATTTTTAATCCCTTCATAATTTGCTATTATACCCTAATGTCCCGATTCTCTTTTATGAAACAGAGCAATTTGTTTTAACACTTCATTTTCATCTTCAATGTCTCTTGCAAAATGACTACATTTTACAAATTTTACTTTTTTATTATTTGAGAAGAGTTCTATTAACTTTTGTTGTAATTGGTTATAAATGGAGTCTCCTTGTTCTGATTAAATTACTATTTTACCGTAGTGGACATATCTTCAGATTATATCGGATACGTTATTTTTTTTCTGAAATTCTTTTATGATTAAAAATTTTCTCTGTTTCTTTGCTTTTTTTTTCTACTAAAATTATTTGGGTTTTGAAGCGATTTACAACAGTGTCTAGTATAGGTATGTGATCATTAAAATTTTCTTCTTGGGAGTGAATTGTTTGTACTTCTATTGACTCATTATTATTTATTTCATTATTTAAATAGTAATTTTCTTTAAACGTATTTTCTAAGTTGATACTCAAATTTTCATTATCATTCCCCCTGTTTTTGTTTTATGTTGTCTCAATCAAATTGATTTCGTTATTACTTTTATCAATCCTACTCAAAAAATCGGCTACCTTATTATCTTTTCCTTTTATGTAATCTATTTTTATGCCATACTCTCCTAGTTGTATTAACCATCTTTGAAGTCTAGGGTTAATATGTTTCCCAGAATTTTTTGCCTGTAACCATTTTATAGGCTGGTGGTCAGTGTGTAAATCGAATTCTTTTCCAAATAGATACGGCCTAAAATATTTAGTACCCCAAACAATAGCTAACAATTCTTTCTCTGTTGTCGAATAATTTTTTCCGTGATAATTTAGGGTACAAGAAGCAAAAGAGATAGGGTGCCAATCTTGAATCAAAACAGCTCTTAAAGCAAAATTGCTAGCATCTGTGACTAACTTAAATTTTTTATTAAAATTTGGATATCTCAGAACTGGATGTTATCTCACTGATTAATCTCTTTTAGTTTCTCAAAAGCATTTATATAGTTTGGGTCGTTTATGTTTATTTTGCAATCTTTTTTTAAGTACTTGCCAATTGGATAGGCGATTTTAGAATAATCTTTTATAAACTTCCTATAGTATCCAGTTATACCAAGGAAAGATTTAATTTGTTTTATTGTTGTAGGTAGTCTGAAATTTCTAATTGTTTCTATTTTTTCTGGATTTGGTTTGATGCCTTGTGGGGTCAATACATGTCCAAGGTACTCTGTTTCTTTAGATAAAAAATTGCATTTATCAATTTGAATTTTTAATCCAGCTTTTTTCAAAGTATTAAAAATTTTTCTCAAATTTGTTAAATGTTCTTCTAAGGATGTACTGAAAATAAGGATATCATCGAAATAAACAACGCAGATTTTGTTGATAAATTCTATTAAAACTGAATTCATCAACCTTTGAAATGTGGCTGCAGAGTTCTTAAGACCAAAGGGCATTCTGGCAAACTCAAAATGGCCAAATGGAGTGGAAAATGCTGTCTTTTTTCTGTCTTCAGGCTTAACTAAGATTTGATGAAATCCCTTAGCCAAGTCGAGGGTCGTAAAATATTGTGATTTTCCCAATTTGTCTAATATCGTGTCAATATTAGGAATTGGAAATTTATCACTTACGGTGACTTCATTCAGTTTCCTGTAATCAATTACGATTCTCCATTTTTGTTTGCCTAAATTGTTCTTTTTCTTAGGAACAATCCAAAGTGGACTGTTATAAGCAGAGTTGCTCTCAGTAATAATCCCTTGATCCAGCATTTCTTTAATTTGATGCTCAATTTCTAACTCATGAATTTTTGGATAGCGGTATATTTTCGAGTATATGGGGTTATTTGAATTTGTTATTATCTCATGTTGTATTTCATGAGTAAAAGTTAGTTAATCTCCCTCTATAAAAATAAGTTTTCATATTCTTTTAAAAGTTTAGTAATTTTTATTTTTTCCTCGTCATTTAAATGTTCGAAATTTATTTTGTCATATAAGTGACCATCAATTGGTTGAAGTGTATTAATATTAGAAATATCGAATGGATAACTATGATTAATAAAAAATATTTTATTCCCTTTTACTTCAATATATTTATGCTCTAAATTAATTTTCGTTTTGAATAGCAGTAAAACATTTTGCCCTATAATGGCGTCATAATTTCTACCAAATAATTCTACTACTTTCCAAGAAATAGTTCCAGAAGTATTAAACTGTTTTGGTATGGGAGTAACTATTTTATTTGTACCATTTATTGTACTATAAAACATAGGTTTGTCGAGTTTTTCTTCGTTATAGTTTTTTAAAATATTTGGTCTTATTACACTTGTTGTAGAACCGGTATCAACCAGACATTTAATTATTTGGTTTTCGATATTTAAAGAAATTATGGGGAGGTTGAATTCCGAGGCTCGCTTTGAAAATTTACGGCATTATCCTGTAAATTTCCGATTTCCATCGAATCTAGCTTATCACTGAAATAATTACTATATCGTCGATCATTAAATTGAATTCTTTGTCTACTTTGTCCAGAATTACTATTAAAATTGTTTGGTGATCTATAATTATTTGGATTGTTATTAAAATATCTACTTTGGTTTGCGTTACTATTATGTTTGAGAAAATTCCTAAAATTTTGGCTAATTTGAGCTGAATTATTCCCCACTGTAAAATTGTTATTATTACTGTATTTATTTTTATTATTATTATTACTTTTATTATAACTACTATTTCCTAAAAGATTGGGATTTTTCTGAGTTGGTTTTTGAAAAATTTTATTATTGTTATATCTATTATTAATTTTCCTATGGTTAATATCTATAGTTCTTACATCATCTAAAAGTTTTAACTTAGCGTACCTATTATAAATTTCTATCATATTTGAATTATCAGGAATGTGAGCTCTTATAATCCCATTTATTTTTTCAATTAAAATTTCAAATAAATCTCTACTATATTTAATATTTTCCGGTTTATAAATTTCAAGATCATATAATCAAGATCATATAACTCATTTAGTTGGTAATTAACACTAATAAACTCATCAAATAATTCTCTTAAATTACATACCTTAATAAATCTGCAATAGTTGAATAATTCAGAATAATTTTTCTGTGATTGGAAGTGTTGTTTTAGTTTTGTTTTCACCTCTTCCCACGAAGGTTCATCTCCCTATTGTCTAATGCATTTTTCAGCTTCATTTTCCAGTTTTTGATTTAAGATTATTTGGTGACAATATTTTAAGAGTTGTTGGTTGTTTCTGCATAACGCTCTTGAATTTTCTACAGATTTTATGAACGATGTTAAACTGTGGTCATTATTACCAGAAAATGTTTTAAGATGGCGAAACTGACTGATAATATTATCAGTACTTAAATTAAATGTGTTTTGTTGACTTGGTTGTGGTTGTTGTTTTTGTTGTTGTTGTCGTTGGATTTGTTGTTGTTGTAGATTTATTCGTCCTTCCTGTTGTATGATAACTCTAGAAAGTTCATCAAGTTGATTTCTTAATTCATCGATTGTAGACATATTTGCAATGTTTCTCAAAAGATTTTTGTTTCAGAATATTATTAGTTTTAGTGTTAATGTTTCAATTTTTTGTTATAAAGCTTGATTGATTTAGTTATTTTTATTTGATTTTACTGTATTATTTTAATTTGATTTAATTAAATTTTATATATTATTTTATTTTTTTATTTATTTATTAATTTTTTGTTTTATATACTTATTTGTATTCTTGTGATTTTGTTTTATTTAAGTTAATTAACTATTCTTATTTTAAAGTTTCCAATTTCACCAAATTAGGATGTTACTTAATTCACTTACATTAATCGATATTATCTATATGTTCTTTAGAAATTAGAAATTTTTAAATAATTGTTAATTGTACTAAAAAAATTGTTTAAATCACTGATTATTATTGAAAAGTTTTTTATTTATTAAATTAATTATTATTAAAAATTTTCTTAAATTTATATGATTAAATAAGTAAGCGTTAAACTGCTAACTACATTTTCATTTGTTTTAAAATTTTCTTGAATTTGTTTTGAACCAATTTTAAATATTTTATAATATCTTAAAGAATAATGAATTAATACTATTAGGGTTACTACTATTATTACTATTATTACGAAAATCGTAAGAGTAAAACTAAAACTAACATTTTTGTGTTCTTTTATTTCGTCAAAAGTTAATTTTTGTTCTGTAAATGTTACATTGTTGTTATACTGTTGTGGTATTACAAATTTATTCACAAATATTATAGTTTTGCTGTTATACCTGTTATTATCTATTTGAATAGTGCAATTATGAAAAGTTACGAAATAGTTTCCGTTAAGTAGCGGAACTCTTTCGTCACAAGTACAATTTAATTTCTTTTTGTTCATTCTTATTAGAATTAAAATATTGTTTTCTATTTCTATGTATTTTACTTCCTTTTTTGTGATAATTAATTTACAATTTCCTTTAAGAACACAATTTTTACTTAATATTAGTTCTTTTACTGATTTACCTTCTTCGAAAGTGTAAGTTTTATTATTAATCCTAACTATATATATTCCATTTCTTCATCAATTTGTTTATCTTTTGAATTTGGAACAGGTATTAACAATTTCTTATTAAAAATTGAAGTTTCGGTTGAAATTTTAATGTCAAATATAACTGCATTATCAAGATATTTGGCTACACCTAGTCTTATATTTAAAAGTTTCTTAAAATCTATATCATAACTATTTATTTCCTCATTTGTTAAAATGTTCGGATGCAAAACTCCTAATCTAGCTGAGGCAACATTATTTTGAATGTGTTCTACCTGATCCTTAATTAAGTCTAATTTAAGCGTAAGTTGTAAGAAAAAGGTTTCTTCTAAAAATTCGTTTTTTATAGTATCTATTTGGTTCAACTTATTAGAAATTTTTATTCTATCTAATTTTATTGAATTTTTATTAGTTTTAATGTGTTTTTGAAATTTTCACTTATTTTAACCTGTTGTCTAATCGTTTGGATGGAAGTATGACTATTTTGTTCGACGATCATTAGGTGTTTTTCAATATTTTGCCTATCTTCATCGTCCATATTTCCAAACAACCATTTTGTTGCAGAACCAACGAAGTTGATTAAACCTCTTTTTTGTTTATGAGGTAATATAGTTTTAATTTTATTTTGAATGTTTTTTATTTTATTATTCGCTAATGCTTTGTTATTTTTTGAATTCAGAGAATTTGTTATGGTCTCTAAACTATTAGTTATTTCTAAAATTTCTGAAGGATAAACTATATGTAAAATGATATCAAATTTACTTACTATCTCTACTTCATCAATTTTAACTTCTACATAAGCTAATTCAGAGTCCATTTTTTCTATGATCAATGTTGGAGAAGCCACAGGATTACTAACCAGGTTAATATTACTTTCATCTGTAAATTTTAAACCTCTTTTAATGTTATTTTCATGTACATTTTTTAGTGAGTATTTTCTAAATTTAGGTTGTTCTTTGTGACGTAAACTAGCATATTTTTTTATATAACCTACCTTACGAGTTTCATTGTAATTTTCTCTATTTTTATTTAATTTAGTAATTATTTTATTTTTCATTGTTTTCATACGATCTTTTACCTTATTTCTATCTATTTTATTATTTTCTTCATTGAATGGAGTAGATTTGATGGTGGAGTAATAAGTATTATTATAATAATGAATGGCTTTTAGTATTTGATCTTTAATATTAATTTTTTCTTCCAAGATTAATATTCTAACTTTTTCTGTATAGGTGTTATTTAATCTTTCTATGGCTGCGTTTCCTGTGTGATTATTAGGCTTAACAAAATGAATGTCTATTTTTTCTTCTTTAAAAAATTTTCTAATGTTTGTGCTATTGAATTCGTTATCACAGATAAGTTTTTTCATTTTACCTTTTATAGAAATAAATTGGCGAATTTTACTTATTAGTGTCTGATTATTTCTATCCTCTAAATAGAAACTAACTGCATGTTTTGAGAATTTATCAATTAAAACAATAAAAGAGTGTTTAGAGTTGACGTAAATATCAACATGAACTATGTCATTTATTTGAGATGGTGTTTCTGTTATTTTAAATGTTTTTTTTTTATAGGATTCCTATCGTATTTCGCAGCAGAACAAATTTCACAATTATTTATAACTTTGTTAATTAAATGTTTCAGATTAGGATAATAAATGTGATTTTTAATCCCTTCATAATTTGCTATTATACCCGAATGTCCCGATTCTCTTTTATGAAACAGAACACTTTGTTTTAACACTTCACTTTCATCTTCAATATATCTTGCAAAATGACTACATTTTACAAATTTTACTTTTTTATTATTTGAGAAGAGTTCTATTAACTTTTGTTGTAATTGGTTATAAATGGAGTCTCTTAGTTCTGATTAAATTGCTATTTTACCGTAGTGGACATATCTTCAGATTATATCGGATACGTTATTTGGTATAATATCATTTATATCAAAAAAAATTCTTTTATGATTAAAAATTTTCTCTGTTTCTTTGCTTTTTTTTTCTACTAGAATTATTTGGGTTTCGATTTACAACAGTGTCTAGTATAGGTATGTGATCATTAAAATTTTTTTCTTGGGAGTGAATTGTTTGTACTTCTATTGACTCATTATTATTTATTTCATTATTTAAATAGTAATTTTCTTTAAACGTATTTCTAAGTTGATACTCAAATTTTCATTATCATTCCCCCTGTTTTTGTTTTTGGTTGTCTCAATCAAATTGATTTCGTTATTACTTTTATCAATCCTACTCAAAAAATCGGCTACCTTATTATCTTTTCCTTTTATGTAATCTATTTTTATGCCATACTCTCCTAGTTGTATTAACCATCTTTGAAGTCTAGGGTTAATATGTTTCCCAGAATTTTTGCCTGTAACCATTTTATAGGCTGGTGGTCAGTGTGTAAATCGAATTCTTTTCCAAATAGATACGGCCTAAAATATTTAGTACCCCAAACAATAGCTAACAATTCTTTCTCTGTTGTCGAATAATTTTTTCCGTGATCATTTAGGGTACAAGAAGCAAAACAGATAGGGTGCCCATCTTGAGTCAAAACAGCTCTTAAAGCAAAATTGCTAGCATCTGTGACTAACTTAAATTTTTTTATTAAAATTTGGATATCTCAGAACTGGATAATCAGTGATAATCTATTTTAGTTTCTCAAAAGCATTTATATAGTTTGGGTCGTTTATGTTTATTTTGCAATCTTTTTTTAAGTACTTGACAATTGGATAGGCGATTTTAGAATAATCTTTTATAAACTTCCTATAGTATCCAGTTATACCAAGGAAAGATTTAATTTGTTTTATTGTTGTAGGTAGTCTGAGATTTCTAATTGTTTCTATTTTTTCTGGATTTGGTTTGATGCCTTGTGGGGTCAATACGTGTCCAAGGTACTCTGTTTCTTTAGATAAGAAATTGCATTTATCAATTTGAATTTTTAATCCAGCTTTTTTCAAAGTATTAAAAATTTTTCTCAAATTTGTTAAATGTTCTTCTAAGGATGTACTGAAAATAAGGATATCATCGAAATAAACAACGCAGATTTTGTTGATAAATTCTCTTAAAACTGAATTCATCAATCTTTGAAATGTGGCTGCAGAGTTTTTAAGACCAAAGGGCATTCTGGCAAACTCAAAATGGCCAAATGGAGTGGAAAACGCTGTCTTTTTTCTGTCTTCAGGCTTAACTAAGATTTGATGAAATCCCTTAGCCAAGTCGAGGGTCGTAAAATATTGTGATTTTCCCAATTTGTCTAATATCGTGTCAATATTAGGAATTGGAAATTTATCACTTACGGTGACTTCATTCAGTTTCCTGTAATCAATTACGATTCTCCATTTTTGTTTGCCTAAATTGTTCTTTTTCTTAGGAACAATCCAAAGTGGACTGTTATAAGGAGAGTTGCTCTCAGTAATAATCCCTTGATCCAGCATTTCTTTAATTTGATGCTCAATTTCTAACTCATGAATTTTTGGATAGCGGTATATTTTCGAGTATATGGGGATATTTGAATTTGTTATTATCTCATGTTGTATTTAATGAGTAAAACTTAATGAATCCCCCTCTATAAAAAATAAGTTTTCATATTCTTTTAAAAGTTTAGTAATTTTTATTTTTTCCTCGTCATTTAAATGTTCGAGATTTATTTTGTCATATAAGTGACCATCAATTGGTTGAAGTGTATTAATATTAGAAATATCGAATGGATAACTATGATTAATAAAAAATATTTTATTCCTTTTACTTCGATATATTTATGCTCTAAATTAATTTTCGTTTTGAATAGCAGTAAAACATTTTGCCCTATAATGGCGTCATAATTTCTACCAAATAATTCTACTACTTTCCAAGAAATAGTTCCAGAAGTATTAAACTGTTTTGGTATGGGAGTAACTATTTTATTTGTACCATTTATTGTACTATAAAACATAGGTTTGTCGAGTTTTTCTTCGTTATAGTTTTTTAAAATATTTGGTCTTATTACACTTGTTGTAGAACCGGTATCAACCAGACATTTAATTATTTGGTTTCGATATTTAAAGAAATTATGAGGAGGTTGAATTCCGAGGCTCGCTTTGAAAATTTACGGCATTATCCTGTAAATTTCCGATTTCCATCGAATCTAGCTTATCACTGAAATAATTACTATATCGTCGATCATTAAATTGAATTCTTTGTCTACTTTGTCCAGAATTACTATTAAAATTGTTTGGTGATCTATAATTATTTGGATTGTTATTAAAATATCTACTTTGGTTTGCGTTACTATTATGTTTGAGAAAATTCCTAAAATTTTGGCTAATTTGAGCTGAATTATTCCCCACTGTAAAATTGTTATTATTACTGTATTTATTTTTATTATTATTATTACTTTTATTATAACTACTATTTCCTAAAAGATTGGGATTTTTCTGAGTTGGTTTTTGAAAAATTTTATTATTGTTATATCTATTATTAATTTTCCTATGGTTAATATCTATAGTTCTTACATCATCTAAAAGTTTTAACTTAGCGTACCTATTATAAATTTCTATCATATTTGAATTATCAGGAATGTGAGCTCTTATAATCCCATCTATTTTTTCAATTAAAATTTAAAATAAATCTCTACTAATATTTTCCGGTTTATAAATTTCAAGATCATATAACTCATTTAGTTGGTAATTAACACTAATAAACTCATCAAATAATTCTCTTAAATTACATACCTTAATAAATCTGCAATAGTTGAATAATTCAGAGTAACTTTTGTGTGGTTGGAAGTGTTGTTTTAGTTTTGTTTTCACCTCTTCCCACGAAGGTTCATCTCCCAATTGTCTAATGCATTTTTCAGCTTCATTTTCCAGTTTTTGATTTAAGATTATTTGGTGACAATATTTTAAGAGTTGTTGGTTGTTTCCGCATAACTCTCTTGAATTTTCTACAGATTTTATGAACGATGTTAAACTGTGGTCATTATTACCAGAAAATGTTTAAGATGGCGAAATTGACTGATAATATTATCAGTACTTAAATTAAATGTGTTTTGTTGACTTGGTTGTGGTTGTTGTTTTTGTTGTTGTTGTCGTTGGATTTGTTGTTGTTGTAGATTTATTCGTCCTTCCTGTTGTATGATAACTCTAGAAAGTTCATCAAGTTGATTTCTTAATTCATCGATTGTAGACATATTTGCAATGTTTCTCAAAAGATTTTTGTTTCAGAATATTATTAGTTTTAGTGTTAATGTTTCAATTTTTTGTTATAAAGCTTGATTTATTTAGTTATTTTTATTTGATTTTACTGTATTATTTTAATTTGATTTAATTAAATTTTATATATTATTTTATTTTTTTATTTATTTATTATTTTTTTGTTTTATAAACTTATTTGTATTCTTGTGATTTTGTTTTATTTAAGTTTATTAACTATTCTTATTTTAAAGTTTCCAATTTCACCAAATTAGGATGTTACTTAATTCACTTACATTAATCGATATTATCTATATGTACTTTAGAAATTAAAAATTTTTAAATAATTGTTAATTGTACTAAAAAAATTGTTTAAATCACTGATTATTATTGAAAAGTTTTTTATTTATTAAATTAATTATTATTAAAATTGTCTTAAATTTATATTATTAAATAGTATTATTAATAATCACTATAATCACAATTATTATTATTTAAAATTTTATATACTATAAAAAAAAAACCCACGTTGGGATTATTAAAAAAACTTTTAGACTTAAACACTTATTTAGGTTCAAAATTTAATCTTTGGGTTAAATTTTCCACGACTGCACCAATTATGTTTTTTTCTTAAGACAGATTTTATTATATACCTATATTTTTTAATTCCCATAAAAATTTACAAAATTATATTTATTGTCAACATAAGCATTTCTTAACATAAAAAATAACATTACTTAATACTAATTTTTGAAATGCTTATGGATTTGTTTTTATTAAAATAATTTATTAATTAAAAGTTAGTAAAGAAATGCTAAATAGCGTTTCCTGTTTTCAATTAATAATTAATTTATTTATCAAAAGGTGAATGAGTTTTACATAATTTTAAATTAATGAAGGTTATATATAATATAACTCGCGTACAAACAAAAATATTTATTTGAATATTTTAATTTAGTACAAAAAATTTTATTAATTTCATTTTCATATAATAGGTACATTTGAATTTTTCAATATAAGATATTTTTTAAAACATAATCTTAGAAATATAATAAGAAAAACCAAAAACCATTTGTCAATTTGTAAATTTTAAAAATCTGATTACAGTACATCGCGTTACGCGTATTTTGGTTGCTCTCATGTAAATTCATGTGCCTATTTATTTGTAATTTTTTAGTTTTTTTTTGCGAACATATTATAGATATTTTCAATTATTTTGAGTATATGTTTTTTTAAAAAAATATATATTATTTTAAAATATTTTATTTTGAAAACTTAATCGTAGCAACATCAGAAGAAACAATTACAATATTTTTATACGCTTTGTCAAATTTTAAAATTTTAAATTCCGAAGTACAGTACATAACATACCTACTTATTTGAAAAATTTTTGACAGAAACTGCATTCTTGTTGATCCCTAAACAACACATAATTTTTCTTAAGAAATGTAATTTTTTTGTTTCTGTAAACATCAAGTATTTTGAATATATGTATGTAATGTATTTTAAAAAAAAAATATAGGTATTTTCAAAAACAATATTATTTTAAAATATTTTATTTTTAGAACAATAACAACATAAGAAAAATCAATAATATTTTTATATGCTTTGTCAATGTTTAAATTTTAAAAATTCGAGGTACAGTAAGTTATTCTCATGTAATACCATGTACTTAACTACTAATATAAAACTTTTTGTTAGCAATTATACACCATAAGCGTTGATTTTGGTTAGGCCCTAAGGAACAAATCTTTTAAATTACAAATTATTTTTTTAAGAAAGATTTTTCGTTATAATTTTTTTGCAAACATATTTTATAACAACTTTTGTTATACAGCTCTCAAACGTAATGGCAACTACGGAATATATTTCAAAAGTCGGTTATTTTATTGTTATAAAAAACTTAACAAAAAGCATCAAACATTTACGAAGTAGCAAAATAATTTTTTAAAGCAAAAAAAAAAAAAACATACCGTAGAACTCGCTTATAACGACCATGAAGAGACAGCAAATATTCGTCGTAATAAAAGAATGCTGTGAATTTTGAAAAATTAGTATAAGACTCGAACATTGTAGAATGTGCTAATTATAGAATGGACACTTTAAACTCATTCGCTAGAATTTTATTTGATATGTCAGCCTCAAGCCTATGTGTACTGCTTTTTCTTCTAATGAAATTTTTATTGTAATTTTAATGCGTTATTAGGATTTTTTTTTATCTAAAATAAATATAAAATTACTAAATTAATCATCAAGCTACATTATTAGATATAAAAAGTTTAAATACATTTTTAGGTAAAATTTAATTCTTTGGCAAAAAGTGTAACGATTATTATAATTAAAATTGAACAGAATTCGTTATAAATGAAAACTACTGTATAAACCAAATGTATTGTTTTCATTTCGAACAGAACTCATTTTTTTTCACTGAAATTTTAGAGAGATAAAGAAAAAAAAAAACAAAAAAAATATTTTAAAAAAGTTTCAATCTCCTTGTTCATTGAACATTTGAACTAAACAAAAAAAAAGAAAGACATAAGTCGGCGCATATAATAGTTTGATTGAGCTGCGAGTTACAACCGAAAATGAATTACTTTTACCCAGAAAGTCGGTACATAATATTATATTCATAAGCCTTAACTTTTAACAGCGTGACCGTTAAATTCAAATTTACGTTAAATTAAAGACGGGTTTTCACCTGAAAAAACGCAATATTCTAAAAATAAATATCATTGCCCTATGAAAACAAAACAAAACCTTTCTTTTGGTTGTTGTTTCATTAAAATTGGTCTTATAGTTTACCCGGAAAAAGGATGTTTATATTTGTATGGGAAAAAATAAGCCGATTAAATATGATGATATACACACAAAATTTAAACAAAAGAGTATCAAGCTCCTTAGATGACAAAAGACAAAATTAAAACTTACGCATGGGGGCATTATGCAATATCAGGTGAATTGCTTTAATAGATAAAATTAATTTAGTTTCTAGCACATTTCCAAAAAATTTTGTAAAAATGTGCCTATATAGTTTCACTCTGTCTGTCCGTCCGTCCGTAGGTACACCAAATTTGAAAGGGAAGAAATTGTCTCTTAATTTGAACTATTTTTGCTTAAATAATAAAATTTTAGGTAAAATTCCAAATTTTGGTGTAGTTCACAATTGATTTCCCCGAAAAAAATTGTAGGGTGAGGATAGGAGGTGGGTGGGCAGATCCATCATAAGTTTGCTAAGCAAAAATTTGGGAGCCTGCCCCATTGAAGGGCTACTAGGTTTTAAAAATTAAAACTTTTATGTTTATATAAAACAGTACCTTATTCACCAGTGTAAGTTTTTTTCTAAAATTAAGCGTTAACATTGAAGCTGCAACATTATTTTCCGCACTTATTAACAGGTTTCCTTGAGAGCTTTGGGGTTGTATTCTAAGTATTTCCCTATTAGTCATATAATTAATAAATTAATGAAATAACTAAATTAATATTATCATTTATTTGTATATATATTTTTAGAAAAATAAATTATGAAATATTCAGTAAGAAACCGTATATAATTTTGAAAATGTGCTTTTTAAAAACCCTTGGTTTTTTTCCTTACTTGTTTAAAACAAGGTATTAATTTGTGCTTTAAATTAATGGAATAGTACATTGTTACATTCAAATGTGAATCTAATGCAATTTTCAGGACATTTTCAAAAGATTTTGTAAAATTGGGCCTATATAGTTTCAGTCTGTCCGTTCGTATGCTTACAAAATTTTTGCATCGTTTGAAATAAAGAAAAGAATTTTAAACACGGACATTTTTATAACAAGAGTTCTGTTAAATGTATTTTCAATCTAAAAACTATCTATAAAAAAATATTACAAATTCTTACTAATTTATCGATTAAAAAATTTTAAAAAACAAAAAGACTTGAAATAAAAGAAAATATATTTATTTCAATTCAAATACAAAAGTGAAAAAAAATGAATTATTAAATTTTGTAATAAAAAGCTAATGAAAGCATTATTAGTTTTAACTAACATTAAAAACCATGAAATTATATAAACTTTTATATTTATATTAATACAAATTAATATTTCTTTAGAATAACTTTGGTTTAATTATATAAAACATTAAAAAATAAGTAAATTAAGAGAACAAATTTAAAAATTATTGAAAATTGAAATAATTAATCAAGGGTACTAAATAATTCAACAGTAAATGCACTACAGCTAAAAAAACTGAAGAGAAGTAATAGCTGAATGTGTGTAAAATTTTATTGAATTAGATAAAAGTTTTAAATATTTATAATTTTTTAATTTGTTGTTTAATTTTTTTAAATAGATAAATTAGTAAGATTTGTTGATATTTTTGAATTGATAAAATAATTAGAATATGTTTTTAGTATTATAAAGTAAATTTGGTTAGCAATTTCTTACAATCAAACTAATAAAAGCTTTTATGATTTTAAAGTGACTTATGAACTTCCTATTATATTTGAATTAAATAGGTGCAGGTATTTCTAAGTCGGTTGCACCGACTGACTGTTTCTTAGTTGTGAATTGAAAGGAAAAGTACAATTTGTAAAATGTGTCGCAATAAGGTTAGTGAGTTTCCGGCAAATATTGTCAACTGAATTAAAATGTTTGCACATTATCTAATATGTAAAGAAGAGAATTTGTTTGTTTGTCCAGGATTCACGTCAAAACCATTGATCAGATTGTCACAAAATTTTAAAGATATAATTCTGAGGGCCCCGGCGGTGACATAGGCTACGTCACATTTCAAAAGTCAACTTTTTTAAAAGATGCAGAGTCAAAACGGTTTGACCGATTGATTGAAATTTTGTACAAATGCTCCTCTGAGCAACCGGAATATGTTGTATAAATTTGGTGATTTGGACATTTCGGCCTGGCGGGCTTCCAAAAAATTTTGTGTTTCCGATTTCTGTCCAATTTTACAAAGTGGTTTCCTAGTCAAAAAGAGAGGCTAACACCAATTTTTGTTGAGTTCGGTTAACCCCTTTGGGCACGAGGGTGCAATGAAGCTTTTTCAATGTTTTTGATGCCGAGTCAAAACGGTTTGACCGATTAACTTGAAATTTTGCACAAATGTTCCCCTTAGCAACCGGAATTAGTTGTATAAATTTGGTAGATATATAAACTCATTTAGGCTTGGCGGGCTTCTAAAAAACTTTGTAATTCTGATTTGTGTCGAATTTTAAAGAGAGGCTGCAAAAAGTGTTAGTTAAGTTCGATTAACCCGTTTTTCACGACGACGCCATGAAGTTTCCTATTAATTTTATTTGCTTAAACGATTAAAAGATTAACTTGCGTTAATACCAAAACATTGAAAATTACATTGAATCTTTGTTCAAACGCGTAAACAGGTCAAAAACCAAATTAACCCGGTAGGTTTTTATAATTGAAATGCTGGTACAAAATTTTCAATAAAATTTGTTGAAAAGTTGCAAGAATAATTCTAAAAAAAGCGTTTTAAAAAAATTTCCTTATGACATTTTAAAATTAACATATACACCATGGGTAGTTTTTTTGTTAACTTTTTTCAATAACACTGAAATCTATTTTTAAAGAACAACACCTGCAAAGTAGATAAAAAACAAAGACCTACGAAAAAATCTAGGAAAGCGTTATGTTATTTAAATTTAAGGGTATTATTGTTATTCGGATATTTTATTAGCTTTATTTTTATTATTATTTAAATTATTTCTTTTAGCTTTTGCACTATTTGAGGAGAGCAAAAATATTAATCTTATTAATTAAGTGAGCTGTCGGAATAAAGGTTAACTTGCATTAATACCAAAAATATTAAAATTTCATTGAATCAAAATTTTTTGAAAGCCCGCCAGGCCGAAATGGGCTGGTTTATTCCAACCAACTTTATACAACTAATTCTGATTGCTAAGAGGAACATTTGTGCAAAACTTCAAGTCAATGGGTCAAACCGTTTTTACTCGACATCATAAAAACCAAAAAGTTTAAAATGGCTTTGGAGCCAGAATCTGTTGACTTATAAAAATGTGAAATAGCCTATGTCACCGCCGGGGCTCTCAGAACTATTTCTCAAAAATTTTGTGACAATCGGACCAGTTGTTTTCACGTAAATCCTGGACAAACAAATAAACAAACAAACTAATTTTCTTCTTTATATATTAGATTGATTTGATGGACTCTAGAACTAAAGAGTCTCTTCCAATTTGCTTTTGAAAACCAAATTGATTTGTATCAAAACCTACAACTTTTTTACATGAAATCCTGTATTCTGGAATTTATAACCTATCAAAATACTTTTCCAATACAACTTGAGAGAGGAATCGGTCTATAATTTGATACATCCAATGTTGATCCAAATTTAAGGATAGGTAAAATTATACTGGGTTTAAGACATTTAGGATAGTTACTAGTATTTAAACATCTATTTAGCAAGCATACTATTGTAGCTGTTATAAAAGTTAAAACATGTTTTAAACCTGAAGCTGAAATATTGTCACTTCCAAGGAGAACTCTTTTTTAACTGCATGATGATATTATGTATTTCTGTTTCTCCTATAGGTTTAAGAAAAATAGATTTTTCAACGAATCTATGTTTTATTACGTATTTATCAGTACCCTTAATTTTATCTACTTGTTTGCTTCCGATTGAACTGAAGTAAGAATTGAAGAAATTAGGAATTTCAAAGTTATCACATGTTATGATTCCATTTCTGATTATTTCTTTGATAACGTTGCTAGACTCAATTGATGTTTTCAAGATGAGATTATTTAGAACTTTCTAAATTTTTCTTTGGTCACCACCAGCTAATTGTAGTTTATCATTAAAATAATTTTGTTTGGCTTTAGTTATTTCATACGTCATCTCGATTTTTGCATTTTTAAAACTAGCTTTAATATCTATATTGGCTGTTTTTTCAACTTTTTAAACAAATTATTCCTCCTTTTGATCATATTTAATAATTCCTTTGTCATCCAATGATTATTGTTTCTAACTCTTCGGTGTGTTTTAATTGTAGAATTCACCTTTCCTTTTTGCAATATTTTAACAAGGTTTTCCAAACTGACATTTATTTGTGTTGTGCCCTTTTAAAAATAGTTTCTTGAAGCTTAATGTCAAAGTCAAACTTTTCTAGATCTGTTAGAATATGATCAATTATCGTAGAAGAATTTTCAATAACTCTAATAGCAGAAAAAATTTGTGACTTTGTAACTTTAAAAAGTAAAATACTTCATTTTGAAAATGCAAACTCAATAAAATCATTAACATTTATTTAATACATATGTATATATACATGTTTACGTATTTATAGCAGGTTCTTTTAGAACCTTGGCAACAAATATTTCAATTTGAATCTAAACAAAGGTTGTGAAACTATATACATACATACTTAGCTTAGCGACATTTTTTTTTAATATTGTATACAAAAATTTAATAGGTGAGAAATTGATCATTATTGAAACAAAATAAACCTATAAAAATTTTGAATCATTTTATTAGGAATCAAGTATTTTATCGATTGGCTTATTAATTTAAAATTTGAATAAATAGGTACTTAAATAAAAAAAAAATTATTAATTGAAATTTAAAATAAACTTTCACCATGAAGCAAATTTGAACCAACGACCCCAACATTTTATAAAATACGGAACATACAAAAAGTAGACTACCTAACTTATTAATCTTCAAATTTTTAAAAATGCACAAGATATTATATCAGTCGTATGTTTTTCTTTTCTCTTGCTGTATGTGTTTTTTAGAATCGAAGAATACTGCGTAATACAATTGTAACGGTTGTGAAATGATTAGTTCTAGAAATGTGGTTTTTATATGCAAAAATAATATAAGTATATGTATATTATTTTAGTAAGTAATTATACGTGACTAATGTAAGCTTATTTGCATTTTGTATTACCTAGATAATAAATACATAAAAATGCGTGAGCGTCTTTTGTTAATGGTTTATGACGGAACAAAATATAATTTAATGATGCAAATTGCAAAAGATCTACCATAAATTCTCACGCATATTCATGTAAGATTATTATTAATATTTATTATCTAGCTAACAAAAAATGCAAATAAGCTTAATTATACACATTATATGTATACTTACTTAGTATAATAATATACATATACATTATTGTATTTGCATATCAATTTCACAACCTAAAACTAATCAGCCAAGCCACATGGGTGGTATCAACTCTGCATCGAGGTATTTTGACTTAATGTTGATGTAATCGGTTTCGTAATTCTTGTATTCACAAAAAACCGGTTTCGTTGCAACCAAATTTTACTAGTAAGACTAGATGTACTAACCAATACAAATGAAAAATGGTTTTTTTTTCTTTTATTGTTTTGCTGTTTTTCTTTTTTTTTCATTATTTAAAAATTTTTGAACTGTGCGCATAAATGTATTTCTAAAATACAATTACAAATTTAGACCTTTTCATATAATTCATTTAAATATAAAAATAAATTTTACATAAATGCAGCAAGTACCTTTGAACATAGCTGAACCACTACAAGTAAGTCTACATTTTGGGGACACATAAGAAATAGGAAATATATTTGTTGGCTTCGAAATTAAACTCGACCACAACCAATTCCCATGGTACTTTCATTACTAGTAACCTAGAGTTTAAATTTCATCAAAATAGCGGCTATATTTTTTGAGTAATGGTGTTTTTAAGATATATGTTTGTTAGCCTTTGACATTTTCAAAGGATCCAGGACCCGAAACCATTGTACGATTTCGCCCATATGCAGTTCCCATATTACTTTCAATACTAGTTAATTCTTGTACACAAAAGGAACGTTCTATCTTAATTTAAGTTACTATTTTTATTAATTTCGATGATAAGCTTTTACACATGGGGGGGTCTAAGAGAGGTACTGAACCACCACTCCAATTGATCCAAAATTAGAGGGACACGCAGGAAATAGCAAAGAACACCCATGTGCCAAATTTGAAGCTTATACATTTGTTTCAAGTTACTAACTTTATTAATTTCGCAAATATGCTTTAAAGTCCTCGGAACTGAGTGGCTAGTTCCCACCCACTACTCCAATTGTGCTCAAATATCAAGGAGACTAAGGAGATCGAAAGCAACACTCTGATACCAAATTTGGAGGTTCTATCTTCATTGGTTTCGGAATTATGCTCGTTTGGCCTAAATTCGATCAAAAAGTTCTAAGTTCCGAACCCATTGTCCAATCCTCACCGTACGTAATCACCGCCGTAGTTTCGCTGCCAATAACCTACAGCACAAATTTCATGAAGATAGCCTCATTAGTTAATGAGTTATCGTGATTTTTTATATATGTTCGTTAGCCCTGAAACCGATTAAAAGGTCCAGAATCCAAACCCTTGGGCTGATTTCGCCCTTATACAGTCCGCGCTGTACTTATAGTACTAGTAAACCCTTGAACACAATTTGAACGTTCTATCTTAATTTTAAGTTAATATTTTTAGTAATTTCGATTATAAGCTTTTAAAACTTGGTAGGTCTAAGAGGGGTGCTGATTGGTTTTGCTATTAACGGTCGAGCACCTAAATGTCTTCCTTGACTTTCCCAAGATGTAGCTATTTTGACATTTTTTCTTTTATCTACATTTTCCATTGTTTTACCAAAAACAGCATTATTCATTAATTTAAAATAATGTTTTTCAAAAGCATTTTTAGCCATTGACCTGTGTGCGTTGTTTAAATCAATATATTTTTTTAACCAATTGCTTTGTGTGAACTTTAGTACTCTAAAAATTTTTTTGAGAATCAAGCCGTTTCGAAGACACTGTTTTAAGTTTCGATAATGGATGATATATTTGCGTTTGTTTGTTAAGTCAACTAACAGTTTAGGAATTTTACCTTTCGGTGGAACTTTGTTTTCAGCACAAAAAGGAAAATCATTGTGCAAATCATGTAAATGTTGAGGGTAATCTAAATCCACTTCTAAAACGTAACCAGTTTGCGAATCATCGGCAACTGAAAGCACATCAATATTTTCAGGAGTATCAACCCACTGAAAATCTTTAAGAGGTAAATATTTGATCATTGCCCATCCATATAAATTGTTGGCATAGTATATGAACTATATATTTGGAAGGTTCGTTTTTTTTATAAGATTCCCCCATAAATTTATTATTTGCCACTGAATGTCTAAGTGAGCACTGACTAATTCCACCACGTATCCCTTTTTTAAAAAAATTATACATATCAACATCAGTTAACAACTCTAATTTTATATCAGTGTATTTTAACATAGCCGCCCATGACAAACCTGGTGTAGTGTAAAAATTTGCAGGATCTAAAGAATAGATTTTGGTGCATATTTTTCGAAAATTTTCAAAAGCATCAGTCAAAATAAGTCCATCTGTTTTAAGGTAGAGTTTAAGATAGTCCCATAAATTTTGACATTTAAACGTATTCCATACATTAACTGCATGAATGTAGTCTTCATCGGAACATGGTGTGTTTGTCATTTGATTGGTAAAATTGTCTTGTGACGGTAAACATGTTTCGTCAAGTCGTTCAATGGAATTTAAATACTCATAGGGAAAAACTCCCTTTCGAGTCATAAGTTTAAATTTTTCATTATTATTGAATTCTTTTTTTATATGAATCAAATCGTTTTCATTTAAATTTTTACACAATGAATCAAGGCTAGAAGCCATAAATCTGAAGCTATCGAGAAAACGTAAATAAAATGAATGATTATTATCTATTGTAATTTTTTTAGATAATGAAATATAATGTTCTTTATTCAAAGAAATGACACTAATATGTCCATTCACTTCGTTTAGTTCTTTAAATAAAAGATGACAATCATAGCCGGAAAAATTGTGAAAAAATATTGGGGAAAAATTTTATCGTCTATACAATAAGTTGCAATACGTTTCTTGAACCAATTGTTGTAGCTGCTCATCCAGTGTTAGCGGATTCATCGGTTTTGAACTCATAAAGAAGGTTGAATATAATTCACTGCATGTTTCTGCCAATGATTGGATAAATTCCTTAGCACAGTTAGCTCCAACAAATTCTTTGAAATCATCAAAAGAACATTTAATGTAGTAAGAGAAAGCTACTGGAAAATGTTGAGGATTGTTTGTTGTTGAAGACATCGTGGAATCAGAATTGCATGTTGCAATAGATTGTAAAATACTCTCAGCATCGGTATAAATAACAAAAGGTTTTTTCAATTGTTGTTGATTCTGAAACTCCAGTGTATTTTTTTCAACAGACGGAAACTTTATAACTACTTTATTGCATTTGCGTTTGTGTAAGTCACGTTGTTGTAATGTATGAAAATGTTGCAAGCACATATTACAAATATAAATTTGATGAGTATTCCTTGTTACAGACCGACTTATCAATCTTGATAAATGTTTTATGTAAACAAAATGAAATTTTTCATCCCTTTCCAAAAGCAATAAATTGACATGAAACTTTTTTTCACATTTTGTCAAATAAAATGGCCCTACAACCTCATATTTCTTATTAATGACTTCCAATCCAAACAAATTTATGCTTATGTCATTATTAAGTTCTTCGAATAAATTTAGTTCAGACAATTTAGTTGGAAATTGCATATTGCCAAAATTAAGTTGTAAAACATCGCCAAACTCAAGCTTGACTGTGGGTTGAGAAATGTCACTAATTTTGTATGAAGATGTTCATTTTGCACTTTCAGCGCAAGTTTGTAAGGCTGATACTAAACTCCACTTAAAACAGAAGTTATCATTATTGTGGATATTAATGCAGGCTTTTTTATCTTCTATGTTTTTTGGTAACTTAATATAACTAGAAACGTGGATTGGTTCATATTTATTGATATTTATTTCCACGTATAAAATTCTAATTAACGCCCAGCCACTATCCTTTTCTTGGAAGTCTTCTGCTTGTTGGTGAATAACGTCTTTAGCATTTTCAAAAAAATCATTAAGATCGTCTGCCTGTGTTTTGCTTAACATTCGAGTTTGAAAAGATTTGATTGATATATTTTCAAACTCTTCTTCTGTTGGTTTTATATATTTACCGAAAAGTTCCAGATTCGCCTTAATGACATTGTGCTTTTTAGTGATTGTCTCAACAATTCAATGATATCGGTTTGAGCCTTTTAAAAAGTGTGATGGGTTTAATACGCCTTCATCATCATTATCTCTAATAAATGTTTCTAGTCTATTTTGAAAACATTCATTAATACACCTAACTTTAGTTTTAATGACTTCTGCTGCATTTTTCTTATGTTCATTTGTCCGAATGTGGTAATTCCACAAATTATTTGAGATGGCTGTTTTGCACTTCTTACAAAATTTTGTATTTTCATAACCTTCTCTGTGGTTTTTTAAATGTTCCAATAAATTTTTTTGTCTGCCACTGCATTGCCACTGCACTGCATTCCGATTTCATTTTTTTATTTGCTGAACTAATTTTTAGTTGTTTTTTTTTTTGTTTTAATTTAAGTAAAAATTATTTGGTAACTAAAATGGATTATAACATAATATCATATATACATACTTTTAAAAACCACAGATGCAGCAGCCTTCACAACATTTTAATTTGATTGATATTTTTCAAAATACTGCAACAATGTTGTATCGTATTAGAATTTTAACTTTAAAAAACTAAAGAAAAAAAAAAATTGCATAAATCCAACTTTTAACCCCTAGACAACTTTTTAATTTATATTATATTTTTCAAATACTGCAACAATGTTGCATCTTATTAGCATATTAACTTTTTTAGAAAGGTGCGCCGCCGCCCACATTACTATTCTAATCATAAAATCAAATAAATCTATTAAAATATTTTTTTGGCACCGCGCAGCTGCAGCAGCCTTCTCAACTTTTTAATTTATATGATATTTTTCAAATACTGCAACAATGTTGTATCGTATTAGAATTTTAACTTTAGAAAACAAGAGAAAAAAAAAAAAATAATTGCATAATTGCATAATGAGTTAGTTATGTGGTTTTTATTTTATTTTTTATATGAGTGGGGAAGTCATATATAAAGTTTTTCATATATAAGAACAACAGTTTTTCTTTACTATTATTAAAAATTATTTACTTTATTAAGAGTACATAATACATATTACAAAATAAAACAAACAATATGGTAAGATATTTGTTTTTTTTTTTTTTGTTTTATATTTTTATTTTTCTATTTTCAATAATTAGGCTGGTTTTTTAAAAAGTTTAATGGAATTGGGAGTGGGTTCGAGTGAAAAATATCATAATATTGATATTTTACACCAAAATAAAATATACGAGGTGCTTTCCTGGCGCTCTCTAGAGACGAAAACAGGCCAAACGGTGGTGCTTTGTGAGGTAGAAGATATGATAACCAATGAAAAAATTATATTTTTCATGCCGGACAGGTTTTCAAAAAAAGTTACAAACGAACCGGAATTAGAGGAATTGAATAGAGCGCAGTTTTATTTTAAATTTTTGGGACGGGATAAAGACAAAAAAAATATGGCGTTATTTCAATTAATTCCATCGATTGATATCGAATCGTAGGAAAAATTTTTGAAATAAATAAAGTTTAATATTAAAGAATTTAATTTGTTTTTTTTTTTTTTTTTTATTTATTTTGAAAGGAAAGGAAACTTTTTTTTTTTTCAGATACTTAAGACGGTGCTAAAGGGCCCCTTGGCGCGAGGGGCCTGTATTCAAGACTAGTTTCGGTCTGTGAAGTTCTGCAAATGGTCTGTGAAAGTCCGAAACGGTCTGTGAAAGTCCGAAAACGGTTTGTGAAGGTCCGAAAACGGTATGTGAAGGTCTGAAGACGGTCTGCTATGGTCCGAAAACGGTCTGTGAAGGTCCGAAAACGGTCTGTGAAGGTCCGTTAATAGTTTTAAAAATTTACTACTCTATAGTATATCTAGGTATCCCCACTTTTTATACCCGTATGACTATATAGTCCAAGGGTATAATAAATTTGGCATTACGTTTGTGACGCAGAGAAGGAGGGGGGGTAGATATAGACTCAAGTGTATGGATCGGATCAGAATCGAAAAATAAATCGATTTAGCTATGTATGTCCATCCGTCCGTCCGTCCGTCCGTCCGTCTGTCCGTCTGTCCGTCCGTCATCACGATAACTCAAAAAGTAAAGGAGCTAGGATTATGAAATTTTCATAAATTCGTTTTTATGCAAAAAACGAAATCGAGTTTGAAATTCAGCCATTTTGGTCCACGGGTTCGAGTACCTGCCATACAACTTCTAATTTTATATGAGCATTACTCTATACCTATGGAAGCTGCGTGTCTGAAATTTTGCCAAAAGTAGTTTAGTATAATGGCCAAAGTTACTGCAAAATTTGGTTGGTCTACTGCAGAGGGTTCGAGTAGCAGCCGTACAACTCCTTCTTTTATATGAGCTTTACACTACACCTGATGAAGCTGGGTGTCTGAAATTTTGCAAAAAATAGTTTAGTGTAATGGCCAAAGTTACTGCAAAATTTAGTTGGTCTACTGCTGAGGGTTCGAGTAGCTGCCATACAACTTCTTCTTTTATATGAGGATTACACTACACCAAATGAAGCTGGGTGTCTGAAATTTTGCCAAAAATAGTTTAGTGTAATGGCCAAAGTTACTGCAAAATTTGGTTGGTCTACTGCAAAGGGTTCGAGTAGCTGCCATACAACTCCTTCTTTTATATGAGCATTACTCTACACCTAATAAAGCTGAATGTTTGAAATTTTGCCAAAAGTAATTAACCGGATGATATAATGTATATGTTACGGTCATACGGGTATCCCAGAGTTGACACAGTCTACTCTACTACACTCTTCCTCGTTTTTATTGAAATCAGAGTTATAAATAAAAGGCTAAGTTATTAGTTTTTTTTTTTATTATAATAAAGAACAAAATGAATAGCAACAACAGTGGTAGCAGAGAAGCTATAGTTGATTTACAATTTGTTATTGGAAATAACAAACAAAATTTTTTGAAAGAATTTTCTTTGGTAGCTGATGCTTCTCTAATACCAGTGTTTTTTACATTTAAAACACCGTACTCATTTGAAGAGTTAAATAGTGATATTAAACGACAAAATGAGTACAACAAAAAGAACATTAATAACATGGATTGGAATGATGGCTTTATAGAGTATTTAAAAGTTAAAAATGTCTTTAAGGAACATTTAACAACTATATTTGATGTTGTTTATGTAAAAGGTCTTAAAAAAAAGCAATTTTTAGACACTTTTATTTCAAATTCAGTAAAAGTTATCAATTTAGATAACAAAATTCCATCTCTACAGAAACTAAGAAATTACATCACCATTTGCCCTCACCATCATAATACAGAAAATTTGTTGCAAAGATGAGATGTAAAAAATTGTATAAACTTGTACATGTATTTAATAAAAGATAATAATAATAATTGGCTTTAAAAAATATTTGTTTTATTTATTGTTGCACAATATATTTTTTCAGACATAGACAATGGTATTTCATAAAATAGTCTAGAATAATTACACTGAGCTATATGTAAATTCATAGGAATATAAAAATCTTCTTGTTCCAATTTCAGTTTATTCCTTTCAATACATCTATCGAAATACTTGAATACATATTCCCACATTTAATTCAGCTCCATTGTTATATGACATCACTGCTTGTATAAAGTCCTTATGTTGGCAAAAGCCAAAAAAAAGGTGTACTCATCTAGTACCAATGTTAGTTTTTTAGTTTATTCTGTATGATTGAATTTGAGTGGAAATTTATTTGAATTTAATTTAGGTTGAATGTTTGTAAAATCTACATAAAAAGCAAATAATTCATCTCGCTAATGACTTTGCGATGACGTTGGAAAATTATTGTTGCAGCTAAATTTTCAACATTAAATCAAATTTGTATTTTTATTGTTTGTTTTTTATCCCAATAGTAAATATAGCTTAATAAAATTTTTTTGTTGTGCTTCGTCGTTATCGTTGTTTATTTGTTTTTCAATAAATACTTCAGCATTTCATGTTGGCTCCATGTTTTTTTAAACTGTTAAAGTTTTATAACTCGAAAGTTTTCTATTTATAGTTTTTATCGTAAACATTTTTTGAAAATTTTCCGAAACATTATTTGTATTTTTTTATCGTTTTTGGGTGGGGATGACATTGTGTTGAATAAATTAATAAAATTATTCATGCTCTTGCGCTTACATCGCATCCATAAATATACACAACAATATTGTCCACAGACTGATGTAAGGTCACTTTGTAAACGCTTATTGTTGAAAATAAAACATTTTGATTGATTTTGTAGAAATTTCACAATCTCATTGTGGAATGGTGGATTTCCAAATGAATCAAAATATTCTATACAGCCTTGAACTGGCACGAAAATTGCTAACCAATGTGTTCCTTTTTCGGTAGAAGTGTCGGTGTTTATTACTAAAATACCAGGTTTTGAAATATTTTTCGGTATTTGATCAAGAGCAAAAACACCATTAAACAATTTACTTGTGACACTATTACATTTCAGCGCTTTTTTTATCTGAAGTGTATTCATTTTTTTGTAAACGGGAAATATCAATTAGCTGAGTATTTCCACTTATGTATGCCGTTAAAAATTCAACTTTAAGTTTACCATTTGTGAACACTATATCGAATTTTTCAAGCAAATTTATTAAATTATTAGTTGTTTTTTCATTGTTTCCAAAAGAGTAATTCTTGATGTCCGTTCTTTTTAAATCTTTGGTTGGGAATTTATACTTTAATTCCTTTACAATAGTTTTACATTTTTCTTTTATTCCAGCCACAGCAAGGTTTTTAGCAAATATTGTATTGCTATCATCCATACAGAATGATAAATCTACTAGAGCGTATGCCATTTTCAAATGAATAGAGATGCTCCACTATGCTTCCTCCATATGTTTACGTAGACGTTGCGATTTTTATCAATTTCGATACTGGCATTGAATTCTGCAAACACAATACATGTTAATGTTGAAGTTAATGGAGAACTGAGTCTTGCTTCAATCTTTACTACTCCCTGGTTTAATAAACTTTGACATGTATCAGTTCCAGAACCATCTGGTGATAAATCAAAAGCTAGTATTGTATAACCTTTTGAAAATAGTTCTTTTGAAATTTGATGGCCTTTATTAGAATCATGTATACCTGTTCCGCTAAATAATGTTAAATATGCACGAGAATTGCAATTGTTATTCGATGTAAAACTGGTTTCAATTGCAGAGTTTGGTGTAGGCACTCCATTCACATATAATTGAAATTGTGTGAGATTTTGATGATCGAAATGGTATGGATTTTTTGATCTTTTACCATTAAAATTTTCATTATTAACCATACAAAATAAAAGAGCTTTTGGTATTTGCCCTATAAATATATTATCCAATGAAATGTTGGATGTGTAAGCTGGAATTGTGAATGTTTTGATTTCACTTCTCGTATAAAAATATTTTGGGTTAGCCTTTTCCAAAACAGTATTATGTGCTATTAATATGCTAGGATTAATTGTTAAATGTTTCATGTATAATGTAGCTTCAAGAGTTTTTAAATAGCTTTCGTCTGAATCATTGAAAAATAGAAAAAAATCTTGTTTTTCTTATGCCAAAGCAATTCGAATGTCAACGTTATTTAAAAGTAATTTGGAAGTGTTGAAAAAATCTACATGTAATTTTCCGATTAATTCTACTATTGTAGAATTATTGTATAATTTTTGCCTTGATTTAGAACCAGAATTGTTAAAATCATTTAGATTTGGTTTATCCAATTCCCAACCAGAATGTGTTTGACTGGAATCTGTACCATAATTTAGTGAAGTAGTTAAGTATGCTTTATAATGGTATAATGAGTCTGACGGAGTGATGTTTTTTCCATTTAGAGTTACATTACATTGTTTAATTAAAGAGTGTAATAAATTATTTACAACACTGGGCTGCGAGGCTGCTTTTGCATTAGCTCCGGTTCCTACTTTATCATTTGCACTCCAAACTGATCCATCTTTTTTTAATATTTGAATTTTAAATTTGATGTAGGTTGACGATAAATCTCGATATGTATCTCCATTTCCAAGCGAAACAAATTCAATAGTTGATGGTGACGCCTCTAAATAAGCTAAAGGATTGTATGCTACCTCTTCTGAACGCAATATACTTGTTTGTACTGCTAATGATGCAAAATGATCAAGTTCAGATTTCATACACTCCATACTTAATTGAAAATATCAGAGGTTTTAATTTGCTTTTGTCGTCGCTTCGACTTTAAATGTGTCTTTTTAGAAACTGGTCGTCGTTTTATACTGCTCCGTCTTTTTATGGCTTTTCGCCTTCCACCATACATCGAATGCAGTTGGTTAACTACTGATTTTCTTAGATTTTTCATGCCACCTTTACTTTGATCAATTACAGTTTCTTTTATGTTTTCACCAGATGCTATATCATTCAAAATATTTTAACTTGTGTTCATAGCCTCTGTTTTAATTATGTTCCAACCTGATGTAAAAACTGGCTTTAAGTAACGAATTAAGCTTCCGAATATATTTCTAAAACCACGACCTCTTTGAATAGCTGGATAAAATTGTAATAGAGGTCCAATATCGTGGATTCCTTCACCTACGTGAGAGGAATAATATCTCACGTAAGCTCTTTCCATGTTTGATATGATATCATATTTGAGTAGTAGTATTTATATTGTTTTTAAGCAATCATTGCTTTTTAAAGTGCAGTACAATTTTAGTTGGATAGTAACTGGAAACAAAATTTATTCCATCGCCGTATTGGTTGCAAATTTTAATCGCTATCGTTTCAAAACAATTTTTTTCTATAGGTATGTATTGGACATTTTCAAATTCAATATTTGTAGGTATTCTGCAATTTTCTACGTTGATAGCTCTTAATGCACGTACTTTGCTACTTCCAAAAACAGATGATTGAAGTATATCTGAATATATCATCACCATTCCATTAATTTCATCTTTATTATTAGCAATAGCTAATGTAAATAGTTCAGGTAATTTTGTTTTGAAATTTTTTATATTTTGTTTCTGTCGAAATAATTCATTTAGCAATGTTTATACCCGTATGACTATATAGTCCAAGGGTATAATAAATTTGCCATTACGTTTGTGACGCAGAGAAGGAGGGGGGGTAGATATAGACTCAAGTGTATGGATCGGATCAGAATCGAAAAATAAATCGATTTAGCTATGTATGTCCGTCCGTCCGTCTGTCTGTCCGTCCGTCTGTCCGTCCGTCCGTCATCACGATAACTCAAAAAGTAAAAGAGCTAGGATTATGAAATTTTCACAAATTCGTTTTTATGTAAAAAACGGAATCGAGTTTGAAATTCAGCCATTTTGGTCCACGGGTTCGAGTACCTGCCATACAACTTATAATTTTATATGAGCATTACTCTATACCTATGGAAGCTGCGTGTCTGAAATTTTGCCAAAAGTAGTTTAGTATAATGGCCAAAGTTACTGCAAAATTTGGTTGGTCTACTGCAGAGGGTTCGAGTAGCTGCCATACAACTCCTTCTTTTATATGAGCTTTACACTACACCTGATGAAGCTGGGTGTCTGAAATTTTGCAAAAAATAGTTTAGTGTAATGGCCAAAGTTACTGCAAAATTTAGTTGGTCTACTGCTGAGGGTTCGAGTAGCTGCCATACAACTCCTTTTTTTATATGAGGATTACACTACACCAAATGAAGCTGGGTGTCTAAAATTTTGCCAAAAATAGTTTAGTGTAATGGCCAAAGTTACTGCAAAATTTGGTTGGTCTACTGCAAAGGGTTCTAGTTGCTGCCATACAACTCCTTCTTTTATATGAGCATTACTCTACACCTAATAAAGCTGAATGTTTGAAATTTTGCCAAAAGTAATTAACCGGATGATATAATGTATATGTTACGGTCATACGGGTATCCCAGAGTTGACACAGTCTACTCTACTACACTCTTCCTCGTTTTACATTATAACTGTGATTAACTTTTATAAAGAAGCTGTTTTCATCAAAAGTCTGTGATATTCGAATTAAACCTTTTTTGTTTTGATCTGCTACTTTTTGAAAAGTTACATTATCATAATTTTTAGTATTAGAGATATATGTCAAAACTTCATTGAAAAATTCTTTGAAAACATGGTTTCGAGTAAATCCCGGATTAGGAGTTATATTTTTGATAAGTGTTGGCAAAAAATTAAATTTCCAATCATCCAAATATAATTCCGAATCGTCATATGAATAATATGTGTTACCTATAGATTTGGTTACTTTAATTTTTTCAAGAGGTTTTTCAGTGTTTCTTACATAAACATTATACTCTCCAATATTAATAAGAGAACAATTCTCCTTGTTAAATTTTTCCGTTTGTAGGAAATTGTTCAGATAAACTTCTGAAAGACCTACTTTCCAGTTTCCGTTTCTTAAATCAAAGTGAATAGGCAATTTATTTTCGAATGAAGCTAAAGTGTTGTCTGGAAAAAGTTTTAAATTACCATTACTAAACAATGTTACATAGAAGTCATCTTGACTATCCATCTTTGTTAACTTCTTTTAAGACATCAAATGTTGCACTATTTATATGTTGTCCATTCCGGTGTTGATGAAGTTCTTAGTTTTGGACTTCTTAGTAAAGGTTTTAATTTTCGTTTTTTTGTTTCAGGAAACTGTGAAAGTATAGTTGAGGAAATTGAACTACCGGCCGATCTTAGTGTCTTCCTTTTTTCAGGAGATGGTACAGCAACGGTAATTACATCACCACTTGGTGTTTCAAACATTCGATAATGAGAACTTAGAGATGGTCTTTGTACTAGTTTTTCGTCTTTCAACATTTCAGTATGAGCTAATTTTCTAAATTAATTTTCATCATCTAAATCGATATCCATATTTGAATACTCTTTTTTAGGATCATATTCAAACACTTCATCAGTAACTAATGGTACAAAATTAGTCTGTGTTGATGTTGATTTTTATTTAGGTAATTCAGTTTCTGTATATGCATTTCGTTTAGAAAAGAATTTTGTTTGAGTGCCTGTATCAAATGTAGGATTATTAGCCTTTTCTGGTAATTTTTTTGGGTGTCTTTTGTTAATTCCATATCTGAGGAGATTTTGACGATATAAGTACCATTTTTGCAATGGTTTTAAGTTTTTATCATATAAAACTTTTTTCATTTTTTGATCTAATAAATCCAGGTTTTGATCATCTTGAAATAATTTACTAAATTTTAAAAATATTTCTGGTGACATAACAATCATTCGCTGCATTATGTCTTACTGAGTAATTTCCCTATTACACCAGATAATATAGTTCCGATTAAAGTTGGTAAAAACCCACCATGTTGAACTAATATTTTTCTTTTGGCTTTTATACTTTTCTTAGCACAGGCTAGAAATCTTAATTGTTTTTTATGTTTTTTTAATTTAGCTTTTTGTGCCGATGATATTTTATTATTACCATTTAATATATTGATTGCAATTTCAGCAATAGTTTTTATAATATCATCATCACAATATTTAAGAATATTTTTACGAAATATCTTGTTGTTGCACTTTCCTAGTACATGTAATATATGTTGGTTTTTCTTTAATCGTTTCATACTTTTGACAGTTGTTATTTAAATCACCCGTATCACAGAAACATATACAATATTCTTTGGAAAAAATATTAGTTCTAATACGAAATAAATCGTTAATGTCTTGTGTTAAATCCAACACAATATAACCATGAGGTTTTGATGTTGACTCATTATATAAGTTAACGACACTTTCCAACACCATACAATGTTGTTTTGTAATGTTACCCATTGAGTAATAAATTATTCATAATAACGTCGGGTTACCGCCAAAGTCACGAAACTGAAAAATAGTAGAACTTAATTTTCGCGACTTTGGCACCAAGAAAATATGAAATAAATGATTTTTCGTTAGTTTATGAAAATAAGGAAATTGAATTACAAAGCAATAAATAAGATTAAGAGATTCGTGTCTTTGGCATAATATAGATCTCATTATTTTCTATATTTTTGCATTGATAAGTCAAAAAAGCGAAAAAAGCAGTTTCGTGACTATGGCGGTAACCCGACGATAATTGGTAATGAAAAAACCCTAATGATTTACTCACAATAAATTGTAATAAATTATTTTTTTTATTAAAAATTGTAATATGATAATTTAAGTTCAATGTTTTGAATTTGTATTTTGTTTATATTGTTAATGAATGAAAATACTACTAATTGAGTAGTAATTATAAAATTAAAATATTATAAGTCAGCATTTTTTTATTTAATTTTGTTTTGTACTACTTTTTGACCATTTGGGTTAAATTTTGTCAATGTTAAATTTTTGATTAAATAAACATTTCTTTGATTTATGATTTGTTAAATAAAGAATTAAACTTTTGTTAATATTAATTTCTTTTGGATTTCTTTCTTTTCTTTTTTGTTCTCAAAACTTCAGAATGAGGAAATGCATTTCTGAACTAATTAATTAAATAAATAATTAAACTTGAGTTTACCATTTTGAGGTTTTGAGAATAGGGAAGTTAAAGATAAGCAAAGTAAAATTCTATAAATGATTGTGAATTGTAACAAAATTATATCATTATTGTATTAACTATTGGAGAATAAAGTTAAATCTAATTTCAAACTAAAAAAAAAAGATATTATTTTTTAAATTAAATTTTTTAAATTAAATTAAATTTTTTATACTTAATAATAATTTAATACAATAAATTTTGTATTAAATTAACTTATACTCTCAAGAAACCCTTTATATTTTCTGGATATAGTTGCCTAGCAAGAGGAAAAATTTGCGATTTGTCTCGAGGATTTTTGAAAAGCACTAAATATTTACAATTTAATGAAATATCTCTTGAAAATTTTCCCTGATGAAAAACGTTTTGTGTTAACAATATAATAGATAAATTACGATGGTGTGAACCTTTAGTAAATAGCTCACATACCTCTTTATTTGCAGAATCTAACATTAAGTCATCTAGAACAATTAACGTAGGTTTATTTTCATTACCACTAAATTCTTTTGGAATACTGGTATAAAAGTCTATATAAGGAAAAGTTAGATTTTTTGGAATAGCAGAAATTTCTGGGTTACACCATTTTATTGTTTCAATTTTCGGAGAAATCAATCTATCAATATTTTCAATTAAATTACACACAAATGTTGTTTTCCCACATCCAGATGGTCCCGCTATCATCATTGTAAATGGATGAATAAAATTAATCATTTTTGGTCTGTGTCTGATAAGAAACTGAATTTAAAATACAATTTAGAGATTATATAAAAGCAGCGAACATATTCTTAGTACTGTCATTTTGAATTATGGAAGTTGAGGAGTTCTTAAATATTTATTCCTCCGTCATATTAGATGATCATAAGAAACTAATATTACATCTATATAAACACATTAAAAACTTTTCTGGAGTAAAAAAATTCACTTCAATTTATGGTACTAATTTTACCCTTTGTCCGTGGGCATATGATAATTCTACTTCTGGACCGGACACATGTGAATGTCACACAATAGAAAATTATAGAATCACTCTAGAAAATTTAATTAAATGGTACGAGGCTACAAGTCGTGTCAGAAATTCATAGAGGCGCTAGAAGAAACTTTACACGAAGAAAATTTATTCAAAAGGGTTTAAATGATACTTGGCAAATTGATTTGGTTGAAATGATTCCATATGCAAAATTTAATAAGACATATAAATATTTATTAACCGATTGATACATTTTCAAAATTTGCGTATGCTGAACCGATTAAAAACAAAAGCGTTAATAATGTTTTAATCGCAATGAAAAATATTTTTAAGCGTGCTGGTAAAAAACCAAAAAATTTACATTCTGATCAAGGTACGGAATTTTTCAACAAAAAATTTCAAAATCTAATGAGGAAATATAAAATTAACCATTATCATTATATTCAGAACTAAAAGCATCAATTGTAGAACGTTTCAATCGCACCCTAAAAAACATGATGTGGAAACAATTCAGTTTACAAGGCACATATAAATGGTAACCTATTCTGCCATCGCTAATAGAAAAATATAACTCAACATATCATCATACAATTAAACTTCCACCTAAAAATGTTACAAAGAAAAATGAGAAATTTTTATTAAAAACTGTCTACAATAAATTAAAAGTATTCCGAAATGCAAAATACAAAGTTGGAGATTTTGTTCGTATAAGTAAATTTAAAGGTATATTTGCAAAAGGTTATCAACCTAATTGGTCAACAGAAATTTATACAATAGTGAAAATAAAAAGAACTGATCCAATAACATACAATTTACTTGATTACACACAAAAACAAATAAAAGGCAGTTTTTATGAACCTGAACTTACATCTGTTAAATTTCCTAATGTTTACCTTGTAGAAAAAATAATAAGAAAAAAAGGAAATCAAGTTTTGGTTAGGTTTTTGGTCTTGGCTTTGATAAAAACCATGATTCATGGATAAATAAAAAAGATATTATTTAATGAATAATAATTTATTAACTTTTAGTAAAACATGCTATGCTGTTATTTAATATTAAAAACGACTTTTTAAAACCAAGTTTTATATTTTTTTTTTTTTTTTTTAACTTGAACTTGATCACGTTTTCAATTTGTATTCATGATCATGCCTTTATATTATTAACAATATAATTTCAAACGTTTATTTGTTTCATTTTTTTCAAAACTTTTGCAGTTAAGTTGATATTCAATCAAAAAATTTCCATCGATTTTTTAAGCTTTTCAAATTTAAAACGACAGTTGGGAGCTTAATTTTTGAAACATAACGAACGAGCTTTATCAGCTTTAAATTTTTTAAATTTTTCAAGTAAATATTAAATCAAGCTTAAACTTTGATAATATTAAGTATAAACCAAATTTAAAAAACTTTTCATATTTAATTAAGAACAGTAAGCACAATATCTTAAACTTGTTACTGTTTTAATTTGAAATTTAAACATAACTGATATTTAAAAAACTTTTCATAATTTAAAATATTCAGCTCAATAGCTTAAGCTTATTTTTGTTAATTTATAAAACTTTTTTTAATTTTCACAGAAATATTAAATCAAGCTGAAACTTTGATAATATTAACTTTGTACTTAAACCAAACTTTAAAGACTTTTCATATTTAATTAAGAACAATAAGCACAATATCTTAAGCTTATTACTGTTTTAATTTGAAATTTAAACATAACGGATATCCTAACAACCAAGCTTAATTTAAAATACTCAAAGACTCAAACTAGTTTAAGCTTATTATTGTTTTAATTTGAAATTTAAACATAACTGATATTCTAACCGCTAAGCTTAATTTAAAATACTCTTTTGTTTTTTTTGTTTTTTTTAACTAAACTTTTATTTTGTTATTTGCTTACATTCTTATTATAACTTAACCTACAAAAATAGTTAACAAAAAAGGTTTTTCTTATTTTAAAAATTAACATGTAAAAAATAAAGTGTTTTTTTTATGTTAAATCATTTTTCTTAATAATTATTATGAACGCTTACTAATATTTTAATCATACTTTTAAGCATGTATTAATTTCAAAATTTTAATTAATTGCAAAAAATTTAAAAAAGCAATTTTTACATTTTTTTTTAATAAAACCCTAACCTAACTTACTCTATTCTTACAACTAATTAAAAAAACTTATAAACTAGCATATATTACTTTAATATTAAAATAACACTAATCTAATAATTATTTTATACTAATTTTATTTTTATGATGTGCTTTACCACCAATAATTATTTCTTATAGATTTGTATTTATCTGGTATGGACATGTCATATTTCATATTATCTGGATTGATGTTACCTGGATCATATTCAATTTTTTTACATGTAGCCCGTCTACTATAATGAAATAGTATAGGGGCATGATTTTGATTTTGTATATAACCTTACTTGTCTAAGAAGATGAAGTGCTCAGGGGCTATGAAGCCCGTGAGCAAAGTCTTCTTGATGTACTCCTCATTGTGGTAAAATATATGCGATATTAAACCGTTTTCTGGAGTATTTAATGCTCTGTCATAGTGATTGCGAATTAATTTTATAATAAAATTATCAATTCTTATGATTTTTGATTCCTTGTACAAATATTTATTGGAGTAAAAATGTTTGTACTCGGACTACGGTTTTCTATGTTTATTGATGCAAACTCTAAATCACTTTCTTTCGAACATGCGGATTTTTTCCATTAGGCTTGCACTGATAATTCACTTTTAATTTCCATATTTTGCAATAATCTTGAACAATGTTAAACATTTTTTGAACAGTATACTGAATGCTGTTTACAGTGTCATTCGCAGAGTATATTATTATGTCGTCTGCGAACGCTAGGGCATAACTATTACCCTTAACTCGGTCTAACCAAAGCAAAAGGTCTGCTATGTAGATCGAGAAAAGAATTGGCGCGTTAACAATACCTTGTTGGAGGCCATTTTCAATTAAAAATGTTTTGTTAGACATATTATTTTGGCAATGTACTAAAAATTTGTTATTGTATAACATATTTTTAATAAGTACTATTAAGCGTATTGGAAATTTATATTTTATCAATTTGTATATTAAACCGTCCAACCAAACCGTGTTGAAAGCCTTCTCTAAATCAATGAGACAGGCACCAACGCCGTAGTTTTTATTTATAAACCAGCAAATATCAGAAGTTAATTTAGTTATAGTGTTAATTGTACCGTGTTTGTGTCTGAACCCAAACTGGTTATCAGGTATGAGGTTTTTTGAGTGTGCAATGCTCGAAATTTTATCATTTAACAAAGTTTCAAATATTTTACTAATGTTTGGCATTAAGCTTATTGGTCTATAGTTGCTGGGGTTGGTTGGATCTTTGCCAGGTTTCTTTAGCAATATGGTTTTCGCTATTTTCCAATTACTATATTTGGGATATTGTCGATACCAGAAGAAATTTTGTTTTTAAGAGCTTTGAACTTTGCAGAAAGCTCTACGTGATTTGTAAACTCACCACTCTGTTCAGATGATTTATTTGAGTTAGAGAAATTGGAAAGAGAAATATTTTCATCTCTCACATGTTTGATATAATTATTGAAGAGTTCTACTCGGTTTATTATTTTATTATGTATTCTTCTCTCTGGTGTTAATGGTATTTTGTGAGTATTTTCTAAAAAGAGCCCATTACATTATATATTTGTGATTGATCTTGTATTAAAAATTGGTTTGTTGTTGTTTTTTTCAAAGTATTAGCATTTATATTATTTTGGGAAAGTAAGTGTATATCATTTTGTTCAACATGTATTTTTAAAATTTGGTTATATGATTTTTTGCGGAATATTTTATTAATCTGGGGAAACATATTTGAGCTATTTTTTGGTGAAATTTTTTGGAGACGGAATTGCCAATATTTATTAATTTCTATTTTTATTTGTTGTTTGATTAAGTTATTTACGTTATTTAGAAGGCTTTTTAGAAGTTGTTTGGTTTGGATTGAAATATTTAATCTTTGTTTATTAATTTTATGTATGTCTTTCATTAGGCTATGTTTTTTATTTAAAAGAATTTTTAATTTTACAGAGTAGAATTTTGTTAAGTTACTATGTTTTTTAGGCTTGGGGATAACGTTATTCATAGTTTTAATAATGATTTCATTTAGTTGTAAGAGATGAAAGTCTATAATTTGGTTGGAAATATTACAATTATCCAAAATTTTGTTACTACAGTTTAAATAATGAGAAGAATAATTTTGATTTAATTTAATCTGAAATTTAGCCCAATTTACTTTTGAGTATAAAAATTTATTCTTATAATCTGGCAACTCCAGTGATAAGAGCTCTTCATTTATTATTGTAATAGGTATGCAGATAGCATTATGGTCGCTATCATATGAAAGTGTGGAGAGTTTGTTATCATTTTTAGAAAAACAAATATTTATTCTGGCATCGGAAAAAACTAAATCAATATAAGAGTTTGCACGCGGAAGTGTTGGTGCATCAGTAAAGAGCAACTTACATTTGTATATAATTTTGTTGTCTTGCAACCATTTGTTTAGTTGTACTCCTCTGGTATTGTTAATGGTATTAAGCCGTGTTGTATGTTTGGCGTTGAAGTCGCCAGTTAATATGTAAAAGTTATTAATATTCGCTAAATTCAAAATTTCGAATATTTTTTCTAATTCTGTTATAAAATTATGTGAATTTCTATTCGATGCATAAATAGAAATTATGAATAATTTTTTTCTTTTCTTTAATTGTATTGATATAATGCATGTTTCGATACATAAAAAATTATCGAAAATGCTATTATTTACAATTTCAAATTGAAAACAATTTTTAATGCCTATGGCAACACCTCCGCCTTCTAAATCAAAATTTCTATCTTTTCTAATTATATTATAATTGTCAACCACCATGTGGTTTACTTGGTTTTAGTTTTGTCTCGCTCATACATACAATGTCAGGTTTGTTGTTTTCTAGAAATTGCATAAAAGAGAATGTTTTGCTGTATGATATTAATGAATTGACATTGACAGAAATAATTTTAAAATTAATGTGGTTAGTCATCAATTGTTATTGTTGTTGTTAAGTGAATTAAGTGATTCGTAAATAAAATTAATTTTATTTTTATTTTCTGTAATTTCTAAATGTAGTTTATGAAAATAAGGAAATTGAATTACAAAGCAATAAATAAGATTAAGAGATTCGTGTCTTTGGCATAATATAGATCTCATTATTTTCTATATTTTTGCATTGATAAGTCAAAAAAGCGAAAAAAGCAGTTTCGTGACTATGGCGGTAACCCGACGATAATTGGTAATGAAAAAACCCTAATGATTTACTCACAATAAATTGTAATAAATTATTTTTTTTATTAAAAATTGTAATATGATAATTTAAGTTCAATGTTTTGAATTTGTATTTTGTTTATATTGTTAATGAATGAAAATACTACTAATTGAGTAGTAATTATAAAATTAAAATATTATAAGTCAGCATTTTTTTATTTAATTTTGTTTTGTACTACTTTTTGACCATTTGGGTTAAATTTTGTCAATGTTAAATTTTTGATTAAATAAACATTTCTTTGATTTATGATTTGTTAAATAAAGAATTAAACTTTTGTTAATATTAATTTCTTTTGGATTTCTTTCTTTTCTTTTTTGTTCTCAAAACTTCAGAATGAGGAAATGCATTTCTGAACTAATTAATTAAATAAATAATTAAACTTGAGTTTACCATTTTGAGGTTTTGAGAATAGGGAAGTTAAAGATAAGCAAAGTAAAATTCTATAAATGATTGTGAATTGTAACAAAATTATATCATTATTGTATTAACTATTGGAGAATAAAGTTAAATCTAATTTCAAACTAAAAAAAAAAGATATTATTTTTTAAATTAAATTTTTTAAATTAAATTAAATTTTTTATACTTAATAATAATTTAATACAATAAATTTTGTATTAAATTAACTTATACTCTCAAGAAACCCTTTATATTTTCTGGATATAGTTGCCTAGCAAGAGGAAAAATTTGCGATTTGTCTCGAGGATTTTTGAAAAGCACTAAATATTTACAATTTAATGAAATATCTCTTGAAAATTTTCCCTGATGAAAAACGTTTTGTGTTAACAATATAATAGATAAATTACGATGGTGTGAACCTTTAGTAAATAGCTCACATACCTCTTTATTTGCAGAATCTAACATTAAGTCATCTAGAACAATTAACGTAGGTTTATTTTCATTACCACTAAATTCTTTTGGAATACTGGTATAAAAGTCTATATAAGGAAAAGTTAGATTTTTTGGAATAGCAGAAATTTCTGGGTTACACCATTTTATTGTTTCAATTTTCGGAGAAATCAATCTATCAATATTTTCAATTAAATTACACACAAATGTTGTTTTCCCACATCCAGATGGTCCCGCTATCATCATTGTAAATGGATGAATAAAATTAATCATTTTTGGTCTGTGTCTGATAAGAAACTGAATTTAAAATACAATTTAGAGATTATATAAAAGCAGCGAACATATTCTTAGTACTGTCATTTTGAATTATGGAAGTTGAGGAGTTCTTAAATATTTATTCCTCCGTCATATTAGATGATCATAAGAAACTAATATTACATCTATATAAACACATTAAAAACTTTTCTGGAGTAAAAAAATTCACTTCAATTTATGGTACTAATTTTACCCTTTGTCCGTGGGCATATGATAATTCTACTTCTGGACCGGACACATGTGAATGTCACACAATAGAAAATTATAGAATCACTCTAGAAAATTTAATTAAATGGTACGAGGCTACAAGTCGTGTCAGAAATTCATAGAGGCGCTAGAAGAAACTTTACACGAAGAAAATTTATTCAAAAGGGTTTAAATGATACTTGGCAAATTGATTTGGTTGAAATGATTCCATATGCAAAATTTAATAAGACATATAAATATTTATTAACCGATTGATACATTTTCAAAATTTGCGTATGCTGAACCGATTAAAAACAAAAGCGTTAATAATGTTTTAATCGCAATGAAAAATATTTTTAAGCGTGCTGGTAAAAAACCAAAAAATTTACATTCTGATCAAGGTACGGAATTTTTCAACAAAAAATTTCAAAATCTAATGAGGAAATATAAAATTAACCATTATCATTATATTCAGAACTAAAAGCATCAATTGTAGAACGTTTCAATCGCACCCTAAAAAACATGATGTGGAAACAATTCAGTTTACAAGGCACATATAAATGGTAACCTATTCTGCCATCGCTAATAGAAAAATATAACTCAACATATCATCATACAATTAAACTTCCACCTAAAAATGTCTACAATAAATTAAAAGTATTCCGAAATGCAAAATACAAAGTTGGAGATTTTGTTCGTATAAGTAAATTTAAAGGTATATTTGCAAAAGGTTATCAACCTAATTGGTCAACAGAAATTTATACAATAGTGAAAATAAAAAGAACTGATCCAATAACATACAATTTACTTGATTACACACAAAAACAAATAAAAGGCAGTTTTTATGAACCTGAACTTACATCTGTTAAATTTCCTAATGTTTACCTTGTAGAAAAAATAATAAGAAAAAAAGGAAATCAAGTTTTGGTTAGGTTTTTGGTCTTGGCTTTGATAAAAACCATGATTCATGGATAAATAAAAAAGATATTATTTAATGAATAATAATTTATTAACTTTTAGTAAAACATGCTATGCTGTTATTTAATATTAAAAACGACTTTTTAAAACCAAGTTTTATATTTTTTTTTTTTTTTTTTAACTTGAACTTGATCACGTTTTCAATTTGTATTCATGATCATGCCTTTATATTATTAACAATATAATTTCAAACGTTTATTTGTTTCATTTTTTTCAAAACTTTTGCAGTTAAGTTGATATTCAAACAAAAAATTTCCATCGATTTTTTAAGCTTTTCAAATTTAAAACGACAGTTGGGAGCTTAATTTTTGAAACATAACGAACGAGCTTTATCAGCTTTAAATTTTTTAAATTTTTCAAGTAAATATTAAATCAAGCTTAAACTTTGATAATATTAAGTATAAACCAAATTTAAAAAACTTTTCATATTTAATTAAGAACAGTAAGCACAATATCTTAAACTTGTTACTGTTTTAATTTGAAATTTAAACATAACTGATATTTAAAAAACTTTTCATAATTTAAAATATTCAGCTCAATAGCTTAAGCTTATTTTTGTTAATTTATAAAACTTTTTTTAATTTTCACAGAAATATTAAATCAAGCTGAAACTTTGATAATATTAACTTTGTACTTAAACCAAACTTTAAAGACTTTTCATATTTAATTAAGAACAATAAGCACAATATCTTAAGCTTATTACTGTTTTAATTTGAAATTTAAACATAACGGATATCCTAACAACCAAGCTTAATTTAAAATACTCAAAGACTCAAACTAGTTTAAGCTTATTATTGTTTTAATTTGAAATTTAAACATAACTGATATTCTAACCGCTAAGCTTAATTTAAAATACTCTTTTGTTTTTTTTGTTTTTTTTAACTAAACTTTTATTTTGTTATTTGCTTACATTCTTATTATAACTTAACCTACAAAAATAGTTAACAAAAAAGGTTTTTCTTATTTTAAAAATTAACATGTAAAAAATAAAGTGTTTTTTTTATGTTAAATCATTTTTCTTAATAATTATTATGAACGCTTACTAATATTTTAATCATACTTTTAAGCATGTATTAATTTCAAAATTTTAATTAATTGCAAAAAATTTAAAAAAGCAATTTTTACATTTTTTTTTAATAAAACCCTAACCTAACTTACTCTATTCTTACAACTAATTAAAAAAACTTATAAACTAGCATATATTACTTTAATATTAAAATAACACTAATCTAATAATTATTTTATACTAATTTTATTTTTATGATGTGCTTTACCACCAATAATTATTTCTTATAGATTTGTATTTATCTGGTATGGACATGTCATATTTCATATTATCTGGATTGATGTTACCTGGATCATATTCAATTTTTTTACATGTAGCCCGTCTACTATAATGAAATAGTATAGGGGCATGATTTTGATTTTGTATATAACCTTACTTGTCTAAGAAGATGAAGTGCTCAGGGGCTATGAAGCCCGTGAGCAAAGTCTTCTTGATGTACTCCTCATTGTGGTAAAATATATGCGATATTAAACCGTTTTCTGGAGTATTTAATGCTCTGTCATAGTGATTGCGAATTAATTTTATAATAAAATTATCAATTCTTATGATTTTTGATTCCTTGTACAAATATTTATTGGAGTAAAAATGTTTGTACTCGGACTACGGTTTTCTATGTTTATTGATGCAAACTCTAAATCACTTTCTTTCGAACATGCGGATTTTTTCCATTAGGCTTGCACTGATAATTCACTTTTAATTTCCATATTTTGCAATAATCTTGAACAATGTTAAACATTTTTTGAACAGTATACTGAATGCTGTTTACAGTGTCATTCGCAGAGTATATTATTATGTCGTCTGCGAACGCTAGGGCATAACTATTACCCTTAACTCGGTCTAACCAAAGCAAAAGGTCTGCTATGTAGATCGAGAAAAGAATTGGCGCGTTAACAATACCTTGTTGGAGGCCATTTTCAATTAAAAATGTTTTGTTAGACATATTATTTTGGCAATGTACTAAAAATTTGTTATTGTATAACATATTTTTAATAAGTACTATTAAGCGTATTGGAAATTTATATTTTATCAATTTGTATATTAAACCGTCCAACCAAACCGTGTTGAAAGCCTTCTCTAAATCAATGAGACAGGCACCAACGCCGTAGTTTTTATTTATAAACCAGCAAATATCAGAAGTTAATTTAGTTATAGTGTTAATTGTACCGTGTTTGTGTCTGAACCCAAACTGGTTATCAGGTATGAGGTTTTTTGAGTGTGCAATGCTCGAAATTTTATCATTTAACAAAGTTTCAAATATTTTACTAATGTTTGGCATTAAGCTTATTGGTCTATAGTTGCTGGGGTTGGTTGGATCTTTGCCAGGTTTCTTTAGCAATATGGTTTTCGCTATTTTCCAATTACTATATTTGGGATATTGTCGATACCAGAAGAAATTTTGTTTTTAAGAGCTTTGAACTTTGCAGAAAGCTCTACGTGATTTGTAAACTCACCACTCTGTTCAGATGATTTATTTGAGTTAGAGAAATTGGAAAGAGAAATATTTTCATCTCTCAGATGTTTGATATAATTATTGAAGAGTTCTACTCGGTTTATTATTTTATTATGTATTCTTCTCTCTGGTGTTAATGGTATTTTGTGAGTATTTTCTAAAAAGAGCCCATTACATTATATATTTGTGATTGATCTTGTATTAAAAATTGGTTTGTTGTTGTTTTTTTCAAAGTATTAGCATTTATATTATTTTGGGAAAGTAAGTGTATATCATTTTGTTCAACATGTATTTTTAAAATTTGGTTATATGATTTTTTGCGGAATATTTTATTAATCTGGGGAAACATATTTGAGCTATTTTTTGGTGAAATTTTTTGGAGACGGAATTGCCAATATTTATTAATTTCTATTTTTATTTGTTGTTTGATTAAGTTATTTACGTTATTTAGAAGGCTTTTTAGAAGTTGTTTGGTTTGGATTGAAATATTTAATCTTTGTTTATTAATTTTATGTATGTCTTTCATTAGGCTATGTTTTTTATTTAAAAGAATTTTTAATTTTACAGAGTAGAATTTTGTTAAGTTACTATGTTTTTTAGGCTTGGGGATAACGTTATTCATAGTTTTAATAATGATTTCATTTAGTTGTAAGAGATGAAAGTCTATAATTTGGTTGGAAATATTACAATTATCCAAAATTTTGTTACTACAGTTTAAATAATGAGAAGAATAATTTTGATTTAATTTAATCTGAAATTTAGCCCAATTTACTTTTGAGTATAAAAATTTATTCTTATAATCTGGCAACTCCAGTGATAAGAGCTCTTCATTTATTATTGTAATAGGTATGCAGATAGCATTATGGTCGCTATCATATGAAAGTGTGGAGAGTTTGTTATCATTTTTAGAAAAACAAATATTTATTCTGGCATCGGAAAAAACTAAATCAATATAAGAGTTTGCACGCGGAAGTGTTGGTGCATCAGTAAAGAGCAACTTACATTTGTATATAATTTTGTTGTCTTGCAACCATTTGTTTAGTTGTACTCCTCTGGTATTGTTAATGGTATTAAGCCGTGTTGTATGTTTGGCGTTGAAGTCGCCAGTTAATATGTAAAAGTTATTAATATTCGCTAAATTCAAAATTTCGAATATTTTTTCTAATTCTGTTATAAAATTATGTGAATTTCTATTCGATGCATAAATAGAAATTATGAATAATTTTTTTCTTTTCTTTAATTGTATTGATATAATGCATGTTTCGATACATAAAAAATTATCGAAAATGCTATTATTTACAATTTCAAATTGAAAACAATTGTTAATGCCTATGGCAACACCTCCGCCTTCTAAATCAAAATTTCTATCTTTTCTAATTATATTATAATTGTCAACCACCATGTGGTTTACTTGGTTTTAGTTTTGTCTCGCTCATACATACAATGTCAGGTTTGTTGTTTTCTAGAAATTGCATAAAAGAGAATGTTTTGCTGTATGATATTAATGAATTGACATTGACAGAAATAATTTTAAAATTAATGTGGTTAGTCATCAATTGTTATTGTTGTTGTTAAGTGAATTAAGTGATTCGTAAATAAAATTAATTTTATTTTTATTTTCTGTAATTTCTAAATGTAATTTTTTTCTAAATTTGTTATTAAATTTTTTATTTCTAATAAAATATTATTATTTAAATCTGAAGCATTTGTGTTATTAAATTAGTGTTATTTAGTGTTTTATTATTAGTATTTGAATTTTTTTTTACAATTTCAGAAAAAGAAATGTTTTTATTAACAAAGTTATTTTTAGAAATGTGCTTACTTAAGATTTTTTGTTTAAGTGCTTCCTTCAACAGTTCCATTTTTTCAATTTTTTTTTTATGCTCTGGGCATTTACTAAAAGAAGCTGGGTGTCCATGCTTCTTGCATAAAGTGCAGAACAATTTTTCCCTGGGGTTTGTGGTTTTCGCCGCATTTAACACAGCGAAACTCCATTTTACAATTTGCTGACGAGTGACCAAATCGCTGGCATCTGGTACATTGCAGAATGTTCGGTTTGTGGTTTTTATCCCAGTATATAATTTGGTAATCCAATGCGGAAATATTTCTTATTTCGTTAATTGAGCTTCCGGGTGCAGCTTGAACGATGAAATATGGCAAAACGATATTCATTTTAATTGAATGCTTTGTCGTTAGTCTGATAACCTTTTCAAACTTGGTTACAGTTGATTCATGCGCTTTCAATAATTTGAGCACTTCATCTGGTGAGTACGCATTGTTTAGACCCTTTAGAACTAGTGATACTTTTTTTCCTTCTTTTGGAGTGTATGAGTAGTGCTTAATGCTAGCTTCACTTAAAAAATCGCGAGATTTTTTATAATCTTCAATGTCATTTGTGTATAAGATTGAATGATTATCATTCAATTCTTTAATTAGGAAATTGTCAACTCCTAATTTTGTTCTCATTAGAGTTTTAAAGTTGTTTACCTTTGTATCAAAAAAATTGATAGGCGGAATTTTGTAGGTTTTTAGTATATTCTTTCCAGTAAGTTTTTCATTTGTTTTTATTTGTATTTTTGATTTTTTGAGGTTATATTTGTCCTTTATCAAATTTCCTTCTGTACTTATATTTGCATTGCATTCAGTAATAATTGCTGATTCATCATCAGAAATATCTTCAACTAGGTCTATATCATCTAGACTTGCATAATAGTTGTTATTTTTTAATTTTTCACTGGATGACGGCTGATATTTTTTTAGTTCACTTTTGAGTTCTACATTTTCTTTTAAAATTTTTTCATTTATTTTGCTTATTTTTACTACTAAATTTTTTAACTCACTTATTTCACGAAAGTCTTTTGAATCTATTATTTCACCTTTCAACTAAATCGCACAATTTTTTATTAATGGAGCTTTTTAGTCTATTTTTATTTTTTTCAATGTTTTTGGCCGGCATGATTGCAGCCCTTTATTTAAAGGAACCCAATCACTTTTGCACCCTTTTTTTTTTTTTTTGTCTGTTAAAAGATTTATATAAGAAAATAAATATTTTCTCTTAATTTAAGGCTAATTATTCAATCACATTTTTTTTTGATATTTAAAAATAATATATATACGCATATATATTTTGTATTTTTATTTCGAGTTAATTTTTTAGAATTTTTTTGCTAGTAACACGACCGTTCAACACGAAGGCTAAGGATCGAATTATCAATTTAAAATACTCAAAAGCACAAAACTTTTTACTTATTATAATTTTATTGCATAACTTTAGGAGAACTGCCGAAAAAAGCTCCTGCTGCCGCTGAAACGGCATTAAAAAAGCACCTCCGCCGCTGAACCGGCATATACATACTACTTCCAGCATTATATTTTAACATGTCTTAAAGGTTTTTCTTCAATTTATAAGCGGTTCTTTAAATTGAAGAGAGCTTGTCCCATTATAACCATCCATGTATAACCATTTTTGCTTAGATAGTAAATTTCTAAGTAGAATTAAAAAAATGGAGGGAGGGGGGTAAGTGAGGTTAGGTAACTGAAAAATTAGAAAACCTCCCCAATAAAAGGGCTATTAGAATATAAAAATTAAAAATTTACTATTTTTATAAGTAGGCAGTAACTTTACTATTTTTATAAGTAGGCAGTAAAAAAAAACAAGTGATGAACAAGGTTTTTTAAAAAAGCACATTTTTAAAATTATATAGTGTTTCTGGGTAGATAATTTTATCGAGTATTTTATCGAAATATAATAGTAGAACTTCAATGTTAACGTTTAATTAAGGAAATATAATATATATGCCGAACCGAACATTGTCCAAAAAAAATTTTGGAAGGATATTACGTCCAATTTTGCTAAATATGGCTTGTTCAAAGTCTCAAAAAAGGGTTTGTTGAATTCCGTTAACTCATTGCGGCCCAGCCACTTTTAACAGATTTTTTCGTTACTTTTCTTAATTAGAAACGGTTTGACCAATTGACCGTACATATTTTATGCGTACATGTATATACTTCTCCGTCCAACGATTGCTCAAAAAAAAAAATTTGTAAGTAAATTACGTCCAATTTTTTAAAGTAGGTAAGACTTCTTTTAATTAGGGGAATGTTTAAAAAAATGTTTTGTCGAGTTCTTTTAACTGATTGCGAAACAGTTAACAGTGGTGCTCCTTGACGATAGAGTTGAGGTTGGTGGGTTTCCGGCAAATAATGTTAACTAAATTAAAATTTTTGCACATTATTATTTAATATGAAGTTTGTTACCACCTAAAGGAAGCGAGCTAGATTATTTATATATATATATATATATATATATATATCTATATTTGTGATCAGAGTGAACTCCTGAGTCGATGTAGCCATGTCCGTCCGTCCATCTGTCTGTTCGTATGTCGAATGGAACTATCTTGATGAAATTTTAACTGTAGGTTACTAGGACTTAAAGTACGGCGGGGATTCTGGACCTTTTAATTATTCTAAGGGCCAACGAACATATAAAAAAAATAAGGATAACTCAACAACTAATGGCGCTACAATCATGAAGTTTGTGGCGTAGGTTACTAGTAATAAGACTATGGCGAGGACTGCATGCAGTCGAGATTGGACCATGGATTCTGATCCTAGAACTTTTTGATCGAATTTTGACCAAACAAGTATAATACCGGAACCTAGAAAGATAAAACCTTCAAATTCGGTATCAGTGTGCCTCTTCCTATGTCCTTAGAGTCCTTTAAATTTAGGAATTGGAGGTCGGGGACAATCAACACACTTCCGAAGATCTTAAAGCATATTTTCGAAAATAATAAAGATAGTAACTTCAAACATATGTAGAAGCTTCAAATTTGGCACAACGGTGTTCCTTACTATATCCTACATGTTCCCTTAATTTATGATCAATTGAAGTGGTTGTTCAGGTAACTCTCTTAGACCTCTAAAGGTTTAAAGGCTTATCAGCGAAGTTAATAAATATAGTAACTTAACAATAATAAAAAATGTTCCAATTGTGTACAGGGGTTAACTAGTATTGAAAGTATGACGGGGACTGCATATGACCGAAACCGTACCATGGTTTCGGGTTTTGCAACCTTTGAAAAGTTCAAGTGCTAACAAACATATATCTTTAAAACACCATAACTCAGGATAATTACGTTATTTTGATGAAATTTATATGCTAGGTTAATAGTAATGAAAGTAGTATAGGAAAACTCTGGTCGAATTCGGACTCTAAAAGCTTTTGATCGAATTGAGATCAAACTAGTATAATTTCAAAACCCAAGAAGATTGAACTTTAGATTTGCGTTGTTTCTTCTCATTTGTTTTGTATACGTGAAATTTTGAATGAATTGGAATAGGGTTTTGCGTACCAGTCCCAGTACTCCCAAGACCTTAAAGTATAATATATTCAAAATTAATAGAGATAAAAAAATCTAATTTGATACACTATTTCCTATTTCCGTTTTTATTTAACACTTTTATATTTCTTAAAGGCTGGCAGTTATTGTTATATAGTAAAACAATGAATTGGAATAGCGGTTTTCGTACCAATCCCACTACTCCCAAGATCTTAAAGAATAATTAAGAAATTGTGTACGATTCTTAAGTTGTAAAATTTATTTTTATATTTAAATAAATTATATGAAAAGCTCCAAATTTGTCTTTGGAGAAAAAAATTTTGATTATTAAATTTTGTAATAAAAAGCTAATGAAAGCATTATTGGTTTTAATTAACATTAAAAACCATGAAATTATATAAATTTTATATTTATATTAATACAAATTAATATTTCTTTAGAATAACTTTGGTTAAATTATATAAAACATTAGAAAATAAGTAAATTAAGAGAACAAATTTAAAAATTATCTAAAATTGGAATAATTAATCATGGGTACTCAATAATTCAACAGAAAATGCACTACAGCTAAAAAAACTGAAGAGAAGTAATTGCTGCATGTGTGTAAAATTTTATTGAATTAGATAAAAGTTTTAAATATATAATTTTTTAATTTGTTGTTTAATATTTTTAAATAGATAAATTAGTAAGAATTGTTGATATTTTTGAATTCATAAAATATTTAGAAAATGATAAGTATTATAAAGTAAATTTGGTTAGCCATTTCTTACAATCAAACTAATAAAAGCTTTTATGATTTTAAAATGACTTATGAACTTCCCATTATATTTGAATCAAATAGGGTGCAGGTATTTCTAAGTCGGTTGCACCGACTGACTGTTTCTTAGTTGTTAATTGAAAGGAAAAGTACAATTTGTAAAATGTGTCGCAATAAGGTTAGTGAGTTTCCGGCAAATATTGTAAACTGAATGTTTGTTTATTTGTCCAGGATTCACGTAAAAACCAATGGTCCGATTGTCACAAAATTTTAAAGGAATAATTCTAAAGGCCCCGGGGTGACATAGGCTATGTCACATTTTTAAAGGTCAACAGGTTGCGGCTCCGGAGCTGTTTTAAGCTTAGCTTTTTCGTTTTTTTGATGTCGAGTCAAAACGGTTTGGCCGATTGATTGAAATTTTGTACAAATGTTCCTCTTAGCAACTGGAACTAGTTCTATAAATTTGGTTGGAATAAAATAACCCATTTCGGCCTGGCGGGCTTCCAAAAAATTTTGTGTTTTCGATTTGTGTCCAATTTTACAGGGTAATTTCCCAGTCAATAAGAGAGGCTAACACAAATTTTTGTTGAGTGCGGTTACCCCGTTTGGGCACGTTGGTGCTATAAAGCTTTTTCAATGTTTTTGAAGCCGAGTCAAAACGGTTTGACCGATTGACTTGAAATTTTGCACAAATGTTCCCCTTAGCAACCGGAATTAGTTGTATAGATTTGGTAGATATAAACTAAATCATTTCGGCCTGGCGGGCTTCCAAAAAACTTTTTAATTCTGATTTGTGCCCAATTTTAAAGGGCGATTTTGCAGTCTAAAAGAGAGGCTGCAAAAAGTTTTAGTTAAGTTCGATTAACCCGTTTTCCACGACGACGCCATGAAGTTTTCTATATATTCTATTTGCTTAAACGATTAAAAGGTTCACTCGCGTTAATACCAAAAAATTTAAAATTTCATTGAATCTATGTTCAAACGCGTAAACAGGTCAAAACTAAATTAAAACTGTGGGTTTTTAAAATTGAAATGCTGGTACAAAATTTTCAATAAAATTTGTTGAAAAATTGCAAGAATAATTCTAAAAAAAGCGTTTTAAAAAAATTTGCTTATTACATTTTAAAATTAATATGTACACCATGGGTAATTTTTTTGTTAACTTTTTTCAATAACATCAACTTAAATTAGAACTTCATTAAGAGGAAGGACAACGTGCACCGAGTAATAGCTAGTTTACATATAAGTATTATTATACCCGTTTGACTTTAGGTTAAAAAGGTACACTAAATTTGTCATTATGTCATTACAGTATGTTAATTGTAGTTTACTTGAATTGCCAACGTTTGAATAAAATAAAGTCGATGGTTTAGAAAAAGTTTAAAAATCTTCTTTTCAACTTAATTTTTTTTGTACTTACTTCAAAGTTCTACTACGCTCTTCTTCGTTTTTTTATGATTTTATGAGAGGAAAGTAGGCTCTTTTTTAGAAAAAATGTTTTAAAATACTATGTACTTAAGCATAATAGACGCAATTAAATTTTTTGATTTTTGGATTTTATTGAAAAAAAAAAAACTGAAATCTTACACGGAAATCTATTTTTAAAGAACAACACCTGCAAAGTAGATAAAAAACAAAGACTTACGATAAAACGTATCAAAACGTTATGTTATTTAAATTTAATGGTATTATTGTTATTCGGATATTTTATTAGCTTTATTTTTATTATTATTTAAGTTATTTCTTTCAGCTGTTGCACTATTTGAGGAGAGCAAAACTATTAGTCTTAATAATTAAGTGAGCTGTCGGAATAAAGGTTAACTTGCATTAATACCAAAAATATTAAAATTTCATTGAATCAAAATTTTTTGGAAGTCCGCCAAGCCGAAATGGGCTAGTTTATTCCAACCAACATTATACAACTAATTCCGATTGCAAAGAGGAACATTTGTTCAAAATTTCAAGTCAATCGGTCAAACCGTTTTTACTCGACATCAGAAAAACCAAAAAGTTTAAAATGGTTCTGGAGCCGGAATCTGTTGACTTATAAAAATGTGACATAGCCTATGTCACCCCACGACATAGAATTATTTCTCAAAAATTTTGTGACATTCGGACCAGTGGTTTTCACGTGAATCCTGGACAAACTAATAAAAAAACAAACAAATTTTCTTCTTTATACATTAGATTGATTTGGTGGACTCTAGAACTACAGAGTCTCTTCCAATTTTCTTTTGAAAACCAAATTGAATTGTATCACAACCTACAGTTTTTTACATGAAATCCTGTATTCTGGAATTTATAACCTATTCAAATACTTTTCCAATACAAAAGCAATCGGTCTATAATTTGATAAAATTATAATGGGTTTAAGACATTTAGAATAGTTAAAACATGTTTTAAACCTGAAGCTGAAATATTATCACCTCCAGGAGAACTGTTTTATAACTTCATGATGATATTATGTATTTCTGTTTCTCCTATAGGTTTAAGAAAAATAGATTTTTCAACGAATCTATTTTTTATTACGTATTTTTCAGTATCCTTAATTTTATCTGCTTGTTTGCTTCCGATTGAACTGAAGTAAGAATTGAAGAAATTTTGAATTTCAAAGTTATCACATGTAATGATTCTATTTCTGTTTATTTCTTTGATAACGTTGGTAGACTCAATTGATGTTTTCAAGATGAGATTATTTAGAACTTTCCAAATTTTTCTTTGATCACCACCAGCTAATTGTAGTTTGTCATTAAAATAATATTGTTTGGCTTTAGTTATTTCATACGTCATTTTGATTTTTTCATTTTTAAAACTAGCTTTAATATCTATATTATTAGGCTGTTTTTTCAACTTTTTAAACAAATTATTCCTCTTTTTGATGATATTTAATAGTTAATTCTTATTTTTTATTAATTAAATAATAATTCTTTTGTCATCCACAAAAAGAAACAATAATTCTAACTCTTCGGAGTGTTTTAATTGTAGAATTCACCTTTCCTTTTTGCAATATTTTAACAAGGTTGTCCAAACTGACATTTATTTGTGTTGTGCCCTTTTAAAAATAGTTTCAATATTTCTGAAAATTTTATTTCATTTGACACTAATAGCCCTCTTTGCAGATGCAGTTCAGATTTCTTATATCGTGAAGCTTAATGTCAAAGTCAAACTTTTCTAGATCTGTTAGAATATGATCAATTATCGTAGAAGAATTTTCAGTCACTCTAACAAGAGATTCGTAACTCAGTTGGAACTTTATAGTAACTCCGTTAGATTCTAACATCAATTTATAAGATCCGGAGAGCTCCGTGTCCGTTAATAAGTCGGTATTAATATCACCCATCAGAACTATATTCATATATTTATAAAATTTTAAATCCAGATGTGCTAATAATTCGCTATTGTTATCACTTGGTTTTTTGTAGGAAACTTCAAATTTTATGGATGGAGAAGCGTTATTTAACGAAATAATTATAATATTGAATTGCTCAAAAGTAAATAGGATATGGGGACTCGATGTATGGAAGCTTTGAGCGCCAAGTTTTGCACTTTTGGGTTCATGTAAGCACATAAAAATCGTATAATAAGAAGCTTAAACTAGTTTGGTTTAAATAAAATATTGTAAAAGTTTAACTTATTATATACTTTTATATGAACTTGCCTGTGTTTATGGGTTTATTTTTCATTCTGGCAGTTAGGGATACATTTATATTAGAAATCCGACCATAATTTTATAAGAATTGTTTGGTGCAGTGGTTAGCGAAGTGGCTTCAAGTGTAAACAGATCTGAGTTCGATCCTCGTTAAAATAAAGAACATTTTTTTTTTTAATTCAACAGAAATTATAAAAAAAAATTAAAAGTAAAATTAATTTATTTGGATAGTTTATTTAAAAATTTGTGACTTTGTAACTTTAAAAAGTAAAATACTTCATTTTGAAAATGCAAACTCAATAAATTCATTAACATTTGTTTAATACATATGTACATATACATGATTAAGCATGTACAGTAGGTACTTTAAGAACGTTGGCAAAAAATATTTCAATTTGAATCTAAACAAAGGTTGTGAACTATACATACATACTTAGCTTAGCCATATTTTTTTTTAATATTGTATACAAAAATTTAATAAGTGAGAAATAGATCATTATTGAAACAAAATAAACCTATAAAAATTTTTAATTCTTTTATTAGTAAGCAAGTATTTTATCGATTGGCTTATTAATTGTAAAATTTGAATAAAAAGGTACTTAAATAAAAAAAATTATTAATTGAAATTTAAAATAAACTTTCATCATGAAGCAAATTTGAACCAACGACCCCAACATTTTATAAAATACGGAACATACAAAAAGTAGACTACCTAACTTATTAATCTTCAAATTTTTATTATTATTATTTTTTATTAATCATAATTAAAATTACAATTAATCTTTAATTCTATAAGCAACTGCTGCCAGGGCTATCGGCTTGAATTTTTAATATATTGTGTTTTATAAACTTATTAAATTTAGTATTTTTACATTTTTATTCAATATTAAATTTAAACTGTTTGTTTGAAAATTTTTTTTATTTTTTTATATTAATTCATAAATTTTAATTTTGATAAGAAAATCTTGTATTTTTTTAATATTTGTAACTGTAGGATGAGATAGGAGATCTGCCGGGTTCATGTTATTGAAAATGGAAGAGCGGGTTTGAGTAAGCAGTGTGCATTCGGATAGGATATGTGTAATGGTTAGCGGGAATCTATTACAAAATTGACAAATAGGTTGATCCTCGTTCTTGAGTAGGTATGAGTGCACCGATTCATTTTGACTGATGTGGTAACTTGAAGTTTAATAGCTTTTCTTTCTTTATTGATAGATTTATATTGGTGTGTGTATGTTGTCCAGTCAGTATCTATCATATTTAAAGTCGTTTTAGATGCCTTATAGTTAACTGCTTCATTAGAAAATGGCATGAATGTATGAACTGGAAATTTGGAAGCAGATTTGGCAGTAGTATCGGCGAATTCGTTGCATTCGGACCCACATGTTTTTAATTTTATTTTTCATTTGGAAAATTAGCTGTCTTGCATAGTTTAACGGGCTGGACTCATTTCTTGTATTCTGTATAGCTTGGAATACTGATAGGCTATAGCAGAAAGAATGCCCTGTGTTTCAGCTTCGAAGACATTTCCGCATGCAGGAAGCAGTCCTTGGGCTAGGATACTCCCATCTTCTCCAACCACGCCAAATGAAACATTATATCATAGTTTTTGATCCGTCAGTAAATATTATTTTACAGTTGGTTTGTTTTAAAATGGTGGATTGTTCTCTGTAAAGGTGCAGATATTGGCTTTTTGAAGTATATTCTTTTCGAAATTGGGAAAGTTCATCGATGAATAAATGTGATCCCTGTTGCCAAGGTGAAGAATTATTATGTTTTATAGGCATTGGTTTAATATTTGGCTCGAGTTTTGAGTTTATGTCAAGGATCTTGCTTAGATTTGATTCCATTGATAATTTCGTTGTTCTGTATTTTAGCAAGTTAATCTCTTTGAATAAAAGGTGTTTTGAGTTACAAAAAATTTTGCTGGTAAGTCGCCTTGTTAAATATAGTTTTCGTTCCTCTATTGAAATGAATCCTCCTTCAGCTAAAAAATTTTTTATTGGAGTTTTTCTAAATGCCCTTAAGCTTGATCTGATTGCAGCATGAAATGGGGCTTTTAATATATTTAGATGGCTTTTTGCACATTTTCCGTATATTTGTAAACCATAGTCAATTTTCGATAATAAGGTTAGTTTGGTCATGTTTAGGAGGGAGTTAGTATGCATGAAACTGTTAGAGGAAGCGAGATATTTAATATTATATAGTCTGGCAGCTAGATTTGATTTTAAATGTTTACAATGATACTTAAAACTATGTTTACAATCAAAATGTAAGCCTAAAATTTTTAATTCCTTAACATTACAAATAATTTGGTTTTTAAAGTTAATTTGTACATTATTACAATTAATTTTTCTGCAAATATGTAAATGTTTTGTTTTTTCAACTGAAATGTTAGTACCTGAGTATTGTGACCAATTATCTATTGCAGTTAGGATTTCGCAAAATTGTTGTGAAATTTCATTCTGGTTATGTTTTTTAATAATTATGTATAAATCATCAGCGTAGATGCAATGGTATAGATTTTTTTAGTTTAAAATAATTTTGTTAATTTATTCGAAAGCTATTAAGAACAAGATAACAGAGAGAGGGAACCTTGTGGGATCCCATTAAAGAGAGAATAACTAGGGGATATTATGTTATTAACTCTACACCGAATTTGTCTATTCGTTAAGAAAGATTTTATAAAGTTAAACATTTGTGACCAATTTTTAATTCTTGCAATTTTTTTAATACGACGTGAATGTCTATTTTGTCAAAAGCTTTTTCGAAGTAAATAGAAAGAATTGAAATGTGATTTTTTGACGATAGATTTTTCCAAATATAGTAGTGCATCTACGGTAGACGAATTTGGTCTGAAACCAACTTGATTTGGAGATAGTGAATTGGAGGTTGTGAGGAACCACATGAGTCTTTTGGACACCATTTTTTCCAGAACTTTGCTCAGACATGGTATTAATGAAATAGGTTTATAGCTAGAAATTTCGTCGATTGGTTTGTTAGGCTTACGTATTGGAATGATGGCAGCTATTTTAAATACTTGTGGAATAATGCCAGATTGATAAATTTTATTGTAGAGTTTTACAATTCTTGTTTTGCATTGTTTGGTACACTTGTTGATCATTTGGTATGCAATTTTATCTAAACCTGGAGTTGACCCTGTTAGAGGTTTTAAGCATGTTTCAAATTGAAGTTCATTGAATTGTGATTCAAGAAATTTAGCTTTTATATTCGGAGGGTTTTGAATTTGTAGTGAGGCAGCACTACGTTTGTTTTCTCTAAAGAGAGAAGGGAAGTTGTCTGTTTTAGAGCTGTTTGAAAAATGTTGTGCAAATTTTGTAGAAATTGTTTGAGGGTCGTTGATGCTATCATTGTTCATTGTAATTGTTTTAATATGAAATGGGGTATATGTTGAAGTTAAAACTTTAATGTTCTGCCAAATTTTTGTTATGTTATTATTAGGGTTAACAGTTTCTGTAAATTTACTAAATGTAATCTTTTTTGCTTTCCTTTTTTCATTGTTAAAAATGGGATTCTATTTTTTATATGATATAAGGTTGATTAAAGTTTGTGTTTTACAATAATTTTTCCAAGCATTTTGTTTTTCTTCTCTTAATTTTTTTAATTCTACAGTCCACCACGGTACATTTCGACCTAATTTTTTATAAGAACATTGTGGGATGGATTCGTTTGCTGCTGTGCGAATAATTTTTTGAATTGATGCTGTTTCTCTATTTATGTTATCTGTTTGGAGTATTTTGTCATTGAGCTTGTCAACTAAAGTTTGAAATTTCGACCAATTTGCGCGTTTGCAATTGAAACGTGGGGGTTTTGAGTTTAAATATGTATTATAATTAGGGAATGTGACTTTACTAAAAATGGGATAATGATCACTGTTGTGAAGATCTTTAATGACTTTCCACGACAAAAGTGGTAATAAAATAGGAGAACATATAGTTAGATCAATATTGGAAAAAGTACCGTGGGTTGAAAAGTGTGTTGGGCCATCATTGTTTAAAATTGATAATTTTGAGCTCAGAACAAAGTTTTCAATGATTTTCCCTTTGGAATTGTAAGTGGGTGAACCCCATAGTGAACTCCATGCATTGAAGTCACCAGCTAGTATTATGGGAGTATTAATATTTGAAATTAGATTTGTGAAATCAAAATTGGAAATTGATTGCTCCGGAGGAATGTAGATAGAAATTAAATTAATTGGAGACTTTATGTTTGCTTCGATGGCTATGACTGAGAGCCGAGTATTTATGTCTATGACCTTAAAAGGAATTGATCTATGAATAAGAATGCATGTCCCTTGTTTGGCTCTGAGGTTGCAGTAAAAATTGTGAAAAAAGCCAATGTATTGTTTTGGAAAAAGGGGTTTTACTGTGTTTTTGGTAATGTGTGTTTCTTGTAAATACAGAACATGTGGATTATATAATTTTATTATTAATTCCATTTCTTGATAGTTATTGGGTACATCAATTATTTCAATTATTCAATTTCATATTCCATTGCAAAATATTTAATGCCATAAAGTTAACAAATTAGAAAATATACATAATAAAATTATATTATGTATATAATATTAAAATAATATAAATTAAAAGTAAAACACAATTAAAAACTTTTTTCATAAAAAAAAAAAGAGATTCTTACTTATTTTAAAAAAAAACGAGGAAGAGTGTAGTAGAGTAGACTGTGTCAACTCTGGGATACCCGTATGACCCTTATATAAACTTTATATCATTATTATTATAAACATTAATTACTTTTGGCAAAATTTCAAACATACCAGCTTTATTGGGTGTAGTGTAATGCTCATATAAAAGAAGGAGTTGTATGGCAGCTACTCGAACCCTCTGCAGTAGACCAACCAAATTTTGCAGTAACTTTGGCCATTACACTAAACTATTTTTGGCAAAATTTCAGACATCCAGCTTTATTAGGTATAGAGTAATGCTCATATAAAACAGGAAGTTGTGTGGCAGCTACTCGAACTCACTGCAACAGACCAACCAAATTTTGCAGAAACTTTGGCCATAAAACTAAACTACTTTTGCCAAAAATTTCAGACACGTAGCTGTAATAGGTACAGAGAAATACTCATATAAAAAAAGAAGTTGTATGGCAGCCACCCGAACCCATGTACCAAAATGGCTGGATTTAAATAGCGAAGACGGCTATTGCAAAAAAACTAATTTGCGAAAATTTCAAGATTCTAGCTCCTTTAGTTTTTGAGTTATCGTGCGGACGGACGGACGGACATACATAGCTAAATCGATTTTTTTTTCGATTCTGATCCGATCCATACACTTGAGTCTATATCTACCCCCCCCCTCCTTCTCTGCGTCACAAACGTAATGGCAAATTTATTATACCCTTTGACTATATAGTCATACGGGTATAAAAATGAATTAAAAAAAAAGATGAATTTAAAAAAAAAATATGTTCTCAACGAGATTCGAACCCACACTTTTCAATTAAAATGTCGACGACTTAACCACTAAGCTATCAACTTTATAATCATCTCAATTTTTTTTTAAATTATTATAGTTGCGATGGTATCAATTGTTTGTTTTAAATAACTGTTTTGAATTTTTTTAAAAATGTATTAAAAAAAATAAATAATTTATAAATGAGAATTTTAAGATGAATTTAAAAAAACGAGGAAGAGTGTAGTAGAGTAGACTGTGTCAACTCTGGGATACCCGTATGACCGTCATCCGGTTAATTACTTTTGTCAAAATTTCAAACATACAGCTTTATTAAGTGTAGTGGAATACTCATATAAAAGAAGAAGTTGTATGGCAGCTACTCGAACCCTCTGCAGTAGACCAACCAAATTTTCCTGTAACTTTGGCCATTACACTAAACTATTTTTAGCAAAATTTCAGACACCCAGCTTCATTAGGTGAAATATAATGCTCATATAAAAGAAGGAGTTGTATGGCAGCTAGTCGAACCCTCTGCAGTAGACCAACCAAATTTTGCAGTAACTTTGGCCATTACACTAAACTATTTTTGGCAAAATTTCAGACACCCAACTTCAATAGGTATAGAGTAATGCTCATATAAAATAAGAAGTTGTATGGCAGCTACTCGAACCCTTTGCAGTAGACCAACCACATTTTTCAATAACTTTGGCCATTACACTAAACTATTTTTGGCAAAATTTCAGACACCCAGCTTTAATAGGTATAGAGTAATGCTCATATAAAAGAAGGAGTTGTATGGCAGCTACTCGAACTCACTGCAACAGGCCAACCAAATTTTGCAGAAACTTTGACCATAAAACTAAACTACTTTTGCCAAAATTTCAGACACGTAGCTGTAATAGGTACAGAGAAATACTCATATAAAAAAAGAAGTTGTATGGCAGCCACCCGAACCCATGGACCAAAATGGCTGGATTTAAATAGCGATGACGGCTATTACAAAAAAACGAATTTGCGGAAATTTCAAGATCCTAGCTCCTTTAGTTTTTGAGTTATCGTGCGGACGGACGGACGGACGGACGGACGGACATACATAGCTAAATCGATTTTTTTTTTCGATTCTGATCCGATCCCTACACTTGAGTCTATATCTACCCCCCCTCCTTCTCTGCGTCACAAACGTAATGGCAAATTTATTATACCCTTTGACTATATAGTCATACGGGTATAAAAAAAATTTTGCCCCAGCCAGGAATCGAACCGAAACGTTTTGACTACTAGTCCCATGTCCTATCCACTATACCATAGAACAATAATTAATAATTTGTCTACAAAACGAGTTTTTATTTATCTCATTATTTTTTTTTTAATAATTGTAGTTGCTATGGTATCAATTGTTTGTTTTAAATACTCGAACTCACTGCAACAGTTTTAAATAATCGTAGTTGCTATGGTATCAATTGTTTGTTTTAAATAACAGTTTTGAATTTTTTTATAGAAATATTGAAAAAAATTAATAATTTTTAATATAAATGAGAGTCTTCTGTCAAATTTTCTATAAAATAAAATTTTTTCAAACATAAAATAAATACATATATTTTATTAAAAAAAAAATAGATAAAAAAAAATGAATTTAAAAAAAAAAAAAAATTTTCCTTAGCCTGAATTCGAACCGAGACATTTTTGCTACAAGTAACATGTCCTAACCACTACACCATGAATCGATTAGTAATTAAACAACAATTTGTTTGTTTTTATATTTGGTTTCCATTTCGTTATTAATTTTGAAAATACTCATAAAATATCGAAAAATTTGTATGGCAGATACCCGAAGCCTTTCTCCGATTTTAACCAAAAACAATAGGGAACCTACAAATTGTCTAAAAATTACTTTGTGAAAGTTTCAGAACTCTAGCTCTTATAGTTTTTGAGTTATCGTGCTTACGGATGGAGGGACGGACGGACGGACGGACACACATAGCTAGATCGATTCACTTTTCGATGCTGATTCGATACGTACCCTTGACACTATATCTAGCTCTTATATTTCGATGCGTTACAAACGGAGGAGTAATTTTAATATACCCGATGTTCATATATGTATGCATGGGTATAAAAATTGAAATGTATGTATAATTTTTTTTTTTGGACACGAAATTTGTTATTGTTAAATAGCAAATAGTGCAAATTTAAAAATCATGTTGAATGAATTATATTTTTTATATAAACTATATTGTTGGTTAAATTAATATTCAATAATGATTTGTTATTGTAATTTAATTTTTTTTTATTTTTGTATATTTTTTTTTTTTTTTAAGTTGATAACGGAAAATCATCAAACGATGATTCTGTATCAATATCAATTTTTATGTCTGCATATGAAGTTAATGTTGTTGATTCATTATTATTATTTATGTTAGCATTTTTTTATTTTGATCGAAAGAAATATTAAAAGTATTAGTTGGAGAGTTAGGTGTAAGATTAGCGTTGGATATATTATTTGAATTGATATTGTGTAAATTGTTATTTGATTGTTATTATTTATATTAAGATTTTTTTTATTTTGATCGGAAGAATTATTGATAGTAATAGTTGGAGAGGTAGGTGAAAAATTTGTGTTAGGTATATTAGAATTGTTGTTATTTAGATTGTTATTTATAAATTGTTTTGATGAATTGTTTGTTTGATTTGTGATAGAGGAGGAACTTGGAATTGGAAAGGAGATAGGTTGGGTGCTGATTGAAGGATCAGTGCGCTTTTGATTGCTATTGACAGTTTGTTTACTAGTAGATAAATTTTGTAATTTATTATTGGTTTCGTTTTTTGGAGAATTAATTGGTTTTGATTTAAATGAGTCTGAAAATGTATGGATTAGGTGTATTGTGAGTGGGTTTCTATGTTTGTATAATTTACGGGCTTCTCCCATGGTGCATTTTTCTTGTGTTTTAATTTTTAATATCTCTTTCATTTGTTGATAACGTGGACAAGTGCTGGACGAAGCAGCATGTTCGTCAAAACAGTTAGCATACATTGTACGGGAGCAATCATTTGGTGTATGTGGGGGAAGATTACAGTTAACACATGCTAAATTATTTTTGCATTTATTTTCTGTGAGCTGACATGAATTGCAGCGCATTGGGTTTGGGAAATACTCTCTTATAGGAAGAGTGTACCAAGCAATTTTTATTTTTGAAGGAATGTGATTTTAATTTAATGTAAGAAGTACGCGACCGGTAGGAATATATTTATCATTTAATTTTTTGGTAAATTTATAAACTGCAGGTGCTCTAGGATTTCATTTTCGGATGTATCTACGAGGTTACGATCGAAAATGGTACCGAAAAATCGAAAAAACTCGAAAATGGTGCCTTTACATGAATTTAGTGTTTCATGAAATTTTGCTTTTATATTGCATAAGCCACCAAAGTTGGTGGTTTTAATAAATTTTTCAGCTATTTTACTTGAATTCACTAAAACCAAAAGGCTACCATCGCGTAACATACTTATTGATTCATATTTTGTGCTGATACTTCCAATTGCTTTTTGTTTAGCGAAAACGCTGAAGGATGTTAGTGGTTTTTTAGTATTAGTCGAAACAATTATAATAAATTTAGGATCATCTGAGGACACTGATTGCGTAAGTGGTGGATATTCTTGTCTTACCCGTTTGTTCCTTTTACTTTTTGGATTTCTGGTTGTTGTCTCTATATGTATATGTATATTATTTTAGTAAGTAATTATACGTGACTAATGTAAGCTTATTTGCATTTTGTATTACCTAGATAATAAATACATAAAAATGCGTGAGCGTCTTTTGTTTATGGTTTATGTTGTAATGTAAAAAAATATTAAAAAAAACGAGGAAGATTATAGTTGCCCTTGTCAACTTTTAGATACCCGTGCATACCCACTATGGTGTATAAAATAAACCGTAATATACTTCCCTTATACATTTAACTCATTACTCCATAATTTTGACGTAAAACAAAAAAAAAAAAAATCACAAATCATAAAAAAAAATTCTCATTCATTGTCCCATAACTTTAGCTTAAAAAAAAAAAAAAAAAAAAAATTAACAAAAAAAATCACAAAAAAACGAAATTTTCATTCATTGTCCCATAACTTTAGCTTAAAAAAAAAAAAAACAAAAAAAAAAATGGCCCACCAAAAATTCCGATGGTCCGACTGATGTCCAATTTTGCCAACTAACTTGCCCTATTACTTTACCTGCCCAATTTTAATTTTAACCTTGTAGCTTCATTAGATTCACAGTTATTGAATCGCAAACTTTGTATGGCAGCCCCCCAAAATGGGGCCCTAACATTTTGAAACTTCATATAAGTGCTCGATTCATTATATAACTAACCGTGTGTAATTTTCAGCCTCGTAGTATAATTAGTTTTGCAGAAATGCATATTGGTGCAAAGAAGTTGTATGGCAGCCTCCCGAAAATGGGGCCCTAACATTTTGAAACTTCATATAAGTGCTCGATTCATTATATAACTAACCGTGTGTAATTTTCAGCCTCGTAGTATAATTAGTTTTGCAGAAATTCATATTGGTGCAAAGAAGTTGTATGGCAGCCCCCCGAAAATGGGGCCCTAACATTTTGAAACTTCATATAAGTGCTCGATTCATTATATAACTAACCATGTGTAATTTTCATCCGCGTAGTGTAATTAGTTTTGAAGAAATTCATATTGGTGCAAAAAAGTTGTATGGCAGCTCCCCGAAGCCTTGGTCCGATTTTAACCAAAAACAATAGGAAACCTAGAAATTGTCTAAAAATGACTTTGTGTGAATTTCAAGACTCTAGCCCTTTTAGTTTTTGAGTTATCGTGCTGACACACGGACGGACGGACGGACAGACACACATAGCTAGATCGACTAATTTTTCGATTCTGAGCCGATACGTACCCTTGACTCGTCTAGATCGATGCGTTACAAACGGAGGAGCAAATCTAATATACCCGATGTCATATATGTATGCACGGGTATAATAAACAAAAGACTATGTAGGTATATGTACGAGTATATAATATGTATTATGTTTTATTGATTATGGAAATTATCATAAGAATTACTATCATATAAATTTTTAATATTTGTATAGATAGATTACATACATATATACCTACCAAGTGTCTTTAAAAATGAAAATATATATGTATATTCAAAGCCATAAGTATAAGTATTAATTGAAGAATGTTGACAACTAATTTTTCAAATATTTTTTAGTTTTGAGAAATAATTTCGCAGCCATTTTGAAAACATATTCCATGGCTGGATTAATTTTAACAAAAAGGAGAACTGTCTTTAATTTCAGCAATTTACTTTTATATTAAAACATTTTTAAATGCAAAAGATCTACCATAAATTTTTGGTTAATAAAAATTTTAAAAAACTTTAAGCTTATAAGTTTTTAAACATTAAAAGAACTAATATCTACCACCATTTTGTTATATATACTTAAATAAAAGTATATATATTGAAAAAAATATTTTTTTTATTTTATCTTATATAATTAATTTAAAAAATTATAAAATAAAATTTTAAAGTTGGCTTTAAGTTCAAAGCTAATAAAGCTCGTCCATTATGTTTTCTTTAAATGAAAAGTTTTTTAAGTGTGGTTTAAATATAAAATTACTAGCAAATTTACCCGGCGTTGCCCGGAAGCTTGCAAATTGTAAAAACGCAAGCTTCAGCCAATTTTTTGAAATACTACTTTGCTTATAAATAAAGCCACAAAAAAATATTTGTGGAGTTCCGTTAACCCATCGTGGCCCAACAGCTTTTTATAGGTTTTTTCGTTGCTTTGTTATATATATTAGAAATATTTATATTAAGATTTTTTTTATTTTGATCGGAAGAATTATTGATAGTAATAGTTGGAGAGGTAGGTGAAAAATTTGTGTTAGGTATATTAGAATTGTTGTTATTTAGATTGTTATTTATAAATTGTTTTGATGAATTGTTTGTTTGATTTGTGATAGAGGAGGAACTTGGAATTGGAAAGGAGATAGGTTGGGTGCTGATTGAAGGATCAGTGCGCTTTTGATTGCTATTGACAGTTTGTTTACTAGTAGATAAATTTTGTAATTTATTATTGGTTTCGTTTTTTGGAGAATTAATTGGTTTTGATTTAAATGAGTCTGAAAATGTATGGATTAGGTGTATTGTGAGTGGGTTTCTATGTTTGTATAATTTACGGGCTTCTCCCATGGTGCATTTTTCTTGTGTTTTAATTTTTAATATCTCTTTCATTTGTTGATAACGTGGACAAGTGCTGGACGAAGCAGCATGTTCGTCAAAACAGTTAGCATACATTGTACGGGAGCAATCATTTGGTGTATGTGGGGGAAGATTACAGTTAACACATGCTAAATTATTTTTGCATTTATTTTCTGTGAGCTGACATGAATTGCAGCGCATTGGGTTTGGGAAATACTCTCTTATAGGAAGAGTGTACCAAGCAATTTTTATTTTTGAAGGAATGTGATATAAATTTAATGTAAGAAGTACGCGACCGGTAGGAATATATTTATCATTTAATTTTTTGGTAAATTTATAAACTGCAGGTGCTCTAGGATTTCATTTTCGGATGTATCTACGAGGTTACGATCGAAAATGGTACCGAAAAATCGAAAAAACTCGAAAATGGTGCCTTTACATGAATTTAGTGTTTCATGAAATTTTGCTTTTATATTGCATAAGCCACCAAAGTTGGTGGTTTTAATAAATTTTTCAGCTATTTTACTTGAATTCACTAAAACCAAAAGGCTACCATCGCGTAACATACTTATTGATTCATATTTTGTGCTGATACTTCCAATTGCTTTTTGTTTAGCGAAAACGCTGAAGGATGTTAGTGGTTTTTTAGTATTAGTCGAAACAATTATAATAAATTTAGGATCATCTGAGGACACTGATTGCGTAAGTGGTGGATATTCTTGTCTTACCCGTTTGTTCCTTTTACTTTTTGGATTTCTGGTTGTTGTCTCTATATGTATATGTATATTATTTTAGTAAGTAATTATACGTGACTAATGTAAGCTTATTTGCATTTTGTATTACCTAGATAATAAATACATAAAAATGCGTGAGCGTCTTTTGTTTATGGTTTATGTTGTAATGTAAAAAAATATTAAAAAAAACGAGGAAGATTATAGTTGCCCTTGTCAACTTTTAGATACCCGTGCATACCCACTATGGTGTATAAAATAAACCGTAATATACTTCCCTTATACATTTAACTCATTACTCCATAATTTTGACGTAAAACAAAAAAAAAAAAAATCACAAATCATAAAAAAAAATTCTCATTCATTGTCCCATAACTTTAGCTTAAAAAAAAAAAAAAAAAAAAAATTAACAAAAAAAATCACAAAAAAACGAAATTTTCATTCATTGTCCCATAACTTTAGCTTAAAAAAAAAAAAAACAAAAAAAAAAATGGCCCACCAAAAATTCCGATGGTCCGACTGATGTCCAATTTTGCCAACTAACTTGCCCTATTACTTTACCTGCCCAATTTTAATTTTAACCTTGTAGCTTCATTAGATTCACAGTTATTGAATCGCAAACTTTGTATGGCAGCCCCCCAAAATGGGGCCCTAACATTTTGAAACTTCATATAAGTGCTCGATTCATTATATAACTAACCGTGTGTAATTTTCAGCCTCGTAGTATAATTAGTTTTGCAGAAATGCATATTGGTGCAAAGAAGTTGTATGGCAGCCTCCCGAAAATGGGGCCCTAACATTTTGAAACTTCATATAAGTGCTCGATTCATTATATAACTAACCGTGTGTAATTTTCAGCCTCGTAGTATAATTAGTTTTGCAGAAATTCATATTGGTGCAAAGAAGTTGTATGGCAGCCCCCCGAAAATGGGGCCCTAACATTTTGAAACTTCATATAAGTGCTCGATTCATTATATAACTAACCATGTGTAATTTTCATCCGCGTAGTGTAATTAGTTTTGAAGAAATTCATATTGGTGCAAAAAAGTTGTATGGCAGCTCCCCGAAGCCTTGGTCCGATTTTAACCAAAAACAATAGGAAACCTAGAAATTGTCTAAAAATGACTTTGTGTGAATTTCAAGACTCTAGCCCTTTTAGTTTTTGAGTTATCGTGCTGACACACGGACGGACGGACGGACAGACACACATAGCTAGATCGACTAATTTTTCGATTCTGAGCCGATACGTACCCTTGACTCGTCTAGATCGATGCGTTACAAACGGAGGAGCAAATCTAATATACCCGATGTCATATATGTATGCACGGGTATAATAAACAAAAGACTATGTAGGTATATGTACGAGTATATAATATGTATTATGTTTTATTGATTATGGAAATTATCATAAGAATTACTATCATATAAATTTTTAATATTTGTATAGATAGATTACATACATATATACCTACCAAGTGTCTTTAAAAATGAAAATATATATGTATATTCAAAGCCATAAGTATAAGTATTAATTGAAGAATGTTGACAACTAATTTTTCAAATATTTTTTAGTTTTGAGAAATAATTTCGCAGCCATTTTGAAAACATATTCCATGGCTGGATTAATTTTAACAAAAAGGAGAACTGTCTTTAATTTCAGCAATTTACTTTTATATTAAAACATTTTTAAATGCAAAAGATCTACCATAAATTTTTGGTTAATAAAAATTTTAAAAAACTTTAAGCTTATAAGTTTTTAAACATTAAAAGAACTAATATCTACCACCATTTTGTTATATATACTTAAATAAAAGTATATATATTGAAAAAAATATTTTTTTTATTTTATCTTATATAATTAATTTAAAAAATTATAAAATAAAATTTTAAAGTTGGCTTTAAGTTCAAAGCTAATAAAGCTCGTCCATTATGTTTTCTTTAAATGAAAAGTTTTTTAAGTGTGGTTTAAATATAAAATTACTAGCAAATTTACCCGGCGTTGCCCGGAAGCTTGCAAATTGTAAAAACGCAAGCTTCAGCCAATTTTTTGAAATACTACTTTGCTTATAAATAAAGCCACAAAAAAATATTTGTGGAGTTCCGTTAACCCATCGTGGCCCAACAGCTTTTTATAGGTTTTTTCGTTGCTTTGTTATATATATTAGAAATGATTTAACCGATTAACTTCAAATTTTGTATATGTGTTCTTCTTTGAAAATGAAGTTCAATTTACTAACAGACTTGGAAGTTGTTAACCCCTGTCGACCCGACGATTGTTCAAAAAAAAATTTGAAAGTAAATTACGTCCAATTTCTGAAAGTAGGTACAACTTCTTTGAATTAGGGGAATGCTTAAAAAAATGTTTTGTCGAGTTCTTTTAACCGATTGCGAAACAAAAACTTTAAAAAACAGTTTGAACGATTATCTCTAATTTTTCTATACATGGTGCTTCTTGAGAATTTGGTGCTCCTTGACGATAGAGTTGAGGATGTTAGGTTTCCGGCGAATAATGTTAACTGAATTAAAATGACTATTGGTCAAATGGGGATACTAAGTTTGCCATTATGTCATTATACTATGTCAATAGTAGTTATCTTGAATTGCCAACGTTTGAATAAAATATAGTCGATGGTTTAGAAAAGATTTAAAAATTTGCTTTTCAACTTATATTTTGTTTAGTACTCACCTGAAAGTTGTAATACGCTCTTCCTCGTTTTTTTATGATTTGATGAGAGAAATGTAGGCTTATTTTTTGGAAAAACTGTTTTAAAATACTGTGTTTTTAAGCATTATATATAAGAAATTGAATTTTTTGATTTTTAGATTTCATTTGAAGAAAACTGAAAATTTCATTGAATCTTTGTTCAAGACGCTCAAACAGGTCAAAACCAAATTAACCAAGTGGGTTTTAATTAAAATGCTGGTACAAAATTTTCAATAAAATACTTTTAATCGTATAAGAAAATAAAATTTATAGAAAACTTCATGGCGTCGTCGTGGAAAACGGGTTAATCGAATTAACTAAAACTTTTTGCAGCCTCTCTTTAGACTGCAAAATCAACCTGTAAAATTGGACACAAATCGAAAACACAAAATTTTTCGAAAGTCCGCCAGGCCGAAATGGGTTAAATTATTCGAACCAAATTTATACAACTAATTTCGGTTGCTAAGAGGAACATTTGTGCAAAATTTCAAGTCAATTTGTCAAACGGTTTTGACTCGAAATCAAAAACATTGAAAAAGCTTCTTTGCGCCCTCGTGCCCAAACGGGTTAACCGAACTCAACAAAAATTTGTGCCAGACTCTATTGTCGACTGCGAAACCACCTTGTAAAATTGGACACAAATTGGAAATACAAAATTTTTTGGAAGCCCGGCACGTCGAAATGGGTTAAATTATTCCAACCAAATTTATACAACTAATTGCGGTTGCTAAGAGGAACATTTGTGCAAAATTTCAAGAAAATCGGTCAAACCGTTTTGACTCGACATCAAAAACATTGAAAAAGCTTCATTGGCCCTCGTGCCCAAACGGGTTAACCGAACCCAACAAAAATTTGTGCCAGCCTTTCTTTTTGACTGCAAAACCACCCTGTAAAATTGGACACAAATCGGAAACAAATAATTTTTTGGAAGCCCGCCGGGCCGAAATGGGTTAATATTTTCGAACCATCTTTATACAACTAATTCCGTTTGCTAAGAGGAAGATTTTTGCAAAATTTCAAGTCAATTGGTCAAACTGTTTCGGCTCGACATCAAAAACAATGAAAAAGCTTCATTGCGCCCTCGTGCCCAAACGGGTTAACCGAACCCAACAAAAATTTGTGCCAGCCTCTCTTTTTGACTGCAAAACCACCCTGTAAAATTGGACACAAATCGGAAACACAAAATTTTTTGGAAGCCCGCCGGGCCGAAAGGGGTTAATTTATTTCAACCAACTTTATACCATTAATTCCGTTTAATAAGAAGAACATTCGTGCAAAATTTCAAGTTAATCGGTCAAACCGTTTCGACTCGACATCAAAAAACGAAAAAGCTTAAAACGGCTCTGGAGCCGCAACCTGTTGACTTATAAAAATGCGACATAGCCTATGTCACCCCCCGGACTCCCAAAATTATTCCTCTAAAATTTGGTGTCAATCGGACCAGTGGTTTTCACGTGAATCCTGAACAAACAAACGAACAAAAAAACAAACAAACAAATTTTCTTCTTTATATATTAGATAAAAGTTTAAACTTAATTTAATATTAATTTGAAAAATTATAAAAACTTTTTAAAGTTGCTTTTGAATTTAAAGCATATAAAGCTCGTCCTTTATGTTTGAAAATTAAGCTGCTAACTGTAATTTTAAAGTTTAAAAGCTTAAAAACCCATGGAAGGTTTTAGAAAAAAAATGTTTGTTAACGGAGTGTTTCTAATTTTTCAGGATCTTATTCAAGTCTCTAGCTTGAACCGTTCAGAAGATATGTCTCTATATATTTAGGCGATATATTTTTGTAAAGCCTATAAAACAGCTCTCTTTTACCGTTTTTAGATTGAAAGTATACCTTATAGAATTCTTGTTATACTAGTTTAAATATAGTGCGTTTTTAGAATTTACGGGGGCTGTAGCTTCGGCATCTTTCAAAAGTTAAAAAAACCTTTGATGCATGTTGAAACTTGAAACATAATGTTCAAGCTTTATATTTTGCGTATTAAAAAAAAATTGGACAGGTATTCAAGTTACAGGTGCTTAAAAATATCAAAATTCCAATTTTCGAGCTTTTAAAGTTCCTAAACAGAGTGCGCGACAAAAAAATGTTATTAATCGATTCCTACTAGTTTCTGAGAATCTTCCTTTTCCCAAAATTTCAAGAGTCTAGCTTGAAGCGTTTAGAAGATATGAGGGGCCAAAAATTTTGCCAAAATTGAGTTTTATATAATGGTAATTTTTAGTATTGTATGGCAACCCTTAACATTTACATGTCAAAATTTATAAAGATTATAAGACTAGGTGTCTTTTACCGTTTTCAGATGGAAAATATACTTAACAGAACTGTTGTTATAACAATTTAAATTGAAAATTCGTAGTCAACCTTTGTTGTAATAACACCGGTTTCGGTTTTATTAAAATTTGTTCTGGAATTTATTTAAATTAAAAAATTTTTTTCTAAAACTTACCTTAATTTTTTATACTTTCACTGAATTTTCCATAATTTTTTTTTCTATTTTGTTTAAATTTCGTGTTAGCGTTTCGAAATTTTTGGTGGTTCTTTTAAAAATTTTTATTTTTTTTGAATTTTTGCTTTGGATCACTTTGTGCATTTCTTAGATAAGCATTACTTTAAATTTTAATTTAATTTTTATTTATGACTTAGAAAACTTATTTAACACTAAATATTTTTACTTTTATTTAAGTTTTATATGTTTTTTATTTTTTTTTTTTTCTTAAAAGAATTTTTAGTAATCTATATATATTTATAAAAGCGAAAGTTTGTTTATTTGTTTGTATGTATCGAATAGACTCCTAAACAGTGCCGTGAAATAACGCTATACGAAATAAAGCCATAATTCGCTATTGAATGAGAAATAAAGCCATATCGTCATTCAATGCGAAATAAAACCGTATCATTTTCTAAAATTTTACGAAATAAAACCATATAGTAAAATTGATACAAATTGTAGTTTTATAGTAAACAAAGTGAAAAAAAATAGAAATTGATAAATAACTGTAATTAGCAAGTTTCTAATTTTTTTAACAAACTGAAATAAAATATGTTAAAAAATATTATATCTTTTTTACCAAGGCTGTCACCGCTGAACCTCCGCCAACTCAATTATTGAAGCTAGATTTTGCATTCTTACCTATTTTATTCGAAAAATAATACCAATCAGTATCTCACACACGCACATGTAATAAATATTCTGTGAAAGGGAGCAAACCCAATTTTAAATCCCACTCTAAATCCCTCTGAAATCAGAATGTCACATATACACATATATAAATATTCTGGAAAAAGCGTATAAAATTTATCTTGAATTCAACTCTAAAACTTCTTCCTAACTATTTCAATAACAAAGTGATTAAAATATTGAAAGCTGCCGCTTCCCAACTCCCGCTAAACGGTGCCGTGAAATAACGCCATACGAAATAAAGCCATAATGGCTTTATTTCCTTATTAAAAATGTAATTTTATTTGTGAAAAAATAGCAATTTAATTTTCCAAACAAAAATAGTTATAAATAAAAATTGCAAAAAAAAATAAAATTCTAAAAAAAACATCTTTTAAAATTTATATAGGTATAAATTTTTTGGAAAAAGCTGCAATCCTGATTTTGAATCCAAATCCAAAAACCCTCCTAATTGAGAATCTGACATACACATATACACAAATAAAATTACATTTTTAAAAAGGAAATAAAGTCATATGGTTTTATTTCGTAATTATATGCGGAAAAAAACCATACGCGAAAAAATTGACGATATGGCTTTATCATTCAATAGCGAAATAAGGCCATTACGGCACCTTCTAAACTGCTTAGTCAATTTTCATGAAAATTTGTATATAGAGGTTTTTGGCTACGGAAAGAAATCGTGGACTAAAAATTTTGCTCTAACGGTCCGCGAAGTTGGGGCTGTGGTGCAACGGGCTGTGGAATTAGGTAAACCATGTCGGCCCTAAGGTTAGTAAAAAAAAAATTTGGAACCAAATTTTGTCCAATTTCGCCAGATAGCTTTGGCTAAAAAGAATTTTGTTGAGTTCCGTTAACCCATTGCGGCCCAACAACTTTCTATAAAACTTTTCATTACGTTACTCTAAATTAGAAACGGTTTGACAGATTTTCTTCAAATTTTGTATACGTGATGCTCCTTGGGAATCGAGTTGACACTATTAACAGTTTTGGAATTTATTAACCCATACCGGTCCGACGATTGTCCAAAAAAAATTTTGGAAGCAATTACGTCTAATTTTGCGCAGTTCTGCTTTGGGCAAAGAGAAAGTCTCAAAAAATTTTTTGTTGAGTTCCGTTAAAACATTGTGGTACAGCGGCTTTTTCCATTTTTCGTAACTTTACGTGAAGTCCCTTGAAAATGGAGTTGAGTCCGCTAACAGACTTGGTGTTTGGTAACACAAGTTAGTCCTACGATTGGAAAAAAAAAATGTTTGGAAGTAAATTACGTCTAATTTTGAAAAGTAGTTAGTACTTCATTGAATTACAGAAAGTGTAAAAAATTACTACAATAATTCTAGAAAATTCGTTTTAATACATTTTAAATATAACATTTATACCATGTGTAGTTTTTGTGTTAACTTTTTGTATTAACATCAACTTAAATTAAACCTCTTTTGAGAGGCGCAGCAATGCGCATCGAGTATTACCTTGTTTGTTATAACCCTGAAATTTTCTTAATTTTTTTCTTTATATAAAATTTTTAATGTCACGCGCTGGTTTGCTTTGTTTTGATTTAATTAAAATAATTTTTTTTTGGAAATAATATTTCTTTTAATATTATCCTAGTGTTAAGCAAAACAATATATCCACCTCTCCCCTTCCCATAGATAGATGTTAATTTTTCGAATAATTCTCACCCATCTCAATATACCATATCATAACGACACTGTAATTTAATTAATAAATTATGATGGTATAAGTCTAATAATATTAATAATTTTTTTTTGGTTTGTATTTAATTCTTTTGTCACAATTCTTTGTCGGCAATTGTCACATTGCCACAATTAAAAATTTTGTTTTATTTTTAATTAGATTTAATTGTGTATTTGTTTTATTTTGATTAAATTTTTGGCTGTATTTACTACAACAAGGGCACATATAGTTTCTATATAGATTCTATATCGTGCAAGTAAAAAACTGTTGGACGTAGTTATAAGCCATTTTCTCACACGAAATAAGAGCTTTATTTTTCTATTTTTTTTTTTTTTAAAGGGGTTGTCGATGTAGGTTGAATAAATCGTACATAAATAAGCGTATTAATTTTTAATTTCTAATTTAAATTTATCTCTTAGGTTTTTTTTTTTTTTTTTTTTTTTTTCTATTTCTCTATTATTTGTAATTTCTAACAAAATTATCAACTTTAACGTTAAATTTTGTAATATTCGCGGTTTACAAACGAACTTGCTTGTCGTTAAGGGTCATTTTAATTCAATTAAACCGGCAATGTCTGTCTGGTCTCGGGAAAAATAGCAATAACTGCTCTATGTGAAATGCAAGTTAGAGGTCACAATGTTAACTTCGATATTAACGGCTACTCACTCATTTCACACTACGTTCCCAAAAGAGGTATCGCCATCTACATAAAAAAAAAATTGATTTCAACATTCTTGTCAGATATAAATCTTTTAGCCAAACTTTCACTTACGTTTGGGGATTGTTATCCTAAAACTAAAATTGTTCTGGCGGGGGTTTTTTCACCTTTCTCAACTTGTTAAAAGTCTCACTTGAATCCCTGAACGTGTTGATCAAGAAGGTCACTTCTTAGATATGCTTCTAAGCATACACACTGAGTATGTGGTTTCAGTTGGTTGCTCCTGTGGGCTCTGCTCACTGTTTGGTCAATACAAGCTTTCAGGCAGGCTCGGTGCCAACCAAAGCAAAGTTTTTCCAAAAAATTAGTACGGCGTTATAACCAAGTTAACTGAGAAAACTTGGTTTAATCGTATTTGCAAAGAAGCCATTCTAAAACAAGTAACGAAAACAACCAAGATTTTTGAAAAAGTACATTTTTAAAATTATATAGGGTTTCTTACAGAGTATTTTATCATTTATTTTTGAAAAAATATTTATAAAAACAAGTAAAGAAACAGACAGTCGGTGCAGCCGAATTAGAAATACCCTACACCTATTTAGTTCAAATTTAATGGGAAGTTCATAAGTCATTTTAAAACCACAAAGATTTTATAAGTTTGATCTTAAGACATGGCTAACCAAATTAACTTTATAATACTAAAAACATTTTCTAATTAGACTATCTATTAAAAAATATTCTAATTCTTACTATTTATCTATTTAAAAATATTAAAAAACAAAAAAAAGTTTGAATTATTAAGTTTTCTGATAAAAAGCTAATCAAAGCATAATATATTTAATAATTCAAATTTTTCAAAATTGCAATTATTTTAAATTGTTAGTTTATGTACCTATTAGAAAAGCTTACAAACGCAAATTCATTAAAAACTTCTAAAATTCGAACTCTTTGATAAAACTCGACCATAACCAATTCTCATGGTACTTTTATTACTAGTAACCTAGAGTTTAAATTTCATCAAAATAGTGGCATTATTTTTTGAGTTATGCTGTTTTTAAAATATATGTTTGTTAGCCCTTCGATCAATTAAAAGGTCCAGAATCCGAACCCATGGGCCGATTTTGCCCATATGCTATCCCCGCCGTACTTTTAGTCCTAGTTAACCCTTGCACTCAATTGAAACGTTCTATCTTAATTTTAAGTTACTATTTTTATTAATTTCGATGATAAGCTATATCGACTCAGGAGGTCACGCTGATCACAAATTTATATACTTTTCCATACCTAGCTCGCTTCCTTTAGGTGGTTACAAACACCATACCCAAGTTAATATACCCTTTTACCTATTCTATATACCCTTTTACCTATTCCTTTGGTGTAGGGTATAATAAATGATATTATTATAATTTAGTTATTTCATCAATTTATTAATTATGATTAACATTCAAATTAATACTTAGAATAAAATCGCAATGCACTCAAGAAAACCTGTTAACAAGTGCGAAATAATGTTGGAGGTTTAATTTTGGAAAAGCATACACTGGTGAACAGGTTACTGTTTTATAAAAACATAAAAGTTTTAATTTTAAAGTCCTAATAGCTTTTCAATGGGGGAGGTTCCCAAATTTTTCTAAGCAGACTTATGATGATTCTCGAGGATCTGTTCACCCCCTCTTGTTCCACTCTTCTAGGAAATAAATTCCAAACCTTACTAAAATTGGAAGTTTACCTAAAATTTTATTATCTAGGCAAAAATGGTTTAAACTAAGTGACAATTTCTTCAATTTAAAGACCTCTTTTAAATTTAAGAAAAACATTTAACATATTATGTTGAAATATAGTGCTGCAGTTTTAAATTTTCTATATTTGTAAAAAAAAAATTAACAGGTATTCAAGTAACAGGTGTTTGAAATAGGATGATTTAAGTTTTCGAGCCCTCATAGCTCCTAAACAGAGGGCTTGACAAAAAAACTTTGTTAATTTCTGAGGATCTAACTTCTCCCAAAATTTCAAGACCCTAGCTTGAACCCCATTTTGGAATATTGAATTTAGCAGAAAGGTAAATTTTTGTACCGTATGGCAACCCTTAATAATTTTCTTTTAAAAATTTCTAAAGTTTATAAAACCGGCTATCTTCTAACAGTACGGAAAGCCTTAAATCAATATTAACTCTTCTGGCGTGTCTGATGTTGTGGCTTTGGAAATTTCTAAAGCTTTCGAACGATTTTGGCATGATGCTTTATTGGCAAAATGCGGTGCTTTAGGTCTAGGTAGGGGTTAATTGGATTGAAGATTTCCTTTTGAATTGTACGATTCTTGCTCTTGTCGATGTATAGTCATCCAAGGATTTTAAGATAAATTATGGTGTTCCTGAGGGATCTTTTTTATCTCCCACTAGATTCCTAATATTTATATTAACGCCAATAACCTCCAATCCAATTAATAGCTTTGCAGACGACAGTGCCTTTGTTGCTTCCTATGAATTTCCTAGCCACTGTAACATTAGTCATCAGATTAATGCAATAGACAAAATTTCACTATAAGTGAATTTCACACATTTTAAAAATTATATACGGTTTCTTACTGAATATTTCATCATTTATTTTTATTAAAAAATATATACAACTAATGACAATATCAATTTAGTTATTTCATTAATTTATTAATTATGTGACTAATAGGGAAATACTTAGAATACTTAGAATACAATGCTCTCAAGGAAACCTGTTAATAAGTGCGGAAAATAATGTTGCAGCTTCAATGTTAACATTTAATTTTAGAAAAAAACTTCACTGTTGAATAAGTTACTGTTTTATATATAAACATAAAAGTTTTAATTTTTAAGACCTAGTAGCCCTTCAATGGGGAAGGTTCCCAAATTTTTGCACAGAAAACTTATGATGGATCTGCCCACCCCCCTCTTCACCATGCAATGTTTTTCTGGGAAATCAATTGTGAACTCCACCAAAATTTGGAATTTTACCTAAAATTTTATTATCTAAGCAAAAATAGTTCAAACTAAGAGACAATTTCTTCAATTTAAAGAAACCCGTTCAAATTTCAGAAAAACTTTTAACATATGTTGAAACATAATGCTGTAAACTTTGTATATTTGTAAAAAAAAAAATTTGAACAGGTTTTCAAGTTACAGGTGTTTAAAAATAGCAAAATTTAAATTTTCGAGCCCTTATAGCTTCTAAACAGGGGACGTGACAAAAAAATTTTGTTAACTGACTCCTACTAATTTCTAAAGGTTTAACTTTTCAAGACCCTAGCTTGAACCGTTTAGAAGATATGTGGGGCCAAAAATTTTTCAAAAATTGAGTTTTGTATAATGGTAAATTTTAGAACCGTATGGCAACCCAAAGCATTTGCTCTTGTTTATTTATAAAGCTTATAAAACCAGCTATCTTTTTTCATATTCAGACTGAAAATATACCCAACAGAACTCTTGTTATAACATTTTAAAAATAGGGCTTTTTCCAACTTTGGGGGGCTGTAGCTCCTAATATCTACCCGCGGTTAAAATTTCTTAATTATCTATTTCAAACAGTGTAAAAGTTTTTGTAAACTTACGGACAGACGGACGGACAGACAGAGTGAAACCATATAGGCACAGTTTTACAAAATTTTTTGAAAATGTGCTAAAAACTAAATTAATTTTATCTATTAAAGCAATTCATCTGATATTGTATAATGCCCCCATGCGTATCCGTAATTTTATCTTTTGTTATCTAAAGAGCTTGATACTCTTTTGTTTAAATTTTTTGTGTATGTATCATGTAAATTTGATCTAAAAGCTTTCATATTACTGAAAAAAATGAAGTTATTCAACAATTATGAGTTTCTATAATTTTCTATGCTTACATCGTTTACTACATATATTTCCACACCTTTAGCTTTCTTAATATTTTTATTTGTATAGGTTTGAATAAAATCTTAGAACGGAGTCCAATAAACTCAGATATAATTTCAGCATTCATTTCATCCTTAAAAAGTCCCAATTGTTTTTTGTTTAACAAAGGGAAACTATACGGATTTGTCTTTTCATAGTCAGAAGTATCAAAGTGAGATGATTAATTTCACTTTATATTGACGTAAATGTCCTCGGTATGCATTGTTTATATTAACCCTTATGTGTGCAACCGCATACCTGTTTATGTTTTCGATTTTAAAAAATGTGTCATACCTATATCAATGCTAAAATCTAGCTGAGCTTTTCAGTAGCTTAATTATTTATAATTAAAAACCATTTTTGTATAAAAAATTTTAAAAAAGTCTTTAATTTTACCTTCTAGAACAACTTCGTCGACAAAAAACCTTAACCGTGCAACCAACATACTCAGGTATGTATGGAGTTTACCTAAGAAATTTTAAAAATAAATATTTAAAAAAAATAAAAGAGTTTTTGAATTTTTATTTGAATACGAAAAAATTTAGAGATTGATATAATAATATTATATTTATTAAAATTAAAAAACAAAATTAAATTAAATTTGGAACATAATAGGAACTAAAACTAACAAAGCTTTTAATTCTGTAATAAAAACTTTGCTAAATTCAGCGAGGTAAAAAAACTATCGCATGTTACGTTTCTACTAGACCCTTTGTAATCTGCAACTAGTTCTTTTACGTCACACTCACCTTGGTTAATATGACGTTCTCCAGATGGGTTTAAGTCTGTATAAATTTGGCCTTTCAATGGATAAGATGTTTTCGAGTCACGTACCCACCAAACTTTTATTCCATATTTGGCAGGTTTTGAAAAAATGTACTGAGTAAAGCGTGTACTCCCGTTAAATGGGAATAATTGCTTGTCTACGATCAGCTTCCAGATACATAACTTGATTTTAAATTTGCATTGATCATCAGCCATATGTCAGTAATGGGAGCTACTTTATCTGTAAGCAATCTAAGATTTCGAAGAATTATCAAATCGAATAAATTTTGCCAGACATTTAAATCGCCTAGAGCCCATAGCTGCTCTATAAAATGGATGTGGGTCCATAGTCCACAAATCTGTTATATGTTCACTATTCGAACGGCTGGCTCCTGCGAATAGTATAATACCTATACACGCATTTAATTCAATAATAGCCATCGGATGTCATTTGCGTGTAGGTCTAGTTCACTTTGATTTAGTTTATTAGCATATTGTTCATCTTTTCGGTTTGTTTCTCGAATTTTAACATTTTTCATCTCAGGTGTAAAAGATAAATTAAATGTTCTACTATAGATAAATCTTTTGTTCTAGCTGTTGGCCCTATATTTCGCGAATGCCATATATTATGCGATAAAAATTTTCTGAATGTTGGTGATTTTTTCCCATTTTGTACTATCACTTGCATAAATATTCTTGATCGTGTTCTTCCATTTCAGCTACCTATAAATCTTCTTCTAAATTATCTTTATTGTTAATATCTTATCATGTATTTCAACAGGAAAAACTTCTTTTTCTATATCAAAGCATACATCTTCTATACTACTTAACTGATGTACTGTTTCTTCGGGATCAAAAACGTAATCAGAATCATATTTATTTTGTGAAATCTAGGAAGTATTATACCCTACACCTTTTGAATAGGGGTATATTAACTTTGGTATGGTGTTTGTAACCACCTAAAGGAAGCGAGCTAGATATGGAAAAGTATATATATTTGTGATCAGTGTGACCTCCTGAGTCGATATAGCAATGTCCGTCCATCTGTAGGCATGATAACTCAAAAACTAATGGAGCTATCTTGATGAAATTTAACTGTAGGTTACTAGGACTGAAAGTTCGGTGGGGATTGCAAATGGGCGAAATCGGCCCATGGGTTCGGATTCTGGATAACTCAACAACTAATGACGCTATCCATTAAATTTGTGCTATAGGTTACTAGTAATGAGACTATGGCGGTGATTGCGTACGGTCCAGATTGGACCATGAGTTCGAAACCTAGAATTTTAGACCAAACGAACATAATTCCGAAACCAATGAAGATAAAACCTCCAAATTTGGTACCAGGATGTCCCTTCCTATTTTCTTAGTGTCCTTGTAATTTGGGTACCATTGGACTAGTGGGTTGGGGACCAGCCACATATTTCTGAAGACCTTAAACCATATCTTTAAAATTTATTTATTTTATTTTACTTATTTATTTAAATAAATAGTAACTTACTATAAATAAATAAATACTTACTACTATAAATAGTTACTATACATAGTAACTTAAAATTAAGATAGAACGTTCCAATTGTGTACAAGGAAGCTTTTGATCGATCTGAGGCTAAACGAGTATAATTTCGAGGCTTTTCTAATAGGTACATAATATAACAATTTAAAATAATTGCAATTTTGAAAAATTTTAAGTATTAAATATATTATGCTTTGATTAGCTTTTTATCACAAAATTTAATGATTCAAATTTTTTCACTTTTGTAATTGTATTGAAATAAATATATTTTCATTTAATGCAAGTTTTTTTGTTTTTTAATATTTTTATATAGATAAATTAGTAAGAATTTGTAATATTTTTGAATAGATAAGAAAATTAGAAAATGTTTTTAGTATTATAAAGTTAATTTGGTTAGCTATGTCTTACCATCAAACTAATAACAGCGTTTATGGTTTTAAAATGACTTATGGACTTCCCATTAAATTTGAACCAAATAGGTGTAGGGTATTTCTAAGTCGGTTGCACCGACTGACTGTTTCTTTACTTGTTTTTTTTTAAATTTTAGTAACAAGTGTGAATTTAATTAATTTTTACCTCTTCCTTGCCTTACACTTAATTTATTTAACTCACGAGCACTTAGCTCTCGATCAAAACCCATTGGATTGCAATATTGTTTATTGGCAAAAAAATTTTAATATAATGCACTTACAAAATATGTATAAGAATGACCGATCAGATAGAACAAAATTTATGTTATGTAATAACAAGTAAATTTGATTCCTACTTACACTTAAACTATTTTTAATATAAAACAAGTAAGGAAACAGTCAGTCGGTGCAACCGACTTAGAAATACCCTACACCTATTTGGTTCAAATTTAAGGACATATCCATAAGTCATTTTAACACCATAAAAGCTGTTATTAATTTGATCGTAAGACATAGCTAACCAAATTAACTTTATAATACTAAAAACATTTTCTAATTACACTATCTATTAAAAAATATTACAAATTCTTACTAATTTATCTATTTAAAAATATTAAAAAACAAACAAACTTGAAATAAATGAAAATATATTTATTCCAATTCAATTACAAAATGAAAACATTCTAATTATTAAATTTTGTGATAAGAAGGTAATCAAAGCATAATGTATTTAATAATCCAAATTTTTCAAAATTGCAATTATTTTAAATGTTTAGTTTATATACCTAACAGAAAAGCTTATAAACGCAAAATATGCAATAAATGTATTTCTAAAATACAATTACAAATTTAGACCTTTTCATATAATTCATTTAAATATTCAAATAAATTTTACATAAATGCAGCAAGTACCTTTGAACATAGCTGAACCACTACAATTAAGTCTAGATTTCGGAGACACATACGACATAGGAAATATATTCTTTGGCTTTGAAATTAAACTCGACCAGAACCAATTCCCATGGTACTTTCACTACTAGTAACCTAGAGTTTAAATTTCATCAAAATACCGGCATTATTTTTTGAGTTATGGTGTTTTTAAGATATATGTTTTTTAGTCCTTGAACTTGTCAAGGGTTCCAGAACCCGAAACCATGGTACGATTTCGCCCATATGCAGTCCCGTCATACTTTCAAAACTAGTTAACCCTTGTATACAATTGGAACGTTCTATCTTAATTTTAAGTTACTAGTTTTATTAATTTCGATGATAAGCTTTCACACATTTGGGGGGTCTAAGAGAGGTCCTGAACCACCAGTCCAAAAGATCCCAAATTAGGGGGCACTGAAGAAAAAGTAAAGAACACCCTGGGCCAAATTTGAAGCTTCTACATTTGTTTCAAGTTAGTTTTTTTATTAATTTCGAAAATATGCTTTCAGGTCCTCGGAACGGAGTGGCTGGTCCCCGACCCACTAGTCCAATGGGGCCCAAATTTCCAAGACACTTACGCAATAGGAAGGGACACCCTGATACCAAATTTGGAGGTTATATCTTCATTGGTTTCGGAATTACGCTAGTTTGGCCTAAATTCGATCAAAAAGTTCTCAGTTCCGAACCCATTGTCCCATCCTCACCGTACGTAATCACCGCCGTGATTACCAATGAAACATACAGCACAAATTTCATGAAGATAGCCTCATTAGTTGTTGAGTTATCGTGATTTTTAATATATGTTCGTTATCCCTGACACCGACTAAAAGGTCCAGAATCCGAACCCATGGGCTGAATTCGCCCTTATACAGCCCGCGCTTTACTTATAGTACTAGTTAACCCTTGTACACAATTTGAACGGTCTATCTTAATTTTAAGTAACTATTTTTAGTAATTTCGATTATAAGCTTTTAAAACTTGGGAGGTCTGAGAGGGGTACTGAACCACCTCTCCAATTGATCCCAAATTAAGGGAACACGCAAGAGATAGTAAAGAACACCCTTGTGGCAAATTGGAAGCTTCTACATTTTTTCAAGTTGTTATCTTTATTAATTTTAAAGATATGCTTTAAGGTCTTCGGAAATGTTTGGCTGGTCCCCGACCCAGTACTCCAATGGGACCCAAATTCCCAAGAAACTTAGGAAATAGGAAGGGACACCATGATACCAAATTTGGAGGTTCTATCTTCATTGGTTTCGGAATTATGCTCGTTTGGCCTAAATTCGATCAAAAAGTTCTAGGTTCCGAACCCATGGTCCAATACCGACCTTACGCAACCCCCGAAGTAGTTGCATTACTAGTAACCGACAGCACAAATTTGATGAAGATAGCGTCATTAGTTGTTGAGTTATCGTGATTTTTTATATATGTTCGTTAGCCCTTCGATCGATTAAAAGGTCCAGAATCCGAACCCATGGGCCGATTTCGCCCATATACAATCCCCGCCGTACTTTCAGTCCTAGTAACCTACATTTAAAATTTCATCAACATAGCTCCATTATTTTTTGAGTTATCGTGCCTACGGACGATACGACTAAGGCGGTCACGCTGATCACAAATATATATACTTTTCCATATCTAGCTCGCTTCCTTTAGGTGGTTACAAACACCATACCAAAGTTAATATACCCCTTTACCTATTTTATAGGTGTAGGGTATAAAAAAAAATAAAATAAAAACCACAAACGCCCAAGAGCCGCAATTTATTTCAATTAAAAATAAATTAATATAATGTCTTTTCTCCTGTTTTTTTGAGTAATACGGCCCCACTAATTAATTTTTTGCTGATTGAACAGTACAAACTAGAAACTTGAAATTTTGGGAGAAGTTAGATCCTTCAATTAATAGGAATTAGCTATATAAATTTTTTTGTCACGCCCACAGTTTGGGGCTCGAAAATTGAAATCTTGCTATTTTTAAACACCTGTATATTGAATACCTGTCCTACTTTTATTTGGTCAATATACAAATTTTAAAGGTCGAACATAATATTTTAGTGAAAATCCTTTTGAATTTGATTTGAGTTAATTTATTGTTAGATAGAGATATAGAAGTATATGGGGGGAGTAGGGGGGTATATATATATTCCTCAAAAACTAAAGCAGCTAGGATCTTGAAATTTCGCAAATTCGTTTTTTTGCAATAGCCACCATCGCTATTTAAATCCAGCCATTTTGGTCCATGGGATCGGGTAGTTGCCATACAACTTCTTTTTTTATATGAGTATTATTCTGTACCTGTTACAGCTGCGTGTCTGAAATTTTGCCAAAAGTAGTTTAGTTTTATGGCCAAAGTTTCTGCAAAGTTTGGTTGGTCTACTGCAGTGGGTTCGAGTAGCTGCCATACAACTTTTTATTTTATATGAGCTTTACTTTACACTTATTTCACGTGTCTGAAATTTTGCCAAAAGTAGTTTAGTTTTATGGCCAAAGTTACTGCAAAATTTGCTTGGTCAACATCAGAGCGTTCGAGTAGCTGCCAGACAAGTCCTACTTTTATATGAGCATTACATACTACACTTAATAAAGCTGTTTGTTTGAAATTTTGAAAAGTAATTAACCGGATGATATAGTGCATATTTTACGGTCATACGGGTATCCCAGAGTTGACACAGTCTACTCTTCTACACAAAAAAAATATCTGACTCCACAAATATCTACTACACAAAAAAATATCTACAAAAAAATATCCGAAACATTTTTTGTATTTTTGAGTGGGGATGATATTGTATTAAATACATTAATTAAATTGTACAGTTACATCACATCCATAAATATACGCAACAATATTGACCGCAAACTGATGTAAGATCGCTTTGTTTTAAAATTTCAATCTGGAATGGTGGATTAACAAATGAATCATATATTCTGTGCACACTTGAACTGGCACAGAAATTGCTAACCAGTGTGTTCCTTTTTCAGCAGAAGTGTACAAAAATAGCAGATTTGTAAAATTTTTTGGTATTTGATCGAGTGCAAAAACACTTTTAAACAGTTTACGTGTTGCAGTATTATAATTCAGCGCTTTTGTTATCTGTATTGTATTCATTATTTGTTATTTGTAAACGAGAAATATCAATTAGACGAGTATTTCCTCTTATAAATGTTGCCAGAAATTCAGCTTTAAGTTTTCCATTTGTTAAGAATATATCGAATTTTTCAATTAACTTTATTAAACTGTTTGTTGTTTTTTCGTTATCGATATGACCAAAAAAGTAATTCTCAATGTCTGTCTTTTTTAAATCTCTGGTCGGAAATTTAAACTTTAGTTCCTTTTCAATATTTTTACATTTTTCTTTTATTTCAGCATAGCAAGATTTTTTAATAATAAAGTATTTTATTCGTTCGTGCGGAACGATAAATCTACTAGAGCAAAGGCCATTTTCAAATGAATAGAAATGGTACATTAAACTTCTTTTTATGTGTTTAAGTAGACGTTACGATTTTTATCAATTCTGATACTGGCATCGAATTCTTCAAACACAATGCATGTTAATGTTAAAGGAGGAAATAGTATGAAAATTGTTTTTTTTGAAATTTAATACCCTTTATCAGAATGATGTTCCGCTAAATAATGTTAAATATGCACGACAGTTGCAATGGTATTCGATGTAAAACTTGTTTCAATTGCAGAGTTTGGTGTAGGTACTTCATTCACATATAATTGAAATTGTGTGAGATTCTGATGATCGAAATAGTATGGATTTTTTGATCTTTTACCATTAATGTTTTCATTATTAACTATACAAAATACAAGCGCTTTTGGAATTTGCCCTATAAATATATTAGCCGATGATATGTTGGATGTGTTATCTGGAATTTTAAATGTTTTAATTACCCCTTAGAGAAGAAATCTACATGAAATTTTTCCATTAATTCTACTATTGTAGAATTGTTTTATAATTTTTTCCCTGATTTATACCCAGAACTTTTAATTAGAACTAAAAATCATTTACATTTGGTTTTTCCAATTCGGAAACACATGCTTCCAGATGTGTTTGACTAGAATCTGTTCAATAATTTAGTAAAGTAGTGTTATAATGGTACATGGAGTCATGGATGGAGTAATGTTTATCCATTTAAAGTTAGATTGATTGTTTAATTCAAGAGTGTTATAAATTATTTACAACACTGGTCTCCGAGGCTGCTTTTGCATCAGCTCCGGTTCCTCCGTTATCATTTGCACTAAACTTTGCTTTTCTCTTTTCGTCGTCGGTTTGACTATAAATGTGTCTTTTTAGAAACTGCTCGTTTTTAATACCTCTTCGTCTTTTTATGACTTTTCGTTTTCCAACATATATCGAATGCAGTTGATTAACTACTAATTTTTGTAGATTTTTTATGCCACCCTTACTTTGATCAATTACAGCTTCTTTAATGTTTGCACTAGATGCTTTATCATTCAAAATATTTTTACTTGTGTTCACAATCTCTGTTTTAATTAAGTAAAAACTAGCTTTAAATAACGAACTAAACTTCCGAAAATATTTCCAAAACCACGACATCTTTGAACAGCTGAATAAAATTGTAATAAAATTCCAATATCGTTGATTTTTCCACCTACTTGAGAGAAATAATATCTCAACTAAGCTCCTCCATGTTTGATATAATAACAAATTTTAGTAGTAGTATTTATATTGTTTTTGATCAACAAAGCTTTTTAAACTGTAATATAATTTTTGTTGAATAGTAACTGGAACAAAGTTTATTCCATCACCGTATTGGTTACAAATTTTAATTGCTTTGGTTTAAAACAATTTTATTCTATAGGTTTGTATTAGGTATTTTCAAATTCAAATTAAAAGCTCTTAATGCACATACTTTGCAAATTCCATAAACAGATAATTGAACCATACCTGAATAAATGATTTCCATTCCATTTAGTTGGTCTTTTTTATTAGCAACAGCTAATTTGAATAGTTCGGGTAATTTTGTTTTAAAATTTTTTATATTTTTTTGTGTTGAAATAGTTCAGCTAATAATGTTTTTAGCACATTTTCAAAAAATTTTGAAAAATGTACCTATATAGCTTCACTCTGTCCGTCCCTTTTTACCTACGATTGACAAAAAAATATCAGGAATGGAAAGGTATTGCAATAAAAATAATTTAATGTTAAACTTTTTTTTGTAGCCGCCCCCCGTTACGGAACTACAGCCCCTTAAAGTTGAAAAAAGCCCCATATTTAAACAGTTATAATTAGAGTTCTATAAGGTATCTCTTCAACCTGAAAACGTTAACAGACAGCTGTTTTTATAAGCTTTACAAGTTTTTAAAAGCCAATTGTATAGGGTTACCATACGGTACTAAAATTTACCGTTATTCAAAACTAAGTTTTACAAAATTTTTGGTCCCTCATAACTTCGGAACGGCTAAATCTAGAAACTTGAAATTTTGGGAGAAGTTAGATCCTTAGAAATAAGTAAGAGTCAGTGAACAAAATTTTTTTGTCACGCCCCCTCTTTAGGAGCTGTAAGGGGTGGAAAATTGAAATTTTGCTAAAAATTTAGCTTTTAAACACCTATAACTTGAATACCTGTCAAAATTTTTTTTATTTGTATACAAAATTGAAAGCTCCAAAACGAAAGTTTCAATAAGTGTCAAAGGTTTTTCTTAATTTTGACTGTGTCCGTCCGTATGTTTACAAAAACTTTTACACCGTTTGAAATAGAGTAAAGAAATTTTAACCACGGGTAAATATTACAAAAAAATTTATTTCGTAGAAGAATTTTTTTCTGTAGCCCCACCCGTTACGAGCTACAGCCCTTCAAAGTTGGAAAAAGCCCTATTTTTAAATTATTATAACAAGAGTTTTGTTAAGTGTATTTTCAATCTGAAAACGGCAAAAGATAGATGGTTTTATAAGCTTCACAAAAATATAAGGCTAAAATGTATAGGGTTACCAAACGGTACTAAAATTTACCATTAAGCTAAACTCAACTTTTGCAAAATTTTTGGCCCCATATATCTTCTAAACGGTTCAACCTAGGCTCTTGATATTTTGGTAGAAGTTAGGTCCTCCAAAATTAATAGGAGTCGGTTAACAAAATTTTTTTGTCACGCCCCCTGTTTAGGAGTTATAAGGGCTCGAAAATTGAAATTTTGCTATTTTCAACCACCTGTAACTTTAACACCTGTTCAAATTTTTTTTAACAAATATGCAAAATTTACAGCTGCAGCATTATATTTCAACATATGTTAAAGGTTTTTCTTAAATTTGAAAGGGTCTCTTTAAATTGAAGAAATTGTTTTTTAGTCTTAACCATTTTTGGTTAGATAATAATATTCTAGGTAAAATTCCAAATTTTGTTGGAGTTCCAAATTGATTTCCTAGAACCGGAAAAAAATGGAAGGGTGAACTTATATATTGTCTTGTACTTTCCTAAAAGTTCTAATACGCTCTTCCTTGTTTGTTTATGATTTTAAAAGAAAAAAATAGGCTTCTTTTTTGGAGAAATTATTTAAAAATACTATGTATTTAAGCATAATATATACGAAATAGAATTTTTTGATTTTTAGATTTCATTTGAAGAAAACTGCAATTTCACACTGAAATCTATTTTTAAAAAACAACAACTGCAAAGTAGTTTAAAAAACAAAGTCTAACGAAAAAAAGTACAGAAGGAAAATGTTATGTTATTTAAATTTAAGGATATTATTATTAGAATTCTGTAAGAGCTTTATTTGTATTATTATTAATAACTAGTATCGCCCTGTGCTCGATATTCGAGCTATTTTTGCTTTTAAGTTAACATATAAAATTCGTTTTGTGTAAATTATATTAGACTATACATAATAAAAATTATGAAAACAGTGTTGTCAACAATTCTTGCGCTTGAAATTTGCTTAAAAAAAATTTATAATTTTTCTTAATTATTAAAACATTGTTAAGTACCGATTTTTGAGTTTTGTTTCTATAGCTTAAGCCGGTTGAAAGAGAGGATAAATTGGTACAGTTAAATTAAATTAAAGTTCTAAATACATATAAATATTATTCTAATAAAAACATATTTCTAAACATATACATATACTTATTGAAGTCAAAAACCCAAAATTCGAGTTAATGCTGTCCTTCATATAGCAAACCGTACTTTTTTTAAAAAATTTTAGTACGATTTGAACTATGTTGTACGTATTCTGTAATTTAGTACTAATTAAAAAACTCTGTGAATACATAATATGTACAACAAAATTAAACATATCATAATTTATAAGTTTAGTATTTATTATTATATAATATTGAATCTGCCAGAAGTACAAATAATTAATAGTCAAGTTGACCGAAGTCTTTTTTTAAATCTCAATCTTAAGATTTATAGCAAAAAAAAAAAGTTTTCAATAAATCAAAGAATAAATTTTTCCTACCCTTTTTTCATTTTTAAATTTAAAAGCTACATAGGTAAATTTTTACTACTATATGATATATGCCTATTTAAAGTTCTGAAAACATGCGAAAAATGATTCTGAATTCCTTAGTTTACTTTATACCTTTTTGTCTAGTTTGTTTATTTTATTTTTCCTAAGTTTTTTATTGACAAAAATATATTTCTATATATGGTCATGAGCCATGACTCATAAGTTTCTTAAAACAAATAAATATTATTGCTTTTATTCCTTTATGAGGAGTAAACTCTTTTCTACTCTCTATTGCCAGCTACCCATCAGCAGCCCTTGTAAAAGTTATATACTAAAAAAGAGTAGATATTTATTTAATTTATATTTTAAAAATTTCCTGCAGATGGCTTTAATTAAAATTCTCTTGAATTATGTTAAATCATATTTTTTATTTGATAACCAATAAGCACTTACCCCCTTCCATTTTAAAAAATATTCTTTATATTTATATCAGCAATTAACCTTAATTTTTTCACTTTATTAATATTTAAATACTATTAAATATAATTAACTTCTCAAATGACAGATAGTTTTAAAATGTCAAATGTATATATGACAATTAATCTGACAATTATGTACTCCTGAAACAAAAATTAGCGTTCCATTTTCAAACTACGCCTATCTAATCTTACGTCAATACGTCTGTCTACATTACATATCCATTATCGGTAAATCGATACGCGCGAACAATATTTAATTTATCAAAAATATTTATTTGAATGTTTTAATTTAGTACCTACCTACAAAAATATTTTTAATTTCATATTATAGGTATTTTGAATATAAGATATTTTTTAATAAAAATTATTGTAAAAAAATATTATTTTTTAAAACATAAAATTAGAAATATAAGAAAATCCAATAATAATATTTTTATACATTTTGTCAATATTTGTAAATTTTAAAAATCCGAGATACTGTACATTGCGTTACGCGTATTTTCGCTACTCTAATGTAAATTTATGTACCTATTTATTTCCCAATTTTTTGACAGAAATTATACGCTGTACGCTTCTATTTAGGTTAGGACCTAAGGAATAAATAACTTTTTTTGAGAAAGATAATTTTTTTAGTTTTGCAAACATATTGTATTGTAGGTATTTTCAATTTATTTGAATATTTGTATGTTTTAAACTAAATTATTTAAAAAAAAATGTTATTTTAAAATATTTTATTTTTAAAATTTAATCGCACTAACATAAGAAAAAACAATTTCAATATGTATTCTTATACACTTTGTCGATTTTTAAATATTAAAACTCTGAGGTACAGTACGTCGCGTATGCCGTATGCTTTCATGTAAATTTTTTTACATAACTAATTATTTCAAAATTTTTTGACAGAAACTGAATGCCGTACATGCTGATTTTGGCTGATCCATAAGAAACAAATCATTTTTCTTAAGAAATAGGTATTATTTTTTTTTTAAGTTTCTGCAAACATATTATAGGTATTTTTTAATAAACAAATATTTTACAAAGATATTATTTTAAAGTTTCTATTTTTATTTTTCGCTTTGTCATTTTGTAAATCCGAGGTACCAGTACGTCGCGTATTTCGATTGCTCACATGTAAATTCGTAGGTACCTAACTATTTATTTTAAAATTTTCTAGAAATTTCCAGAAATTATACACCGTACGCGTTGGTTAGGCCCTAAGTAACAAATCATTTAAATAACAAATTATTTTTTTAAGAAAGATTATTTGTTTAACTGTTTTGCAAATATTTATATATTTTAATATCATGACTCTCAAACGTAGAATATATTTCAGAAGTCGGTTTTTTATTGTACATAAAACTTAACAAAAAGCAACTATTTACGATTTACAAAAAATTTTTTTTTTTATAACTGTATTATAATAAGTTGCAAACAAAAGCAAAATACAGTACTTTTCGGTTATAACGACCATGATGGGACGGAAAATAATTGTCGTAATAAACGAATGTCGTTTTAAAAGAATGCTGTGAATTTTGAAAAATTAGTATAAGACTTGAACATTGTAGAATGTGATGATTCTAGAATGAACACTTCGAACTCATTTGCTATAATTTTATTTGATGTGTCAGTCTCAAGCCTATGTATAGTGCTTTTTCTTCTATTGAAATTTTTTTTTGTATTTTTGATGCGTTATTATGATTTTTTTTATATTCAAAACTAAATAAAAAAGACTTAATTAATCGCCAAGCAACATATTTAGGTATTTAAAGTTTAAATAAAAGAAATATCAATGTAATATAATGTAAGTTTTTTACATTTTTAGGTAAAATTTAATTTTTTAGCAAAAAGTGTAAAGTTTATTATAATTAAAATTGAACCGAGTTCATTATAAATAAAAACTACTGTATAAACCAAATGTATTGCTTTCATTTCGACAAACTCATTTTTTTCGTTCACTTTTTAAGATAAAGAAAAAACAAAAACAAAAACAAAAAATTTTAAAAAAATTTAAATCTCCTTGTTCATTGAACATTTGAATTAATCAAAAAAAAAAAAGAAAGACATAAGTCGGCGCCTATAATATATAGTTTGATTGAGCTGCGAATACAACCGAAAATGCATTACTTTTACCCAGAAAGTCGGCGCATAATATTAGAGTCATAAGCCTTAACTTTTAACAGCGTGACCGTTAAATTCAAATTTACGTTAAATTAAAGACGGGTTTTCACCTGAAAAAACGCAATATTCTAAAAAAAAAATATCATTGTCCTATGAAAACAAAATAAACCTTTCTTTTGGTTGTTGTTTCATTAAAATTGGTCAAATAGTTTACGCAGAAAAAGGATGTTTATATTTGTATGGGAAAAAATAAGCCGATTAAATATTATGATATCTCATTTAGCTTTTGCACTATTTGAGACTATTTAAGGAGAGCAAAAAAATTAGTTTTATTAATTAAGTGAGCTTTTGGAATAAAGGATAACTTGCGTTAATATCAAAATTTTGAAAATTTCATTGAATCTTTGTGCAAAACGCGTAAACGGGTCAAAACCAAATTAACCCTATGGGTTTTTGTAATTAAAATGCCGATACAAAATTTTCAATAAAATTCTTATAATCGTTTAAGCAAATAAAATTTATAGAAAACTTCATGGCGTTGTCGTGGAAAACGGGTTAATCGAACTTAACTAAAACTTTTGCAGCTTAAGAGTAAAGTAATGAAAAAATGCTGCTGTGCCACAATGGGTCAACGGAACTCAACAAACCTGTTTTTGAAACTTTGACCAAGCAATATTTCGCAAAATTGGACGTAATATCCTTCCGGCAAGGGGTAACAAATTCCAAGTCTGTTAATAGAGTGAACTCCATTGTCAAAAAAGAGCACATATACAAAATTTTAAGTTAATCGGTTAAACAATTTTTAATTAATAGCAAAGTAACGAAAAAACCTGTAAAAAGCAGTTGGGCCTCAACGGGTTAACGGAACTCCACAAATATTTTTTGAGGCTTTCTTTTTAACCAAAGCAGTACTTCGAAAAATTGGCCGAAACTTGCTTTTTTGCTAGTACTATATATTTAAGCAAAATATATACGAAATAGAATTTTTTGGTTTTTAGATTTTATTTGAAGAAATCTGCAATTTAACACTCAAATCTATTTTTAAAAAATAACAACTGCATAGTATATAAAAAACAAAGACTAATGCAAAAATGTAGAGAAGGAAAATGTTATGTTATTTAAATTTAAGGATATTATTATTAGGATTCTGTTTGAGCTTTATTTGTATTATTATTAATAATATCTCATTTGGCAAAACATTATTTACAATTTTTTTGGGTCCCGCCAGGAAGAAATGGGTCAATTCATTTTAACCAAATTTATACAACAAATTCCGGTTGCTAAAAGGAACATTTTTGTCTAATTTCAAGTCAATCGATCTAACCGTTTTGATTTGACATAAAAAAAAATGAAAAAGCTTCATTGCGCCCTCGTGCCCAAACGAATTAACCGAACTCAACAAAAATTTGTGCCAAACGTTTTAACCGAACTCTCTTTTCAACTGCCAAATCACCCTGTAAAATTGGATACAAATGGGAAACACAAAATTTTTTGAAACCCGCCAGGCCGAAATGGGTTATTTTATTCCAACCAAATTTATACAACAAATTGTGGTTGCTAAGAGGACAGTTGTGCAAAATTTCAAGTCAATCGGTCAAACCGTTTTGACTCGAGATCAAAAACATTGCTTCATTGCGCGTCGTGCCCAAACGGATTAACCGAACTCAACAAAAATTTGTGTCAGCCTCTCTTTCCGACTGCAAAATCACATTGTAAAATTGGACACAAATCGGAAAAACAAAATTTTTGGAAGCCCTCCAGGCCGAAATGGGTTAAATTATTCCGACCAAATTTATACAACTAATGCCAGTTGCTAAGGGGAACATTTGTACGAAATTTTAAGTCAATCGGTCAAAACATTTTGACTCGACATTAAAAACATTGAAAAAGCTACATTGGGCCCTCGTGCCCAAACGGGTTAACCAAACTCAACAAAAATTTGTGTCAGTCTCTTTTTCCGACTTCAAAATCACATTGTAAAATTGGACACAAATCGGAAACACAAATTTTTTTTGGAATTCCTCCAGGCCTAAATTGGTTAATTTATTCCAACTAAATTTATACAACTAAATCCGGTTGCTAAGAGGAACATTTGTGCAAAATTTCGAAACAAATGAGCTTAAAACGGCTTTGGAGCTGCAACCTGTTGACTTATAAAAATGTGACATAGCCTATGTCATCCCCCGGGCTGACAGAATTATTCCTTTAAAAATATGTGACAATAGGAACAGTGGTTTTCACGTGAATCCTGGACAAACAAACAGACAAACAAATTTTCTCCTTTATATATTAGACTAGCAGATTTACCCGGCGTAGCCCCGAAGCTTGTAATTTGCAAAAAAACAAGTTACGGCCAATTTTTCGAAGTACTGCTTTGGTTAAAAGAAAGCCTCAAAAAAATATTTGTGGAGTTCCGTTAACTCGTGGCGGACCAAAAGCTTTTTATAGGTTTTGTCGTTACTTTGCTACAAATTAGAAATTTTTTAACCGATTGACTTCAAAATTTGTATATTGTTCCTCTTTGACAATGGAGTTCCCTCTATTAACACACTTGAAATTTGTTACCCCTTGCCACCCGACAATTTTTTCAAAAAAAACATGTATGTTAAGTTCCGTTATCACTTTGCGGCACAGCAGCTTTTACAGATTTTTTCATTATTTAGTATTAAGCAAAAACAGTTTGACCACTTGAATGTAAATTTTATGTGCGTAAATGTATATACTTATCATTCCTACGTTTATTCAAAAAAAAAATATTTGTAAGTAAATTACGTCGAATTTTTGAAAGTAGGTAAAAATTCTTTGAATTAGGGGAATGTTTAAAAAAATGTTTTGTCGAGTTCTTTTAACAGATTGCGAAACAAAAACTTTAAAAAACATTTTACAAAACAGTTTTAACGATTTACTGTAATTTGTCTATACCTTTTTCTTCTGCTTCTTGACAATTTCGTGCTCCTTGAATTTTAGTTGTTATTATTTAATAATTATGAAAAGTTTCAAGTGATATTTGATAAATTTGTTGAAAACTTGCTGGAAAACTCCTATTAAAAAAATTGCTTTATTACATTTTAAAATTAATATGTACACCATTCTTGTGTTAACTTTTTTCAATAACATCAACTTAAATTAAAACTCCATTGAGAGGTCAAAAAGGTTTACTAAATTTGCCATTATGTCATTATACTAAGTAAATAGTAGTTTACTTGAATTGCCAGCGTCTTTATAAAATATAGTCGAAGGTTTAGAAAAGGTTTAAAAATCTGCTATTCAACTTATATTTTGTTTTGAACTTACCTGAAAGTTCTAATACGCTCTTCCTTGTTTGTTTATGATTTTAAGAGAAAAAAGTAGGCTATTTTTTTGGAGAAATTATTTAAAAAAGCTATGTATTTAAGCATAATATGTACGAAATAGAATTTTTTTGATTTTTAGATTTTATTTGAAGAAAACTGCAATTTTACACCGAAATCTTTTTTTAAAAAACAACAACTGCAAAGTAGATAAAAAACAAAGACTTCCGAAAAAATGTAGAGAAGGAAAATGTTTTGTTATTTAAATTTAAAGATATTATTATTTGGATTCTTTATTAGCTTTATTTTTATTATTATTAATATTATTTCATTTAGCTTTTGCACTATTTGAGACTATTTAAGGAGAGCAAAAAATTTAGTTTTATTAATTAAGTGAGCTTTTGGAATAAAGGTTAACTTGCTTTTATACCAAAATTTTGAAAATTACATTGAACCTTTGTTTAACACGCGTAAACAGGTCAAAACCAAACTAACCCTGTGGGTTTTTATAATTAAAATGATGATAGAAAATTTTCAATAAAATTATTTTAATCGTTTAAGCAAATAAAATTTATAAAAAATTTCATAGCGTCGTCGTGGAAAACCTGTTAATCGAACTTAACTGAAACTTTTTACAGCTTCTTTTTTGGAATGCAAAATCAACCCGTAAAATTGGACACAAATTGGAAACACAATTTTTATTTTTGGAAGCCCGCCAGGCCGAAATGGGTTATTTTATTTCAAGCAAATTTATACAACTAATTACGGTTGCTAAGAGTAACATTTATGCAATATTTCAAGTCAATCGGTCAAACCGTTTTCATTCAACATCAACAACATTGAAAAAGCTTCATTGCGCCCTCGTGCCCAAATGGGATAACCGAACTCAACAAAAAATTGTGCCAGACTCTCTTTTCGGCTGCGAAACCACCCTGTAAATTTGGACACAAATCGGAAATACAAAATTTTTTGGAAGCCCGCCAGGTCGAAATGGGTTAATTTATTCCAACCAAATTTATACAAATAATGCCAGTTGCTAAGGGGAACATTCGTACAAAATTTCAAGTCATACTCAGTCAGACTCAACTCCATTTTCAAGTTTGCTTCACGCACATAAAATTTGGAGTCGACCGATCAAATTGTTTCAAATTTAAGTAACGCAAAAATCTATAAAAAGCCACTGTGTGGCAATGGGTTAACGGAACTCAACTTTCTTTTTGGACAAAGCAGTATTGCGCAAAATTGGACGTAATTTGCATGGATTAACAAAGCCGGCATGGGTTAACAAATTCCAAGTCTGTTAAAAGAGTTAACTTATAAAAATGTGACATAGCCTATGTCATCCCCCGGGCTGACAGAATTATTCCTTTAAAATTATGTGACAATAGGAACAGTGGTTTTCACGTGAATCCTGGACAAACAAACAGACAAACAAATTTTCTCCTTTATATATTAGACTAGCAGATTTACCCGGCGTAGCCCCGAAGCTTGTAATTTGCAAAAAAACAAGTTACGGCCAATTTTTCGAAGTACTGCTTTGGTTAAAAGAAAGCCTCAAAAAAATATTTGTGGAGTTCCGTTAACTCGTGGCGGACCAAAAGCTTTTTATAGGTTTTGTCGTTACTTTGCTACAAATTAGAAATTTTTTAACCGATTGACTTCAAAATTTGTATATTGTTCCTCTTTGACAATGGAGTTCCCTCTATTAACACACTTGAAATTTGTTACCCCTTGCCACCCGACAATTTTTTCAAAAAAAACATGTATGTTAAGTTCCGTTATCACTTTGCGGCACAGCAGCTTTTACAGATTTTTTCATTATTTAGTATTAAGCAAAAACAGTTTGACCACTTGAATGTAAATTTTATGTGCGTAAATGTATATACTTATCATTCCTACGTTTATTCAAAAAAAAAATATTTGTAAGTAAATTACGTCGAATTTTTGAAAGTAGGTAAAAATTCTTTGAATTAGGGGAATGTTTAAAAAAATGTTTTGTCGAGTTCTTTTAACAGATTGCGAAACAAAAACTTTAAAAAACATTTTACAAAACAGTTTTAACGATTTACTGTAATTTGTCTATACCTTTTTCTTCTGCTTCTTGACAATTTCGTGCTCCTTGAATTTTAGTTGTTATTATTTAATAATTATGAAAAGTTTCAAGTGATATTTGATAAATTTGTTGAAAACTTGCTGGAAAACTCCTATTAAAAAAATTGCTTTATTACATTTTAAAATTAATATGTACACCATTCTTGTGTTAACTTTTTTCAATAACATCAACTTAAATTAAAACTCCATTGAGAGGTCAAAAAGGTTTACTAAATTTGCCATTATGTCATTATACTAAGTAAATAGTAGTTTACTTGAATTGCCAGCGTCTTTATAAAATATAGTCGAAGGTTTAGAAAAGGTTTAAAAATCTGCTATTCAACTTATATTTTGTTTTGAACTTACCTGAAAGTTCTAATACGCTCTTCCTTGTTTGTTTATGATTTTAAGAGAAAAAAGTAGGCTATTTTTTTGGAGAAATTATTTAAAAAAGCTATGTATTTAAGCATAATATGTACGAAATTGAATTTTTTTGATTTTTAGATTTTATTTGAAGAAAACTGCAATTTTACACCGAAATCTTTTTTTAAAAAACAACAACTGCAAAGTAGATAAAAAACAAAGACTTCCGAAAAAATGTAGAGAAGGAAAATGTTTTGTTATTTAAATTTAAAGATATTATTATTTGGATTCTTTATTAGCTTTATTTTTATTATTATTAATATTATTTCATTTAGCTTTTGCACTATTTGAGACTATTTAAGGAGAGCAAAAAATTTAGTATTATTAATTAAGTGAGCTTTTGGAATAAAGGTTAACTTGCTTTTATACCAAAATTTTGAAAATTACATTGAACCTTTGTTTAACACGCGTAAACAGGTCAAAACCAAACTAACCCTGTGGGTTTTTATAATTAAAATGATGATAGAAAATTTTCAATAAAATTATTTTAATCGTTTAAGCAAATAAAATTTATAAAAAATTTCATAGCGTCGTCGTGGAAAACCTGTTAATCGAACTTAACTGAAACTTTTTACAGCTTCTTTTTTGGAATGCAAAATCAACCCGTAAAATTGGACACAAATTGGAAACACAATTTTAATTTTTGGAAGCCCGCCAGGCCGAAATGGGTTATTTTATTTCAAGCAAATTTATACAACTAATTACGGTTGCTAAGAGTAACATTTATGCAATATTTCAAGTCAATCGGTCAAACCGTTTTCATTCAACATCAACAACATTGAAAAAGCTTCATTGCGCCCTCGTGCCCAAATGGGATAACCGAACTCAACAAAAAATTGTGCCAGACTCTCTTTTCGGCTGCGAAACCACCCTGTAAATTTGGACACAAATCGGAAATACAAAATTTTTTGGAAGCCCGCCAGGTCGAAATGGGTTAATTTATTCCAACCAAATTTATACAAATAATGCCAGTTGCTAAGGGGAACATTCGTACAAAATTTCAAGTCATACTCAGTCAGACTCAACTCCATTTTCAAGTTTGCTTCACGCACATAAAATTTGGAGTCGACCGATCAAATTGTTTCAAATTTAAGTAACGCAAAAATCTATAAAAAGCCACTGTGTGGCAATGGGTTAACGGAACTCAACTTTCTTTTTGGACAAAGCAGTATTGCGCAAAATTGGACGTAATTTGCATGGATTAACAAAGCCGGCATGGGTTAACAAATTCCAAGTCTGTTAAAAGAGTTAACTTATAAAAATGTGACATAGCCTATGTCATCCCCCGGGCTGACAGAATTATTCCTTTAAAATTATGTGACAATAGGAACAGTGGTTTTCACGTGAATCCTGGACAAACAAACAGACAAACAAATTTTCTCCTTTATATATTAGACTAGCAGATTTACCCGGCGTAGCCCCGAAGCTTGTAATTTGCAAAAAAACAAGTTACGGCCAATTTTTCGAAGTACTGCTTTGGTTAAAAGAAAGCCTCAAAAAAATATTTGTGGAGTTCCGTTAACTCGTGGCGGACCAAAAGCTTTTTATAGGTTTTGTCGTTACTTTGCTACAAATTAGAAATTTTTTAACCGATTGACTTCAAAATTTGTATATTGTTCCTCTTTGACAATGGAGTTCCCTCTATTAACACGCTTGAAATTTGTTACCCCTTGCCACCCGACAATTTTTTCAAAAAAAACATGTATGTTAAGTTCCGTTATCACTTTGCGGCACAGCAGCTTTTACAGATTTTTTCATTATTTAGTATTAAGCAAAAACAGTTTGACCACTTGAATGTAAATTTTATGTGCGTAAATGTATATACTTATCATTCCTACGTTTATTCAAAAAAAAAATATTTGTAAGTAAATTACGTCGAATTTTTGAAAGTAGGTAAAAATTCTTTGAATTAGGGGAATGTTTAAAAAAATGTTTTGTCGAGTTCTTTTAACAGATTGCGAAACAAAAACTTTAAAAAACATTTTACAAAACAGTTTTAACGATTTACTGTAATTTGTCTATACCTTTTTCTTCTGCTTCTTGACAATTTCGTGCTCCTTGAATTTTAGTTGTTATTATTTAATAATTATGAAAAGTTTCAAGTGATATTTGATAAATTTGTTGAAAACTTGCTAGAAAACTCCTATTAAAAAAATTGCTTTATTACATTTTAAAATTAATATGTACACCATTCTTGTGTTAACTTTTTTCAATAACATCAACTTAAATTAAAACTCCATTGAGAGGTCAAAAAGGTTTACTAAATTTGCCATTATGTCATTATACTAAGTAAATAGTAGTTTACTTGAATTGCCAGCGTCTTTATAAAATATAGTCGAAGGTTTAGAAAAGGTTTAAAAATCTGCTATTCAACTTATATTTTGTTTTGAACTTACCTGAAAGTTCTAATACGCTCTTCCTTGTTTGTTTATGATTTTAAGAGAAAAAAGTAGGCTATTTTTTTGGAGAAATTATTTAAAAAAGCTATGTATTTAAGCATAATATGTACGAAATTGAATTTTTTTGATTTTTAGATTTTATTTGAAGAAAACTGCAATTTTACACCGAAATCTTTTTTTAAAAAACAACAACTGCAAAGTAGATAAAAAACAAAGACTTCCGAAAAAATGTAGAGAAGGAAAATGTTTTGTTATTTAAATTTAAAGATATTATTATTTGGATTCTTTATTAGCTTTATTTTTATTATTATTAATATTATTTCATTTAGCTTTTGCACTATTTGAGACTATTTAAGGAGAGCAAAAAATTTAGTTTTATTAATTAAGTGAGCTTTTGGAAATAAGGTTAACTTGCTTTTATACCAAAATTTTGAAAATTACATTGAACCTTTGTTTAACACGCGTAAACAGGTCAAAACCAAACTAACCCTGTGGGTTTTTATAATTAAAATGATGATAGAAAATTTTCAATAAAATTATTTTAATCGTTTAAGCAAATAAAATTTATAAAAAATTTCATAGCGTCGTCGTGGAAAACCTGTTAATCGAACTTAACTGAAACTTTTTACAGCTTCTTTTTTGGAATGCAAAATCAACCCGTAAAATTGGACACAAATTGGAAACACAATTTTTATTTTTGGAAGCCCGCCAGGCCGAAATGGGTTATTTTATTTCAAGCAAATTTATACAACTAATTACGGTTGCTAAGAGTAACATTTATGCAATATTTCAAGTCAATCGGTCAAACCGTTTTCATTCAACATCAACAACATTGAAAAAGCTTCATTGCGCCCTCGTGCCCAAATGGGATAACCGAACTCAACAAAAAATTGTGCCAGACTCTCTTTTCGACTGCGAAACCACCCTGTAAATTTGGACACAAATCGGAAATACAAAATTTTTTGGAAGCCCGCCAGGTCGAAATGGGTTAATTTATTCCAACCAAATTTATACAAATAATGCCAGTTGCTAAGGGGAACATTCGTACAAAATTTCAAGTCATACTCAGTCAGACTCAACTCCATTTTCAAGTTTGCTTCACGCACATAAAATTTGGAGTCGACCGATCAAATTGTTTCAAATTTAAGTAACGCAAAAATCTATAAAAAGCCACTGTGTGGCAATGGGTTAACGGAACTCAACTTTCTTTTTGGACAAAGCAGTATTGCGCAAAATTGGACGTAATTTGCATGGATTAACAAAGCCGGCATGGGTTAACAAATTCCAAGTCTGTTAAAAGAGTTAACTCCATTCTCAAAACGGAACATAAACAAAATTTGAAGAAAATCGATTAAACTGTTTCTAATTTATAGTAAAGTAAATAAAAAATTTGTAAAAAGTTGTTGGGCCGCAATGGATTAATGGAACTCAACAAAATTTTTTTTGATACTTTCTTTTTATCTAAAGCAGTACTTCGCAAATTTTGACAATATTAGCTTCCAAAATTATTTTGACCAACCGTCAGGCCGACATGGGTTAACAAATTCCAAATATGTTATTAGTGTCAACTCTATTCTCAAAGAGAATCACGTGTACAAAATTTGAAGACAATTGGTAAAATCGCTTCGCAACACACTTCTTACATGCGAGCTCAATACAGTTATGGTGAGATTTCTTTTAAATTGTTTGTTGTGTCTATTTCTAGGAACAAAAAAATAGTACAAAAATGTATCTCAAAAACATTTCTTTGTTAATTCATTTGAAAGAATGAATGTGCGATTGGCTATTCAAATTTTTAGTTATTCTGTTGCTGTTGTAATTAAATAGAAATATTTAAATTTTCAAACCCTTACTGCTCCGTTTACTAATATATATTAAAAAATTTGCAAAAATTGAGTTTTGAACAATGCTTACAAACGGAGTACCAATTTTAACATACCCGATCCATATAATTAATTTTACTTTTATTACCTTATTTTTAGCACATTTTCAAAAAATTTTGTAAAAATGTACGTATACAGTTTTACCCTTTCCGTCCGTATGTCCGTCCGTATGTTTACAAAATGTTTTACTTAAAAAAATTAATATAAAATTTCTTTATATCGTAATGAAATTTTAGCTACGGTAAGTATTGCAAAAAAAATTATTTCATGGAAAAACTTTTTTATGTTTCCTCACCCGTTACTGTAGTTATTATAACAATATAAAAAAAAACAGCTGAACCACCACTGCAATTAAGTCTTAATTTCGAGAGCACAAAACACCGTTATACCAAATTTAAAGGTTCTATATGTATTTCAAGTTATTTTCATCTTTAGTAATTTCGAAAATATGCGTTAAGGCCTTGGGAATAATAGGAGTGGTACGCAGAACACTATTACAATACATCCAAAATTTTACGGGCACAAAGCAAATAACAGAAAACCCTTGTGCCCCAAATTTTAAGGCTCTATCTTCTGTGGTTTCGAAATTATGCTCGTTTGGCCTCAATTCAATCAAAAGCTTCTGGAATGTGAACCCATTGTCTGATCTCGACCAAAAGCAATCCCTGCGGTACTTTCATTTCAAGTAACCTAGAGTTTAAATTTCATCAAAATAGCTTAGTTTGTTATTTTGATGTATGTTACTTTTCCCTTAGAAATATCCAAAATTTTGGGGAAACGCAGGAAATAGTAAAAAACACCCTCTTATTAAAATTTAAGATTCTACATTTGTTTCAAGGTACTATATGTATTAATTTCGAAGCTATGCTTTAAGGTTTTCGGAGTCGGTGGGTGGTCCCCGAACCGCTAATCCAATTGGTCCTAAATTGCAAGGAGACCAAGAATTTAGGAAGTGACATCCTTACACCAAATTTTTAGGGTTCCATCTTCATTAGTTTCGGAATTATTCTAGTTTGGCCTCAATTCGATCAAAAGCTTCTAGGATCCGAACCCACGACCTGTCTCGGCGGTATGGCTGGTACAAAATTTTCAATAAAATTCTTTTAGTCGTTTAAGCAAATAAAATTTATAAAAAACTTCATGGTGTCGTCGTGGAAAACCGGTTAATAGACCTTAATTAAAACTTTTTGCATCCTCTTTTCAGAACTGGAAAATCCATCTGTAAAATTGGACACAAATCGAAAACACAAAGTTTTGTGGAAGCCTGCCAGGCCGAAATGGGTTAATTCATTCCAACCAAATTTATACAACTAATTCCGATTGCTAAGAGGAACATTTGTGCAAAACTTCAAGTCAATCGGTCAAACCGTTTTGACTCGACATCAAAAATATTGAAAAAGCTTCATTGCGCCCCCGTGTCCAAACGGGTTAACCACACTTAACAAAAATTTGTGTCAGCCTTTCTTTTTGACTACGAAACCACTCTGTAAAATTCGACACAAATCGGAAACACAAAGTTTTTTGGAGGCCCGCCGGCCGAAATTGGTTAATTTATTCCAACCAAATTTATACAACTAATTCCAGTTGCTAGGAGGAACATTTGTTCAAAATTTAAAGTCAATCGGTCAAACCGTTTTGAATCGACATCATAAAAACGAAAAAGCTTAAAACGGCTCTGGAGCCTCAACCTGTTGACTTTTAAAAATGTGACATAGCCTATGACACCCCCGATGCTCTCAGAATTATTCCTTTGAAATTTTGTGACAATCGGACCAGTGGTTTTCACGTGAATCCTGGACAAACAAACAAACAAATTTTCTTCTTTATATATATATTAGATAAAGTAACGCTCATATGAAATATGAAGTTTTATGGAAACTACTTGAACCCACTGCGGTAGGTCAGTCATATTTTGTACAAACTTTGGCCATAAAACCAAAAATTTTTGTCAAATTTTCAAACACCCAGCTACATTATGTGCATATTAATGCTAATATGAAAGAAAGAGTTGTATGGCAGGTACTCGAACCCACTGCAGTGCAGAGCCATAATATTGAACAACTTTTGGCAGAATTTCAGACACTCAGCTTTATTAGGTGTAGAGTTATTATAGTGCTCATATAAAATAAGAAGATGTATGCCAGGAACTCCAACACGTGCACCAAAATGGTTGGATTTCACTAGCGACGGCGGTTATTGCATAAAAACTAATTTGCAAACTTCTCAAATTCCAAGCTTCTTTGATTTTTCATTTATTGTGGTGATGATTGGATGGACAGACGGACATACATAGCCAAATCGATTCATTTTTCGATTCCGATTCGATGATCCATACTTTTGAGTCTTTATCTACCTCGTCCTTCTCTGCTTTCCAAACGTAATAGCAAATTTGGTATACTCTTTTAACTTATATTCATACTGGTATAAAAACTAGATTAGTCAACAACGAATGACGCTATCTTCATGAAATTGTAATAAAATGTCCGTAATAAAAATAGAGAAGGGATTGCGTATGGTCAAGATCGAACCAATGGTTCGGATCCAAGAACTTTTTGATCGAATTTACGCCAAACGAGCATAATTCTGAAATCAATTAAATCTAATAAGAATTTTTCAACTTAGAAAAATTAAAATATTAAATATTGAAATATATATAACTTTAAAAATTGAGTAAATTAAAAGAATATGTTTAAAAATTATTTAAAATTGAAATAGTTAATCAAGGGTCATTCAATAATAAATGCACTAAATCATTCAATAGTAAATGCACTAGAACAAAAACTGCTGAAAAGAAGAAATACCTGCATGTGTATAAAATTTTATTGAATTTTATAAAAAGTTTTAAATATGTAATTTTGTAATTGCATTTTATGAATACATTTATTTCAAGATTTATAAATATGCTTTATGGTAAAACTCCTAACCTTTAAAAAATATAAAAGTGTTAAATAAGAACGGAAATAGGAAGAAACCCTTATGTATCAAACTTAAAGTTTCAAATTTCATCAAAATAGCGTCATTAGTTTTTGAGTTATAATGTTTTTGGAATACATGTTCCGTATCCCTTGAACTTGGATCCAGAACCCGAACACTTGGTCCGAATTCGCCCATGTGTAGTCTCCACCGTACTTTCAATTTAGTAAACACTTAAATGCACACTTAAATTTTAATTTTAAATTACTATTTTTATTAATTTTGATTATATGCTTCTAAGGACTTCGGAACTATGTGGATGGTTAATGTTATTTCAATTGGTCCTACAGTTCAAGGACACTAAGGAAATGGGAAGAGGCACCCTAATACCAAAGTTGGAAGTTATATCTGCCTGGGATTCGAAATTTTGCTGCTTTGGCCTAATTTTGCTACTTTGGCGATCAAAAAGTTCTAGGATCCGTCCCCCAAGGTGAGATGTAACATAGTAGTATAAATTTCATGATAATAGAGTTATTAGTTGTTGATTTATCATGATTTTTTATATTATGTTCGTTACAGCCGTACTTTAAGTAGTAACTAGTACTACAGTTAAATTTCATCAAGATAGCTCTTTTAGTTTTTGAGTTATCGTGCCTACGGGCGTGCGGACGGACATGGCTTAATCGACTCAGGAAGTAACGCTGATCACAATTATTTATACTTTTCCATATCTAGCTCGCTTCCTTTAGGTGGTTACAAACACCATACCAAAGTTAGTATACACCTTTACTTATTAGGTGTTGGGTATAAAAATGTAGGAATAGAATTTGTTATATTATTTAAATTATTTATTATTAGGATTCTTAATTAGCTTTATCTATTTAATATTATTAGAAATTTCCACTGAAATCTAATAGAAGACATAACTAATAGAAATAACCTTTATAATACTAAACAGAAATTCTAATTATTTTATCAAATCAAAAATATTAAAAATTCTTATAAATTTATTTATATAAAAATATTAAAACCAAAAAAACTTGAAATAAGTGAAAAAAAAATTTTTATACAATTCAATAAAATTTTAAACACATGAAGCAATTACTTATTTTCAGAAGTTTTTGCTCTAGTGCATTTACTATTGAATGATTTAGTACCCTTGATTAATTATTTCAATTTTAAATAATTTTTAAACATATTCTTTTAATTTACTTACATTAAGTTTTAAATAGTTATTAACACACCAATTGTTAAAGTTTTCAAGTTCATTTCAAGCGTCTAAGTAAAATGTGATATTTTTAAAAAATTCATATCATCAGCGTAAACTTGAAGCTCGCAATTAGAAATGGTAGATATAAGACAAAAAGCAGAGGACCAAGGAGGCCGAATGCCGAATTTTCCACGAAAGGTTGTAAAATCATATTTTAAATACAACACTATAGGAGCGAACACATAAATAAGAATGTATCTTTTTAAGGAAAAATTATGGAAAGCCATATTTTTCGAGTTTTAATAATATAATATTATTTGGCAATAGATCAAAAGCTTTAATGAAATCAGTATAAACAACATTTGTTTGAAATTGTTCTTCCATGCTATTAAGTTTAAAAAGAAGAGATGAAGTTTAAATTAAATTAGTCGCAGTAAGTTTTTGAAATTGTTCTTCCATGCTATTAAGTTTAAAAAGAAGAGATGAAGTTTAAATTAGATTAGTCACAGTAAGTTTTTGTTTTACAAAGCCATGTTGGTTATCTATTAAAAGATTTCTACAGTAATTGTAAATTGAATCCGTTATAATTATTTCAAATAATTTAGGAATTGAAAATAATTTTGCTATCAGGTGATAGTTATTAATTTGATTTTTTTCAAAATTCAAAAAATTCAAGATCAAAATTATTTGCGGTATGCCATCAGGTCCTGAAAAGTATTATCGCCCAGTTTATTTAGATAGCTGGAAGCTCTTTGCTCATTAATATAAAGAAGAAGTTTTACTAATGGCAGTAAAGGGGTTTTATTATCAGTGCTCATATAGGAGAAAGAATTTATATTAGGACTAAAAGAAGAATCGATATACGAATTGAAGCTCATAAATTTACAGTAAAGGGGTTTTATTATCAGTGCTCATATAGGAGAAAGAATTTATATTAGGACTAAAAGAAGAATCGATATACGAATTGAAGTTCATAAATTTTGGGCAAACATCACATCACCACATTTACTTTTAGAATTTATGAATTTCCAAAATTTTTCTGATCAGACTTTAATACAGTAGTCATAAGGTTAATGTAATTATTATAAAGAAGAAATGAGGTTTTAAAATCCTCAAACAATATGACAAAATTGTTATATTCATTAATATCTTTTGTTTTAAGATATTTACGATAGGCTTTGTTTTTCTTATTTCTGAGAGATCTAAACTCCTGTGTAAACCATGGTGTGCTAAAGTTAGAACATCTGTTTTTTGAAATAGAAACAAATTAAGTGAAACCATCGAACTTTATTCATAAAACCTAATTGTCATTTTATGAAGGTCTATATTATTATAGACGTGAAGTCATAGGAAATTTTTTAGTCCGGGAAAATTGGTTTTATTGAAATTAAAACTATAAGAATCTGCTGCTTTATAAATTATGGAATTTTTTAAACAATAGGTAAAATTTATTGGACGTTGAAAGAGGTCCAACGCCACAAGTGACACTGATTCACAGAAAATAATATTATTCTAATCAGAAATAAATATCAAATACAATTGAATTCCAACAGAGAGAAACCTGTTATAATTTGTTGGTATTTCAACAATCAAAAAATTGTGAATCAAGTGCACTGACTGAAAAAGCAGAAATCCAAAAAGATGCTTCGTCATGATTGATCCAAGTTATTTTGGAAGATTAAAATCTCCACATAAAATTAACTCATCTTTAAGACCAAAATTACAGCAAATCGAATTTAAGAATGTATGTTTTAACTGTTTACAATATTAACACTGTTATTTGAATATTTTATATTCACACGTGTTATTTCAATCTAGTCCGGAGATTATATCTAGTAGGATTAATAGGAATTTCATTTGCATTAAAAGAGTTTTAACGGCAATCAATACTCTTTTTCTTTAGACAAAAAACAATTAGATACATTAAGTTCAGAGTTTCTGTCATTTTTAAAAACAGAATATGAGCTATCAAAAAGCTCAAAATTGTTAATAGAATAATTTGGCCTAGTTTCAGTTAAAGCAAATGCGTCAAAATTTAAAGTTAGTGGATTAAGTAGGACTTGTCTTGTTATGTTCTAAGACATCTGACAATTTGATAATATAATGATAAATTTATCAAAATTGAAAGACTAATCAAAAACCTTTATATTAAAATTATAACCTCTTATTTAAATTTTTTGAACATGAAAAAAGTTATTAAAGTTATCATTTGAAACCTGTAAGTGATTGTAGTAGTTACTACAATTGTAGTAGTTACTACTGTAGGTATGTCTTTAAGTTGCCAAAAACACCTTTGGAAGGTATGTCTTTATTAAATATAAATTTCAACATTTTATATAAATTGAGTTTTGCATAATGGTATATTTTAGGACCGTGTATAGGGTTCCTATATTTGCCTTTCAAAAATTTATAAAGTTTATAAAAACAGCTGTTTATACCCGTATGACTATTAGTCATAAGTTTCGGTAAAATTTGTTTGGTCTACTGCAGTGGGTTCGAGTAACTGCTATATAAGTCTAGCAAAAAACCAACAAAAATAGAATTTATGTAAGAATAATTTTAAAGGAAAAATTAAATAATGCATAACGAATTTACAATTACCATAAATAAGTCTTTCTAAATAAAGTCTATTACAGGTTGGTAGGTGGTTTCAGTTGAAGAAGTTGGGGTCCTTCCTAGTATATCAAAGTATATCCCACTCCTAGTATATTAAAATTAATGTCTTGGCGTTCTTGGATTTGTATTAAATTAAATTTGGTAGCTTACTCGCGGTTTCTGCTTAACATAATTTATTTTTTAATCTCGCGTTCCCTGATATGCAATTCTTATTTTAATGTTGTATGGTGGTATCCCTTTGTGGACCGATTAAGGTTTACACAAATAACTTACGAGAATGTTGCGTGAAGGCAACTCCAATTCTTCTAATATTAATCTCAACGATAGTAAGTCTCTAATAACGAACAGACTCTCCTAGACTTTACGGTAATGCCACTAACAATTATTTACTCAGTAAAATTGTTTTTTTATGAATTTTATTTTTTGCTTTTATTTTAGTCTCACAGTGAGTTTTGACTAGGTGATGATAATATGTAAAAAATAGAAATTTTCACATAAAAAGTACAAAACATATGTTAAGTTACAATTATTTTAATATTAATTGTAATTCTTTTATGTATTAATATTATTATTCTTATCATACTTATTTTCATTATTTTCATTATTTTCAACTTTTAAAATTGGAATTATTATTTTTATTACTATTGTAGTTTTAAAGTTATTTGTTTTATGGATATATTCTATATTAAATTAAATATAAAAAAGAAAAATGAGTCAATAATTTACCATCCACTATATGCACTCTTACAGTTGCTGGGTTTGCATTTGATGGAGCACAAGTATATCTACCAGAATCTGGCTGTCCTGCTTTTTGAACCAATAGTCGGCTTGTAGTTAAGGTTCCTTTTTCAGTTACTAATGATATACCACCTCTTGGTGAATCAAAATTTATAATCTGAAGTAAGTTTTTAATTAAAAAGGTTTTACTGCATTACTTGAAAACTTTACCTGACTGTCATGTGACCAAACAATGGATGGAGGTGGCTCTGGAGCATATTTTACTACACATGTCAAATTTATTGTTGAACCTTTGTTAATATAAAGTTCGGGACCTCCAACAATATTTGTGACTGGTTCTAATAAATTTGTATTGAAAAGCAAAACATTTCAGTTAGATAATATATAACTAAAGAATACAAATAGAAGGGATGAATATATTACCTACAATACTCAAAAAAACGGAATGACCTATGGGAGGTGTCGTGGATATTTGACACTCATATGTTCCTGAGTCTTTTTTTTGCGCATATCTTATTCTAAGGGTCCAATCTTCTGCATGCGGTGAATGCATTGCTTCAAATCTTTGATCGGAAGTATATGTATAGCGTCCAACGGTTAGTAAATGAATGTCCCTATGACGAACCCATGATACCTGAAAACATATTTTGGACACGTATTTTTAAAATAGAAATTTACTGTGGTCTATAAACTATTAAATTATATAATTACAATTGTTACAATCATGTAGTCTGTTATATTAAAATATATTCATGCATTTGTTGAATCATTTATTTCCAGCATATAAAAACTTCTTGCTGAAAAAATATTTTCGCACTATCACTTACAATTACATATTTTTTTACAATTACAATTACTAAATTTTCCATAACGGTTGTGACTCAGAGACGGGGGGGTGCATATAGACTTAAATTTTGCCAAAAGTAGTTTAGTTTTATGGCCAAAGTTACTGCAAAATTTGGTTGGTCCATTGCAGCGGGTTCGAGTAGCTGCCATAAAACTTCTTATTTTATATGAGCATTAGTTTATACATAATGAAACTGAATATTTGAAATTTTGGCAAGAGTAATTAACCAGATGATATAATATTTATATTACGGCGATACGGGTATTCCAGAGTGATAAATTTTATTTGGAATATTTTTATTTTAATATACCTAATTTAGTTTAAAAAAAATTTATACCAAGAAAGAATTTGAACTAACAACCCCAACATTTTATAAAATACGAAACATATAAAAAGTAGACTAACTAACTTATTAATCTTCAAGTTGTTAAGATACAACAAGAAATTATATGAGTCATTTTTTTATTTTTTGTGTTTCTATTACTAGAATCGAAGCATAATATGCGTTATATAAAATGTAACGGTTGCAATTTTATTTAACATACTTTTAACATAATGTACATAATGAAATTAGAAATAGTTTTTAATTAGAAAAAGTTCTTGTTTCAATTTACCTTCCGTAATTCTGTGACGGGTCAACAGCTAGTATTATAATAATCTTATCTTATGGAGCAATAGCTTAAACTTGATATAATATTAAGTTTCTGGGAAACTGGAATGGAACTGATTGCTGAAATAATATGTTGTTTATGCTATTTAGGAGCAGTGGAAATAATTTAAATCTGAAATGGACTACTTAATCAATTATGAATGATAATTTTATGCTCATTAAATAATTTTATTCTGCAAAAGAATTTACTTTCTCAATTAAATGATTGTTTTATGTTATTTTAGACCTTATAAAATAATTTTATCCTAAAATAAAACTCTTGTTTTAATGAAGAATAATTTTAACTTGTTAAGGTAATTAGATTGCCAAACAGACCTTCTTGGTCAAAATAATGAAAATTTTATAATGTTTTCGACTTTTTTAAAAATATTTTTATTTGACAAAATATAGCTTCTACTCCAAACGAGAATATTTATATTTTGTTTTAGGGCTGTTAGAATTGCTTGAATTTGAAATATAGTTTGTATTTCATTTTAATGTCTTGGTTAGATTAATAAAATGCTCCCTATGAACTAAAAATCCATTTTCAGAAAATAGTGTCTTAAAATTTACAAAATATTGCTAATGAAGTAGGTCAGTCGATAAACTAAAATGGTTTTTTATACATCGCAATATGTAAACTAAATCTAGTACCTATATTTTTTGTAGATTATATCAATAATAATTCTAAAATATACTTGCCAACAATTTGATTTTGGAATTAAATTCCATTAATGAATAAGATTTTAAATTTACTAAAAGAATAACAACGAAAATTGTGTGTCGGTATGCGTGTACGAACACAAAGACTAATTAAATATATAAAAAAAAATATATAAATTTCATAAATGTAATTAGGGTTAGGCATTACACGGAATTTATATATTATATACACATAAATTAAAGCTACATGAAAATTTTTAATATTCCTATGAATTTATATAAATGAATATTTTTATTTACTCTAAAATAAAGTACATCAATTGATTATGTAACTGTAAGCATATAAAATAATTATAAAAAAAAAAATTTAATCTTAACTGTTTTTATAATTTTATCTAAACCACAATATAGGTTAAAATAACATAATTGCATCACTATTTTACGTGAAGACTATCTTCGTAATTATAAAACTATAGATGTTTGTATTATTTACTTAACCATCAAAAAATAAAACAAGTAAAGAAACAGTCAGTCGGTGCAACCGACTTAGAAATACCCTACACCTATTTGGTTCAAATTTAATGGGAAGTACATTAGTCATTTTAAAACAATAAAAACTGTTAATAGTTTGGTCGTAAAACATAGCTAACCAAATTAACTTTATAATACTAAAAACATTTTCTAATTAGACTATCTATAAAAAATTATTACAAATTTTTACTAATTTATTGATTTGAAAATATTAAAAAACAAAAAAACTTGAATTAAATGAAAATATATTTATTTCAATTCAATTACAAAAAGCAATAAATTTGAATTATTAAATTTTGAGATAAAAATTTAATATACTTAATAATTAAAATTTTTCAAAATTGCAATTATTTTAAATTGCAAGTTTATGTACCTATCGAAAAGCTTATAAACGCAAAATATTCAATAAATGTATTTCTAAAATATAATTAAAAAGAACTTTTAATATAATTCATTTAAATATAACAATAAATTTTACATAAATGCAACAAGTACCTTTGAATATTCAAGTTTAAGTATCGTACACAATGTCTTAATTATATATCACCTATGGTAATAATTCAATAAACTATATGATATGATAAAAATTAAAAAAAAAGGAATTTAATCATTTATTAAAAAAGTATTTTGTTATACAAAATATGTATAATGGTAAAATTCTTAGTCTTTTAAAACTATAAAAGTGTTAAATAAAAACGGAAATAGGAAAGAACCCTCGTGTATCAAATTTAAAGTCTTTATCTTCATAAATCTGGAAAATAAGCTTTTTAATTTTGGAATTTCTTAGGAGCCACCTGAACAAGCACTACAATTAAGTTTAAATTTCAGGGCCAAATAGGAAATACGAAATATATTCTTTGGCTTCGAAATTATACTCGTTTGGCCTCAGATCGATCAAAAGTTTCTAGAATCCGAACACATTGTCCAAACTCGACCAGAACCAATTCCCATAGTACCTTCATTATTAGTAACCTAGAGTTTAAATTTCATCAAAATAGCGGCATTATTTTTTGAGTTATGGTGTTTTTAAGATATATGTTTGTTAGCCCTTGAACTTTTAAAGGTTCCAGAACCCGAAACTATGGTACGATTTCGCCCATATCCAGTCCCCGTCATACTTTCAATACTAGTTAACCTTTGTACACAATTGGAACGTTCTATCTTAATTTTTATTAATTTCGATGATAAGCTTTTAAACCTTGGGGGTACTGAACCACCAGTCTGATTGATTCAAAATTGGGGGAACGCGCAGGAAATAGTAAAGAGCACCCATGTACCACATTTGAAACTTCTAAATTTGTTTGAAGTTACTATATTAATGAATTGCGAAAATATGCTTTAAAGTCTTTGGAACTGTATGGCTGGTCCTCAACCCCCTATTCAAATTTCTCCCAAATTTCAAGGACACTAAGGAAAAAGAAAGAAACCAAATACCAAATTTTTTTACTCAAAAAATAATGGAGCAACAAGACAAGATAACAACAAGATAGCTCATTACTCAAAAAATAATGGAGCTATCTTGATGAAATTTTAAATGTAGGTTACTAGGACTGAAAGTACGGCGGGGATTGCATATGGGCGAAATTGGACCATGGGTTCGGAACCTAGAACTTTTTGATCGAATTTAGGCAAAACGAGTATAATTCCGAAACCAATGAAGATAGAACCTCCAAATTCGGTATCAGGCTGTCCCTTCCTATTTCCTAAGTGTCTTGGAAATTTGGGCCTCATTGGAGTAGTGGGTCGGGGACCAGACACACATTTCCGATGACCTTAAAGCATATCTTTAAAATTAATAAAGATACAAATTGAAAAAATGTAGAAGCTTCAAATTTGGCACAAGGGTGTTCTTTACTATATCTTGCGTGTCCCCCTAATTTGGGATTAATTGGAGTGGTGGTTCAGTACCCCTGGTAGACCTCACAAGTTTTAAAAGCTTATAATCGAAATTACTAAAAAAAGTAACTTGAAATTAAGATAGAACGTTCTAGTTGTGTACAAGGGTTAACTAGTACTATAAGTACCGCGCGGTCTGTATAAGGGCAAAATCAGCCCAAGGGTTCGCATTCTGGACCTTTTAATCGGTTTCAGGGCAAACGAACATATATAAAAAATCACGATAACTCAACAACTAATGACGTTATCTTCATGAAATCTGTGCTGTAGGTTATTGGTAATGAAACTACGGCGGCAATTGCGTACGGTGAGGATTGGACACTGGGTTCGGAACTTAGAAGTTTATGATCGAATTTAGGCCAAACTAGCATAATTCCGTAACCTATCTTCATTGGTATCCAAATTTGGTATCAGAGTGTCGCTTTCGATCTCCTTAGTCTCCTTGAAATTTGAGCCCAATTGGAGTAGTATGTGGGGACCAGCCCCTCAGTTCCGAGGACCTTAAATCATATTTTCGAAATTAATAAAGATAGTCACTTGAAATAAATGTAGACGCTTCAAATTTGGCACATGGGTATTCTTTACTATTTCCAAATTGTGTACAAAGGTTAACTAGTACTTAAAGTACAGCGCGGACTGTATAAAGGCGAAATCAGCCCAAGGGTTCGGATTCTGGACCTTTTTAATCGGTTTCAGGGCTAACGAACATATATAAAAAATCACGATAACTCAACAACTAATGACGCTATCTTCATGAAATTTGTGCTGTAGGTTATTGGTAATGAAACTACGTCGGCGATTGCGTACGGTGAGGATTGGACAATGGGCTCGAAACTTAGAATTTTTTGATCGAATTTAGGCCAAACTAGCATAAATCCGTAACCAATGAAAATAGAACCTCCAAATTTGGTATCAGAGTGTCGCTTTCGATCTCCTTAGTCTCCTTGAAATTTGAGCCCAATTGGAGTAGAGGGTTGGGACCAGCCACTCAGTTCCGAGGACCTTAAAGCATATTTTCGAAATTAATAAAGATAGTAACTTGAAACAAATGTAGAAGCTTCAAATTTGGCACATGGGTGTTCTTTACTATTTCCTGCGTGTCCCTCTAATTTTGGATCAATTGCAGTGGTGGTTCATTAACTCTCTTAGACCCCCAATGTGTAAAAGGTTATCATCGAAATTGATAAAACTAGTAACTTAAAATTAAGATAACACGTTCCAATTGTGTACAAGGGTTAACTAGTATTGAAAGTATGGCGGGGACTGCATATGAGCGAAATCGTACCATGGTTTCGGGTTCTTGAACCCTTGAAAAGGGCTAACAAACATATAAAAACACCATAACGCAAAAAATAATGCCGGTATTTTGATGAAAATTAAAATCTAGGTTACTAGGAATGAAAGTACAATGGGAATTGGTTGTGGTTGAATTTAATTTCGAAGCCGAAGAATAGTTTTCCTATTTCCTATGTGTCCCCGAAATTTAGACTTAATTGTAGTGGTTCAGCTATGTTCAAAGGTACTTGCTGCATTTATGTAAAATTTATTTTTATATTTAAATGAATTATATGAAAAGGTCTAAATTTGTAATTGTATTTTAGAAATACATTTATTGCATATTTTGCGTTTATAAGCTTTTCTATCAGGTATATAAACTAACCATTTAAAATAATTGCAATTTTGAAAAATTTGGATTATTAAATATATTATGCTTTGATTATCTTTTTATCACAAAATTTAATAATTAGAATTTTTTCATTTTGTAATTGAATAAATATATTTTCATTTATTTCAAGTTTTTTTGTTTTTTTAATATTTTTAAATAGATAAATTAGTAAGAATTTGTAATATTTTTTAATAGATAGTGTAATTAGAAAATGTTTTTTGCATTATAAAGTTAATTTGGTTAGCTATGTCTTACGATCAAATTAATAACAGCATTTATAGTGTTAAAATGACTTATGGATATTTCCTTAAATTTGAACCAAATAGGTGTAGGGTATTTTTAAGTCGGTTGCACCGACTGACTGTTTCTTAACTTGTTTAAATACATATCGGTTGCTGTTCTAATAATACAATTGATGCTCGAATTACATTGTATGAAAATGAATTGTGATGTGAAATAGCTAAGTTTCGCTAACATATTTGTATATTAGTAGTTTGATGGTTATCATTTTTAAAAAATTAAGATATTGCACTTTATTAAAAATATTAAAAACAAGTAAGGAAAAAAACCAAGGGTTTTTAAAAAGTACATTTTCAAAATTATATACGGTTTCTAACTGAATATTTCATCATTTATTTTTGTAAAAATATATATAAAAATAAATGATAATATTAATTTAGTTATTTCATTATTTATTAATTATATGACCATGCACTCAAGGAAACATGTTAATAAGTGCGGAAAATAATGTTGCAGCTCAATGTTAACGTTTAATTTGGAAAAAACTTACACTGGTGAATAAGTTACTGTTTTATATAAACATAAAAGTTTTAATTTTTAAGACCTAGTAGCCCTTCAATGGGGAAGGTTCCCAAATTTTTGCTTAGTAAACTTATGGTGGATCTGCCCACCCCCCTCCTGTCCTCACCCTTCCATTTTTTTTAGGAAATCAATTGAGATCTCCACCAAAATTTGGAATTTTGCCTAAAATTTTATTATCTAAGCAAAAATAGTTAAAAATAAGAGACAATTTCTTCAATTTAAAGAAAGGCTTTCAAATTTCAGAAAAACCTTTAACATATGTTGAAACATAATGCTGCAGCTGTAAACTTTGTATATTTGTAAAAAAAGTTACAGTTACAGGTGTTTAAAAATAGCAAAATTTTAATTTTCGAGCCCTTATAGCTCCTAAACAGGGGACGTGACAAAAAATTTTGTTAACTGACTCCAACTAATTTCTAAAGGCCTAACTTCTCCCAAAATTTCAAGACCCTAGCTTGTACCGTTTAGAAGATATGTGTGGCCAAAAATTTTGCAAAAATTTAGTTTTGCATAATTGTAAGTTTTAGTACCGTATGGCAACCCTAAACATTTGCTCATAATTATTTATAAAGCTTATAAAAATATAAGATAGATGATCTTATTCCGTTTTCAGATTGCAAATATACCCAACAAAACTCTTGTTAAAACAATTTAAAAATAAGGCTTTTTCCAACTTTGGGAGCGGCTGTAGCTCCGTAACGGGGGAAATTATTTTTTCCGTAATATCTACCCGTGGCTAAAATTTCTTAACTCTATTTCAACTTTCTAAAAGTTTTTGTAAACATACGGACAGACGGACGGACGTACAGAGTGAAACTATATTTTACAAAATTTTTTGAAAATGTGCTAAAAATTAATACATGTATATCAAATTCAGAATATTTCAATTTATGACTCATCTTTTTGTAATATTTGAAATAAAAAACGAAAAACACCACACCACAGCTAAAATATACTTTTATATAAATTTTGTACACATAAAAAATCATTGAAAAACCTTAAGCAATAGTCCCATTGGGAATGCAGCGGCAGCGGTGTAGCATCTAGCGCTAAATTGTTGTACTGTACAATTTGCAGCAAAATTAAATGACATTTGATTTTGATTGACTTTTGGTATATTTTTATTTAATTTTTTTTTTTAAATTATGGACAAAATGGAAAATTTCTATGGTATTCAAAATCATTTCTATAATTCTATTTCTATCCTTACGATTTTTATGCCCGCATGATTACATAGCCAAAGGGTATAATAAATTTGCCATTACGTTTGTGACGCAGAGAAGGAGGGGGTAGATATAGACTCAAGTGTATGGATCGGATCTCTCCACCTAATGAAGCTGGATGTCTGAAATTTTACTAAAAATAGTTTAGTGTAATGGCCAAAGTTTCTGCAAAATTTGGTTGGTCTACTGTAGAGGGTTCGAGTAGCTGCCATACAACTTCTTCTTTTATATGAGAATTACACTACACCTAATGAAGCTATATGTTTGAAATTTTGCCAAATTAACCGCATGATATAATGTATATGTTACGGTCATACGGCTATCCCAGAGTTGACACAATCTACTCTACTACACTCTTCCTCGTTTTTATTTAAAATATTGTTAAGATTAAAATTTTTAAAATTAATCAAATGCGTATGTTTTTTTTAATACCAGTATTATATTTTTAATTTTTTACTCAATTTATATTTTTAATTATATAAAAAATGCTTTTCTTTCAAAAAATATTAGAAAATCTTGTAAAAAAAAACACTTATTAAAATGTAAAAACTAAAACATGAATTGACATTCGCCAAACAAAACAATTCGATCAATAAAAAATTTTGTCGAGCGTTGCACTTTTCTTGTAGCGGATGTTAATTGTTTTTTTGTATAAGACAAAACTACAAATTTATTTAAATTTACCCACACTTGGTTCGATTTTAGTCTTTCACAATGAAATCATATTATAATTGATTTGTCATTTTATAAAACGTCAAAATTTGGAACTTAGTCTTACACAAAAAGATTTTTGTCTTAAAAAAAAAAAGACAGCCCGTGGAACTGTTCTATACTACACTCATAATTCATATTTAACGTTTTGGTTCTCTTATCTGTTTATACCCGTATGACTATAGTCATTATACCCGTATGACTATAGTCATTATACCCGTATGACTATAGTCAAAATGTATAATAAATTTGCCATTACGTTTGTAACGCAGAGAAGGAGGGGGGTAGATATAGACTCAAGTGTATGGATCGGATCAGAATCGAAAAATAAATCGATTTAGTTATGTATGTCCGTCTGTCCGTCCGCACGATAACTCGAAAACTAAAGGGCCTAGGATCTTGAAATTTTCGCAAATCCGTTTTTTTGTAATAGCCGTCATCGCTATTTAAATCCAGTCATTTTGGTCCATGGGTTCGGGTAGCTGCCATACAACTTCTTACTTTATATGAGCATTACTCTGTACCTATCGAAGCTGGGTGTCTGAAATTTTCCTAAAAATAGTTTAGTGTAATGGCCAAAGATTCTGCAAAATTTGGTTGGTCTACAGTAGAGGGTTCTTGTAGCTGCCATACAACTCCTTCTTTTATATGAGCATTATACTACACCTAATGAAGCTGGGTATCTGAAAGTTTGCCAAAAATAGTGTAGTGTAATGGCCAAAGTTAATGCAAAATTTAATTGGTCTACTGCCGAGGGTTCGAGTAGCTGCCATACAACTTCTTATTTTATATGAGCATTACACTACACCTAATAAAGCTGTATTTTTGAAATTTTGCCAGAAGTAATTAACCGGATGATATAATGTATATGTTACGGTCATACGGGTATCCCAGAGTTGTTGACACAGTCTACTCTACTATACTCTTCCTCGTTTTTTTTTTTTTTTTAATTTAAACTTTGTTTTTCCCTTTAATTCTTAAACTATCGTAACCTAGAAAAGTTTAATTACGGCTTATACTCTAATTTGATTAACATTTAAACAAAATATATCATTTTAATGTTAATATTAATAGTTAATCTTAGACTTTAATCATTGTTTAAATTGTTCAGTTTTACAATATTATTATTATATGGTTTTGGTGAAAATTTGGTATACTAAAACAACCAAAGCGAATCAAAATTTTTTTAATATAAAACTTACACTATTTTACTTACTTACTTGCTAGGCACTACAAACCATGAAGGTTCTGGGCCTGATGTAATATCTGCTTCCACTCCTCTCGGTTTTGCGCAGATCTCTTCCAATTGGTTGATGTGAAGTTTTTTTTAAATCTGCCGATGTTTCATCTCCCCAACGGAGGTTCGGTCTCCCTCGGCATCTCTTCCCTTGAGGTCTGGCTTCAAATATACTCCTAACTGGAGCATCGATTGACATTCGCTCGACGTGACCAAGCCAATGAAGGAGTCTGATTTTGACTTACGTGGCTACATCAACGTCATTATACAGCTCGTAGAATTCAGCATTATATATTCTCCGCCAGACCGCGCCATCGTTTACTGGACCATATATTCTACGTAGAATTTTTCTTTCGAAAAAACCTAGTGCTAGCTCACTTACTTTTGGCAGTGTCCACGATTATAGCAGAACTGGGAGTATGAGCGTTTTGTACTGTTGCACTTTAGTATTCCGCGATAGGAGTTTTGAACCAAGCTGTTTTGACAAACCGAAGTAGCAACGGCTTGCCATGGTTATTCTATGTCTTATTTCTACGTTTATATCGTTTTCGATCTCAATATTCGTCCCAAGGTAGACAAACTCCTTTACTACCTCAAAGTTATATGCACAGACAGTGATATTGGATCCAATAGGATGTTGATTGGGTTCCGATTTTGTCGACGGCATATACGGCATATGTTTTATTCTCTTTACACGAAGACCCACTTTGTTTGCATCTTTTTCAATTGGGGTGAAGGCTTCAGTGACTGCGCGCTAGTTCTTCCTACAATATCAACTTCGTCAGCAAAGCCTAGAAGCTGACTGATTTATAAAAAATTGTTCCTACCATATTAACACCAGAACGACGTAATATGTACTCCAGTACACGATTGAAAAAGTTACAGGACAGTGCATCACCTTGTCTGAATCCAGAGTATATATTACTTCCAACAGCTACCATACATTTGTGTTTTCCAAAGTCTTTTTAGACAATCGTATGATACAGCGTACCTAATTCGGATCTAGCGTCATATAATATATTTCGAAATATACTGTCATAGGCAGCTTTAAAATCGATAAAGAGGTGGTGAGTATCGATTTGGTATTCGCGAGTTTTCTCCAGTATTTGTCGTAGTGCAAACATCTGGTCGGTGGTAGATTTAGCAGGTCGAAAGCTGCACTGATAGTTACCTATTACAGCGTCGCAATGGGGCTTCAGTCTTACACACAGTATGTTGGAAAATAATTTATAAGCGATATTTAACAACGAGATTCCTCTATCTTTTTTAAATAATGAAGCATCTCCTTTTTTGAAAATTGGACAAATAACACTCACACTCCACTCATTAGACATACTTTCTTCGAGCCAGATTCTTTTAATCAGTTGGTGCATGCACTCTACCAATTTTCCACCTCCAGCTTTAAATAACTCCGCTGACAAGCCATCAAGGCCGGCAGCTTTATTATTTTTTAGGCTCTTGATTTCTAACTCGACTTCAGCTAAATTGCGCGGATCTGGGTCGGTTTCGTTGGTTGGAGTATTGAAGGGACCATTCTCAATTGCATGGTCGCCACTAGTTAGCAATTTTTCAAAATGATGTTTCCATGCTCTAATTATATCCTCGTTTGCAGTCATCAAATTTCCGGCGCATTTGTACCTGGTTTATAGCCATTCGCTAATTGTTTTGTTTTTCTGTAAAAGCTTCGTACATCGCCTCTGTTTCGGCTTGATTCAACCTGAATTATTTTTTCATTTACAAACATTCGCTTGTTTTCTTCTTAGGACTTTCTTTTCTTAAGATCTTTTGTCTTTATACCTTTCCAGTGCTGCTCTTCTTTTTCGCTGCAGTGCTTTCCTATAAGCCTCGTTTTTTTTCTCCATTAGTATCCGACATTCGTTATCATACCATGGGTTTCTAACCGTTGTTTGTGGGTTGTAACCATGGGTTTCAAAACCTATGATTTGCGAAGCCGCTTGCTTCATTGCGGCTGCGAAGAGATTCGGCTGTGTGTATATTTTCAATACAATCTGCATATGCACTGGAAGTCTCCGGTGCTTCGAGGGCTTTAATGTTAAATTTCCTTTTTTTACTTGGGCATTTTATTCTTACATTAGCTATTCGAGCTCTGAATCTCGCACCCACTAGGAAATGATCAGAGTCGATATTAGCTCCTCGGTATGTTCGCACATCTAATACACTTGTCGTGTGTCTTGAATCAATAACAAGATAGTCTATTTGATTCCTTGTGCACCCATCCGGATATAACCAGGTTGCCTTGTGAATGTTCTTGTGTGGGAAATTCGTGCTACTTATGACCATATTTTGAGCTGCCGCAAAATCAATGATACGGTATCCATTATCAGTTGTTTGTTCATGAAGACTAGGGTCAACTACAGTTTTGCCGAAAATTCCTTCCTTCCCAATTTTTGCATTAAAGTCACTACGATCTTAGCGTCGTACTTAGGACACGGTGAGTAGGTCTTTTCTAGGATTTCATAAAATTCATCCTTTGATACATCGTCCGCATCATCAGTGGGAGCGTTCGCAAATTTTAGGGATATATTATAAAATGTTCCTTTCAAACGGATTTTAGCTAAGCGTTCATTCACAGTTGTAAAATCAATAATGTTTCGTCTTAGCTTAGCTCCAACTATAAATCCGCAAAATAATATGTGGTGTTTTCCATTGCAGCTATAATAAATATCGCTTTTCCGTTTTTTAATTACATCACTGCCTTTCCAACGTATTTCTTGTATAGCAATGATGTCTAGCTTATACTTTTCAAAAATATTTTCCAAATTGTTAGATGCACCTGGGCTGTAGAAAATTCCCACATTCCAGGTACAAATTCTTAAATCATGCTCCCTTAAACTTTTTCGAGGTCTTTTTCCAATAAATCCAATTCTTTTATCCGAGGCATTTCGTTTTACATCTTCCATAACTTTATTTTTGAACAAATTTTTATGGGTAAGGTAGTCAGTCTTACACCAACTCCCCCAAAAAAATATTCTCCTTAAATCTAAACTACATATGACCGATGCATCAAAATTCCTGCGTGCAAACTGATATATAGACTTAATCAAAGCAGACACTAGAATAAAAACTAACTATACAACACAAAAAAAGTTACGCACACTTCCATATGACTATTATCATAATGCTATCTGTGTTCCATTTAGTACAAATAATGAACAATTTCTGTTAACGGAGTTACCAGCGGTAAATAACAAATTTAACTTTAAGTTTTTCATTTTGTTCAACTTTCAAACCCAGTTAGACCGAAATTATTTTAAAAATACTATAACAAAAATAATTATAATAAATGTATGATAATAAAAATAATTATAATAATAATAATAATAACTATAGTAATAATAGTTATAATTATTATATAACAGATATTAGCAATATCCCAAGTCAAAATATAAACTTCCATTTGAAAAACTTAATGAGGTAATAACTAAAACCATGCATTAAATTATCCCAAAAAGTAATAATCAAAAGAGCATTCTTAAATATTATTCTTCAAATTAAAAAAACTGCTAAGAATATAATCTGAACTAATGAAAGATACGCACAAAATCAATAAACAATGATTAAACTTTTCACAACAAAATTTACAACTTCTCAAAAGTCTTTTAAATAATGTCAACACATTAATAAAACAACAAATTAAAACACAAACATATTTCCAGAGATAAATAAATTTTTTCGTGAAAAGAACTCCAATCATATTGATAAACTACACATTGACATTAACATTGACATTAACGATAAACTACACATTGACATTAAATTAATATAAATAATCTCGCAAAATTTACTTACAAATATATATTAAAAAACCAATTTCAAATTAAAAATATTATAGGTACATACTTTAAAAAAATAAATAAAATAAATTCATTAATTAATAATAGATTTCATACAAAAGTTTCTAATACAGTTCATTTAAAAGCTATACTGATTACATAAAATTCAACAATATTACTACTTTCAATTTTTCTAATAAAAACAAAGCTTCCAACCAGTATGGTGAAAATAGTGAGTTCACAAACCAATCAGAGCTTAATTTAAAATTTAGAAGTTTAAAAAATACAATTTCTGCGGGATTAGATAATATACCAAATATAGTGTTGAAAAATTTAAGCTCACTTTTAATTTCTAAATATGTTATACTATTCAATAATGGCAATAAATAAATCGAACTTTCCGCAAATATGAAAAAAACCGAAAATTATTTTGCTAAAACAACCTTCAAAGATCCAACTAATCCGAGTAATTATAGACCAATTACATTAATGCAAAACATAAGCAAAAAGATTTCAATACGGTTTGGTTGGATGGCTTAATATACAAGCTTTTAAAAATTAATATACCTCAAAATTTGGTAGCAATTTTAATAAGTATGTTATATGGAAATCAATTTTGTATTCAAGCTCAAAACAATAGTCAGAGCAAAATGTTAACAATAGAGAATGGTTTAATGCAAGGTACTGTCAATGCTCCAATATTTTTTTCAATTTACAAATCCGAGTTACTTCATCTGTTAAATAGCTTTCGAGCGAACAATTCTACATTAGCTTTTGCTGATGATATTATTATTTACTTTGCCGGCAGAACGGTTGAAGAGATACAAAATAATGTGCAAGAAATGTTTAATGTTACACGTGATTACTGTAAAGTTTGGCTTTTAAAAATAAAATTTAATAAATGCGAAACAATATTGTTTCGCAATATGTTTGACAAAAGCAATGCGAATATTAGAAGATACTGGAAAGATTTTATTATAAAATCTCCAGATAATGCCCCCTTGGCCAATAAAAAAGTAGTACAATACCTTGAAGTTCAGTTGTATCGTCACCTGAATTACATTGATAATATTAAGTATACAATTTCAAAAGGCTTTTATGGCTACTAAAAATCTTTTTTACTTTTGGTTGTAAAAACTCATAGTAAAAGAGTTAAAATAATATGTTACCAGACATTAATAAGGGCATTGCTTGTATATGGTGCACCAATATGGTACAACATTAGTGCAAGCCTAATGGAACAATTAAGAAAATTTTAAAGAAAGTGTATAAGATTTTTGTACAAATATAAACAGAAAGCCCGAGTCCGATTACAAGCATTTTTATTCTAATAAATACTTGTACAAGAAAGCAAAAATCATAAGAATAGACAATTTTATAATAAAATTGATTAGAAATCTTTATGATAGAGAACAAAACACTCCAGAAAATGGTATATTTTATCGTAATATTTTACCACAATGAGGAGTCCATTAAAAAGACTTTGCTCACCGGCTTTATAGCACCTGAGCATTTCATTTTTTTAGACAAAAAAAGATATATTCAAGACCATAATTATGTCCCCCCGTTATATCACATATAACGGGGGGACATAAAAATAAAGTATGTCTATTCCGGTTATAGATAAATTATTAAAAAGAGACCATTGGTGGTTGGTGGTTGGAAAACACCGGTGAGTAGTTCATACAAATTGTTTTAACTAGGTTAAGTATTTTAAATTAGGTTAAGTTAGAACTCCGCCAAGGACAGTCCCAAGCCCGGCTGAAAAAGAAGGAGGGTGGGCAATAGAAGGAGGCTCTCGAGGTGGGTGTGGGTGGTTCCTGCACTTGCATATGGAAAAACAAAACTCGAGACAAAGATTTCATTACAACATGGCGGGAAGTGGCGCCATCCAATAACCACAAACCACTACGGCCCTCCAAAATGGGGGTTGGCGTAAAATTAACTACCTTACCCATAAAAATTTGTTTAAAAATAAAATTATGGAAGATGTAAAAGGAAATGCCTCGGATAAAAAGATTGGATTTATTCGAAAAAGACCTCGGAAAAGTTTAGAAGACCATAATTTAAGAATTTGTACCTGGAATGTGGGAAGTTTCTACAGCCCAGGTGCATCTAACAATTTGGAAAATGTTTTTGAAAAGTATAAGCTAGACATCATTGCTATACAAGAAATACGTTGGAAAGGCTGTGGTGTAATTAAAGAAAGGAAAAGCAATATTTATTATAGCTGCCATGGAAAGCACCACATATTAGGTTGCGGATTAATAGTTGGAGGTAAGCTAAGACGAAAATTTATTAATTTTACACCTGTCAATGAACGCTTAGCTAAAATCCGTTTGAAAGAAAATCTTACAATATATCCCTAATATGTGCGCACGCTCCCACCGATGATGCGGACGATGTATCAAAGGATGAATTTTATGAAATCCTAGAAAAGACCTACTAATCGTGTCCTAAGTACGACGCTAAAATCGTACTTGGCGACTTTAATGCAAAAATCGCGAAGGAAACAATTTTCGGCAAAACTGTAGGTGACCATAGCCTTTATGAACGCACAACTGATAATGGCTACCATATCATTGATTTTGCGGCAGCTCAAAATATGGTCATAAGTAGCACGAATTTCCCACACAAGAACATTCACAAGACAACCTGGTTATATCCGGATGGATGCACAAGGAATCAAATAGACTATCTTGTTATTGATTCAAGACACGCGACAAGTGTATTAGATGTGCGAACATACCGAGGAGCTAAGGTCGACTCTGATCATTTCCTAGTGGGTGCGCGATTCAGAGCTCGAATAGCTAATGTAAGAATAAAATGCCCAAGTAAAAAACGGAAATTTAACATTAAAGCCTTGGAAGCACCGGAGACTTCCAGTGCATATGCAGATTGTATTGAAAATATACTCACAGCCGAACCTCTTCGCAGACGCAATGAAGCAAGCGGCTTCGCAAGTCATAGGTTTTGAAACAATGGTTAGAAACCCATGGTAGGATGACGAATGTCGGGCACTAATGGAGAAGAAAAACGAGGCTTACAGGAAACCACTGCAGCGAAAACCAAGAGCAGCACTAGAAAGGTATAAAGACAAAAGATCTTAAGAAAAGAAAGTCCTTAGAAGAAAAAAAACGAATGTTTGAAAAGGAAAAAAATAATTCGGGTTGAATCAAGCCGAAGCAAAGGCGATGTACGAAGCTATGCGCCGGAAATTTGATGACTGCAAACGAGGATATAATTAGAGCATGGAAACATCATTTTGAAAAATTGCTAACTAGTTGCGACCATGCAATTGAGAATGGTACCTTCAATATTCCAACCAACGAAACCGACCCAAATCCGCGCAATTTAGCTGAAGTCGAGTTAGAAATCAAGAGACTAAAAAATAACAAAGCTGCCGGCCTTCATGGCTTGCCAGCGGAGTTATTTAAAGCTGGAGGTGGAAAATTGGTAGAGTGCATGCACCAACTGACTAAAAGAATCTGGCTCGAAGAAAGAATGTCTAATGAGTGGAGTGTGAGTGTTATTTGTCCAATTTTCAAAAAAGGAGATGCTTCATTATTTAAAAAAGATAGAGGAATCTCGTTGTTAAATATCGCTTATAAAGTATTTTCCAACATACTGTGTGCAAGACTGAAGCCCCATTGCGACGCTGTAATAGGTAACTATCAGTGCAGCTTTCGACCTGCTAAATCTACCATCGACCAGATGTTTGCACTATAACAAATACTGGAGAAAACTCGCGAATACCAAATCGATACTCACCACCTCTTTATCGATTTTAAAGCTGCCTATGACATTATATTTCGAAATACATTATATGACATATCCGAATTAGGTACACTGTATCATACGATTGTCTAAAAAGACTTTGGAAAACACAAAATGTATGGTAGCGGTTAGAAGTAATATATCTGATGAATTTCAAACATACTCTGGATTCAGACAAGGTGATGCACTGTCCTGTAACTTTTTCAATCTTGAAGGTTAAGCACAGTATAGAAGTCAACACACATAGCTCGCGGAGCAAAAATAAGATTTTTCGAAGCGTGTGTCAAGTCAATACTGCTATATGGAAGCGAACCATGGCTCATAGCAAGAAACAACCTATAGAAAATGCAAGTCTTTGTGAATAAATTTTTATGAATAATATTTCATATATTCTAGCCTAGGCGAATAATGAATGGCTTTGGGTGATGACAAAACAAGAGCCGATATAGGTCCAAATCAGAAAGAAGAAACGGAAGTGGATTGGTCACATTCTAAGGCGGCCAATAACATCACTGGCACGCCAAGCCCTAGATTGGTACCCACAGAGCAAGACAAATGTGGGAAGACCAAGAATACGCTCTAATAGTCCAGTGAGAATGTGACCAATTGGGAAAAGCTGGTCAGAAATATAGATATTAGCGCTAAATAGGGATAGTTGGAGAGGATATGTGGAAGCCTTATGTTCCCTAGGGGTATAATAAGAAGGAAATCAAACGAAAATATCATAGCTGCCTCTTTTCTCATTTATCTCAGTCCAAGAATAACAGTCATTCAATTTTGACATTGTTGTATATTATAATAAAATTATTTTGTTAATCATCAATTTATTAAAATTTTAATATTTAAAAACATAAAGTTACTATTACTTCGTAAAATAATTTTGTAATGAATTTAAAATATTTTTCAACTTAAAACAAACACTTTAAATTTAGAATTAAACTAAGTTACTTTTATAAACAACGATTTTTACTCATCAATTTCTCAAAATTCAATGCACTAAAATTGTCTATTTTATTTATAAAGCTAGGTTTTTAAGTTAAAACCTCGTTAACATTTTTTTTATGTTTGTACTTGGTTTGATCAACTGAAATTGTTATTTGAAAATATTCAAGTAAAACTATGAATAATATTGATATAGTCAGTTTTCCGGACCACAAAAATGTTTTTTGAACTTGGTATTTTCAAGTTAGTATGGTTTTAGATAAATATATTCAACAATGAGAATGGGATATTGTTGCATAACATAGCGAGTGAAATCCTGAGTCGTTCTATTATAATAACTCCAAAAACCCAAAAAGTTGACTTGGCCAGTTTTTACCAGAACACCGACGATTTGTATAAACCAAACTTGCTTAATCAATTCTCATGAAAATTTGTATATAAAGGTTTTTGGGTACGGGGAGTTCCAGACTTAAAGTTGGAGTAGTTTTCAAACTTCTTTTTAAAATAAAATAGATGTGCCTGGCAATTTTATTTACGTGTTCCTGTTAGACACTGCAGTTCACTCTTTTAATAGAGTTGAAATTTGCTAACCGATATTAGGATGAGGGTAAATTTAAAAAAATTTAAAAAATCTACAAAAATTTTTAAAACACTTTTGTCGATAGGTGTTAATTTATTGCGGCACAATTCACAAATTGTACTTGTGCTTGCAAATAAAAACCCTTTGAGAGGCGCCGAAACGTTCAACCGGATATTGTCTAATTTACATGTAAGTATTATTAGACGCGTCAGGTCAAAAGGTCATATTGAATTTGCAATTACGTTTGTGCCGAAGAGAAAAGGGGAATAAATATAGACCCAAAGGTATAGATCGGATTAGAATCATAAGGTGAATCGCTTAATTTATATATGTCAAATAAATCTATGTATAACCCAGAAAATAAAGATTCTGAAATTTTCACAAATTCGTTTTAATTAGATTGGAAATAATTCCGTTAGCTAAGAGGGAGATTCATGCAAAATTTCAAGTCAATCGGGCAAACTGTTTCGGCTCGACATCAAAAAAATTTGAAAATGCTTCATTGCGCCCTCGTGCCCAACCGGACTAACCGAACGCAACAAAAATTTGTGTCAGCCTCACTTTTCGACTGCAAAACCACCCTGTAAAATTGGACACAAATCGGAAACACAAAATTTTTTGGAAGTCCGCCATGCCGAAATGGGTTAATTCACTCCAACCAACTTTATAGAACTAAATGTGGTTTCTAAGACGAACATTCGCGCAAAATTATAAATCAATCGGCCAAACCGTTTTGACTCGACGAAAAAAAACGAAAAAGCTTAAAACGGCTCTGGAGCTGCAACCTGTTGACTTATAAAAATGTGACATACCCTATGCCACCCCACGAGCTCTCAGAATTATTACTCTAAAAGTTTGTGACAATCGGACCAGTGGTTTTTACGTGAATCCTGGATAAACAAACAAAGAAACGAATTTTCTTCTTTATACATTAGAAGAAGATAATCAGTATGAAACACTATGTAATTTTAAAAATGTGTTATTTTCAAAATCCTTGTTTTTTTTCATTAGTTATAGAACAATATTTACTTTTTTTAGTTTTATTTAACAGATCAAATCAGAATGAAATAGATGTGCAATAGATTTTTACTTACTTTAATAGATATTACATATTTTTAGATTTATAATAAAATTTTTAACAACTACTTACAGTTCTATTTCCTAAATGTTTTACACGGCAAACTAGTTTAACAGTTTTTCCAACTAAACCTGTTACATTTGTTGGTACAGTTGTATCAAAAGAAGGTCCACTTGTACCTGGTGTTGGAAGTTCTTGTAAAAAGTCTGTAAAGAATCTTTTTGATGCTCCTTCGAGAGAGTCTTTCATGAAAAAAGTGAACAACGAAATATTAAATAATCAAAATTTTATTATTTGAATTCTCGATAAAATTCATTATTAAACGTAAATAAATAAAATTAGTGGTAGAAGTACAAATGTATATATATATATATATTAAATAAAAAAAAATTAATTTGAAATACTAAATAATAATAGCAATTAATAAAATTCATATTTAAGTGAATTGACATTTTTCTATTTTAAAACATTATTTTAACAATAAATGCTTACCTGCATACACTAAAAATATTATTAAAATAATATAAGATAGCATCATATTTTTCGTCTCTCGTTCAATTTTCGAGATTTAATAATTTATTCGTCTTATTTCATTTATTAAATAATTTATTTTTATTACAATTATTAAATCTATTATAAAAAATATTTTAAAGAACAATAGAAAAATTGGATGTTATAAGGAATATGTGACCACTACAGAACATAACCAAATTTTTGGGGGTTAAACTTCAAAGAAATTCATAAAGTTTGACGGTTACAATTGTGTGATATGGTTAAAAAAAATCGCACATCCTCCTCAAATATAAATATCTTCAAAAGAAGATCATTAATCAAACTATTCTTAGTGTCAAAAGAAATGTAGGTATGATCAAGGCTAAAAAAGGTTTTTTTATATACTAAATTGGTACAGAATGTGACATTTGAGTAGAGGTAATATAACGGTGAACAAAAATATATTAAATTGTAATTGTTCCAAAACTTTTCAACTATTTTCAAAAAGATTTATTATTTCACTAAATATTCTAATATGCCAAAAGTGGATTTTTGCATGAAAGAATTTAATATTTTATACCAAATTCAATAATATTAAAAAATATAAACAAGTAAGAAACAACAGGTCGTCGATGCAACAGACTTAAGTGTACGCAAAACATGACAACTGATTTGATAATGTGTAGTATTAAATGATAAACTGTCATCATAAAATCATTTCAACTGAAGAATACGATACAATTTTGGTAACAACTAACGGCTCTGTGTCATATATTCGTAAAATAATAGATGAAAAAAACCAAGGGTTTTTAAAAAGGTCATTTGTCAAATTATATAGGATTTCTTACTAAGTATTATATCAATTATTTTTATAAAAATTTATATAAACGAGAAAGAGTGTAGTAGATTAGACTGTGTCAACTCTGGGATACCCGTATGACCGTTGTATAAACATTATATCATTATTGTTATAAACATTAATTACTTTTGGCAAAATTTTAAACATACCAGCTTTATTTGGTGTAAAGTAATGGTCATATAAAAGAAGGAGTTGTATGGCAGCTACTCGAACCGTCTGCAGTAGACCAACCAAATTTTGCAGTAACTTTGGCCATTACACTTAACTATTTTTGGCAAAATTTCAGATACGCAGTAGTAATAGGTACAGAGAAATGCTCATATAAAAAAAGAAGTTCTATATAACTACCCGAACCCATGGACCAAAATGGCTGAATTTAAATAGCGATGACCGCTTTTGCAAAAAAAAACGAATTTGCGAAAATTTCAAAATCCTAGCTTCTTAAGTTTTTGAGTTATCGTGCTTTTATTTATGTCAATCATATACAAAAATTCCAAAGTACTTAGTTAGAGATAATGCTAATTTCCTAATTATATTTAATCAAAATGATTTAAATTTAAAACATATATATGATGATCTTGTAAATTCTGATATGACTTTTAATGAATTTAAAAAATTTAGTGCATGCTGTTGGAATGATAATTATGGGTTTCTAATTATTGATAAAGATAGTGAAAAATTTTGAAGCATTTCCTAAATTTTAGGAAACCCATCTATTAGAAGTTCGCAGTTACTAATTGAACAGGTCATTTAAAAGATATTAACTAATATATATCAAATAATAGATAGCAGTTAGTGTCAGCAGTTAGCAAGAGAACAGTTCAGTCGATAATTTACAGTTAATAATTGAACTAATCCAAATTAAAACCAGTAAGGAAAAAAACAAGGGTTTTTAAAAAGCAAATTTTCAAATTATATACGGTTTCTTACTGAATATTTCATCATTTATTTTTATAAAAATATATATAAAAATAAATGATAATATTAATTTAGTTATTTCATTAATTTATTAATTATATGACCAATAGGGAAATACTTAAAATATAACCCCCATGCACTCAAGGAAACATGTTAATAAGTGCGGAAAATAATGTTGCAGCTTCAATGTTAACGTTTAATTTTGGAAAAAACTTACACTGGTGAATAAATTACTGTTTTATATAAACAAAAAAGTTTTAATTTTTATAACCTAGTACCCCTCCAATGGGGAAGGTTCCCAAATTTTTGCTTGCCAAACTTATGATGGATCTGCCCACCCGCCTCCTGTCCTCACCCTTCAATTTTTTTCGGGGAAATGAATGGTGAACTCCTCCAAAATTTGGGATTTTACCTAAAGTTTTATTATCTAAGCAAAAATAGTTAAAACTAAGAGACAATTTTTTTCAATTTAAAGAAGCCCTTTCAAATTTAAGAAAAACCTTTAACATATGCAGCTGTAAATTTTATATATTTTTAAAAAAAATTTAAAAAATAAATTCAATCTTTAAAAGTTCAGAAGCTATCGGAAGACCATAATCAAGAAAAATCTCTCACTCCAATTATAAAACCATTGAAAGAATTAACAAATTCTGTTAAACAACAACAACAATTTTCAAATAATGTTATCAAACCGGATATCAAATGTTCAAGAACCTATTAATCGGAGTGACGCAGTAACACAAAATTCTGTAAATAATCATAATTTCCTCCAGAAAGAACTTTTACAAAACGAAATGAGAAAAACGTTTGATATTTAGAGATAATATTATCTATAGAACTTAAATTAGCAGAAGAAAAATTAAAAATATTAGAAGAAAAAATGCTATTTAATTTAGAGGAAATCCATATCAAATTATCGGAATTGTTAAATGAAAAATTTTCAAAGATGACTGATGTCATTGAATTTCAAATTAAAAAACCAATTAAATTTATTAATGAGAGACTACAAAAAGCTGAAGGCCACACTCAGTTAGCATTGGATTATTTAACTGGTTTAGAACTTATGCAAAAAAAAATAATTGGGGTCAGTTTTCATTTATTTTTCGAAATGGATATACATACATCAAATCGGATATACTTTAAATAATTTTTTAGATATATAAGATGATATTTTTTTGGAGGAACATTATGAACAATTAAAAATTCACTTTAATTTTTTAAAATTATTTAAAAATTCTATCGTAATTAAAACGAAAGAGTATGGATATCATTAGCATATATGTCCCTATACATCAGACAACATAAGAACTGATCCAGATACTTGTCCTTGTCATTCAGCAGAACATCATATGTTAAAATGTTCTAAACTAATGGATTTTTATTAAAGAATAAAAAATAAATAATTATTGTATAACTTTATTTAAATAAAGAATATAAATTTTAGTTACATTGTATAGCTTTGTTTTTTATTATATCTATATATATACTTACTTATTCGACAAAAACTTGTTACCAGAAAAATTGTAAAAAATGAAATTCAGAAATTTGTTTTAGAGTTCTTTCTTTATTTCACACCAAATTAATAATAATGATATAATTTTCTTACAGTCGTATTTAACTTAAAATTATTCTAAAACTTATTCCTTAAATTTCTTATCAGCAAATCGATAAATTATAATTAGTAAATGTTATTACTTTATCGAATTGCTGTTATATCAAAATGCATGCAATTGTTACGGTGACCGGATAAAACAGAACAAGATAAAACAGAACATGATAAAACAGAACAAGATAAAACAGAACATGATAAAAAAGAACAGGATAAAACAGAACGATGATAAAACAGAACAATGATAAAACAGAACAATGATAAAACAGAACAGGGATAAAACAGAACAGTGATAAAACAGAACATCTTAAAAAAAATATATTAATAAAAATAAGATTTTATTATTTTTACCTAAAAAGGCACGAATTAAATTTTATTAAAATTGTTTTATTATTTAATAAAGTGTTTATTATATTATATTTATACGTAATATATGAAATATATTATATATTTAAATATATTAAATAAACATAAAAAATTTATTAATAAAAATAAGATTTTATTATTTTTAACTAAAAAGGCACGAATTAAATTTTATTAAAATGGTTTTATTTTTTAATAAAGTGTTTATTATATTATATTTATACGTAATATATGAAATATATTATATATATTTTTTTAAATATTTTGCGCATAAATATATTTAAATAAAAAAAATTATAAGTACTTGCTAACAAAGGGGTAAATAAAAAAAATTATAAGTACTTGCTAACAAAGGGGTTATAAGTGTACCTGGTAAACAAATGGGTTTTTTAATTTGAAGTTTTTGGACGAACGTTTTTTGTGTAAGTTTAATTTATATATAAATTCTAAAACTTTACATTAAAACAATTATGAACAATTAAAGTTATTTTAAACTATTAAAATGTAATTTAAATAAATATATAATTATAAAATAACAAAAAAAAAAAAAACATATACTTAAAAACAAAACATAAATAAGTTTTAATTAATAAAATAATTTAAAAAAAAAATAAAATAAACTATTAAATAACAAAAATATAAAATAACAAAAAAAAAAAACAAAATATAATTAAAAACAAAACATAATTAATTTTTAATTAATAAAATAATTTAAAAAAAAAAATAAAATAAACTATTAAATAACAAAAATATAAAATAACAAAAAAAAAACAAAATATAATTAAAAACAAAACATAAATAAGTTTTAATTAATAAAATAATTAAAAAAAAAATAAAATAAACTATTAAATAATATAAACTATAAAATAACAACATAACTTAAACGTAATGTACAAAAAACCGTATCATATTTCGGGTCATTGCTTTGTATCTTCTTTATTAATTAAAATGTTCAAAGAATAAGTGCATTGAACATTTTATACTACGTAAACAAAAATGTGTGATATTTCAGTTCATGAATTTGTTGTTGTTAATTAAATTGTTGAATGCATAAGTGCATTGAACAATTTATTATTATTTTTTCTCAAAATTGGGTTATTTAGAATCAGGTAATAAAATTGATTGTGACATACTAAGAATTGCAAGATAAGCTAATTATGATTTTAAAGTGAATTTGAATTTAAAAAGAAAAGTAAAAGTAGATTTTATTTTAGAGTTTAATGAAAAGGCAATTTAGTTATTTGCGGGCAATCTTGTTGTATGATTTGTGGTGAAGAAGAGTGTGATGAACTCCTCCCCCCTTAAGATTCGACTCCGTGCGAATTTCTTTTAATTCGATATTTATTTTCGAACTTTTTGCTTTAAATTGTTTTAGGCAATAAAAGCCAATAAACAGTGATAATACAAGAATGACGCCAATAAATGAGTTTGCTAAAATGCTTGCGTGCCAAGAACTGTTTGAAAATTCTTCCAAGAACTGTTATATTTAATTTCCTCTATAATTTTTGTATTGTTAAAATTGGAGGCATGTAATTCTGTCAATTGTATAGCATTGAACACTTGCTCAATGCTTATATTACGTTCGAAGTATGGCAAGTAATTATTGTGATATTCCTTCTCAACTTTCTTGTTGAAATGAATCAAGTGAAATTCTACAATTTGTAAATTTTACAATATTACTGCCTTTTATGTGGATCATATCCGGTTGACCACAATTATTATAAAGGATTGATTTGTTTAAGTTAATTGTAACAACTACAGTGTCCGATATTTTTATTAGGTTACTAGGACTGAAAGTACGGCGGGGATTGCATATGGGCGAAATCGGCCCATGCGTTCGGATTCTGGACCTTTTAATCGATCGAAGGGCTAACGAACATATATAAAAAATCACGATAACTCAACAACTAATGACGCTATCTTCATCAAATTTGTGCTGTAGGTTACTAGTAATGAAACTATTTCGGAGATTGCGTAAGGTCGAGATTGGACCATGGGTTCGGAATCTAGAATTTTTTGATCGAATTTAGGCCAAACGAGCATAATTCCGAAACCAATGAAGATAGAACCTCCAAATTTGGTATCAGGGCGCCCCTTCCTATTTCCAAAGTGTCTTGGGAATTCGGGCCCCATCAGAGTAGTGGGTCGGGGACCAGCCACACATTTTCGAAGACCTTAAAGCATATCTTTAAAATTAATAAAGATAACAACTTGAAAAAATGTAGGAGCTTCCAATTTGCCACAAGAGTGTTCTTTACTAACTCTTGCGTGTTCCCCTAATTTGGGATCAATTGGAGTGGTGGTTCAGTACCCCTCTCAGACCTCCCAAGTTTTAAAGGCTTATAATCGAAATTACTAAAAATAGTTAGATACTTAAAATTAAGATAGACCGTTCAAATTGTGTACAATGGTTAACTAGTACTATAAGTACAGCGCGGACTGTATAAGGACGAAATCATCCCAAGGGTTCAGATTCTGGACCTTTTAATCGATCGAAGGGCTAACGAACAAATATAAAAAAATCACGATAACTCAACAACTAATGAGGCTATCTTCATGAAATTTGTGCTGTAGGTTATTGGTAATGAAACTACGGCGGTGATTACGTACAGTGAGGATTGGACAATGGGTTCGGAACTTAGAAATTTTTGATCGAATTTAGGCCAAACTAGCATAATTTCGAAACCAATGAATATAGAACCTCCAAATTTGGTATCAGGGTGTTCCTTCCTATTTCGTAAGTGTCTTGGAAATTTGGGCCCCATTGGACTAGTGGGTCGGGGACCAGCCACTCAGTTCCGAGGACCTTAAAGCATATTTTCGAAATGAATAAAGATAGTAACTTGAAACAAATGTAGAAGCTTCAAATTTGGCCCAGGGTGTTCTTTACTATTTCTAGCGTGCCCCCCTGATTTGAGATCAAGCGGAGTGGTGGTTCAGTACCTCTCTTAGACCCCCCAATATGTAAAAGCTTATCATCCAAATTAATAAAACTAGTAATTAAAAATTAAGATAGAACGTGCCAATTGTGTACAAGGGTTAACTAGTATTGAAAGTATGACGGGACTGCATATGGGCGAAATCGTACCATGGTTTCGGGTTCTGGAACCCTTGACAAGTTCAAGGACTAACAAACATATATCTTAAAAACACCATAACTCAGAAGATAATGCCGGTATTTTTATGCAATTTAAACTCTAGGTTACTAGTAATGAAAGTACCATGCGAATTGGTTGTGGGCGAGTTTAATTTCGAAGCCAAAGAATATATTTCCTATGTCCTACGTGTCTCCGAAATCTAGACTTAATTGTAGTGGTTCAGCTATGTTCAAAGGTACTTGCTGCATTTATGTAAAATTTATTTTTATATTTAAATGAGTTATATGGATAGGTCTAAATTTGTAATTGTATTTTAGAAATACATTTATTGCATATTTTGCGTTTATAAGCTTTTCTATTAGGTATATAAACTAACCATTTAAAATAATTGCAATTTTGAAAAATTTGGATTATTAAATATATTATGCTTTTTTTTATCACAAAATTTAATAATTAGAATTTTTTTCATTTTGTAATTGAATTGGAATAAATATATTTTCATTTATTTCAAGTTTTTTTTGTTTTTTAATATTTTTAAATAGATTAATTAGTAATAATTTGTTATATTTTTTAATAGATAGTGTAATTAAAAAATATTTTTAGTATTATAAAATTAATTTAGTTAACTATGTCTTACGATCAAATTAATAACAGCTTTTATGGTGTTAAAATGACTTATGGATATGTCCTTAAATTTGAACCAAATAGGTGTAGGGTATTTCTAAGTCGGTTGCACCGACTGACTGTTTATACCCGTGCATACATATATGACATCGGGTATATTAGATTTGCTCCTCCGTTTGTAACGCATCGATCTAGACGAGCTAGATATAGTGTCAAGGGTACGTATCGGCTCAGAATCGAAAAATTAATCGATCTAGCTATGTGTGTCTGTCCGTCCGTCCGTCCGTCCGTCTGTGTGTCAGCACGATAACTCAAAAACTAAAAGAGCTACAGTTTTGAAATTTTCACAAAATATTTTTCAATCAATTTCTAGGTTCCCTATTTTTTTTGGTTAAGATCGGACCAAAACTTCGGGTAGCTCTCGAACAACTAACTTTTTCAACTCCAACATTTTCATACAAAAATTTTAAATTTTGCTTGCATCTTGAAATTATATGAATTTTGTTTTTTTGTTTTTTTTGTTTTTTGTTTTTGTTACAAAAAGTAGATAACGATTTCGAGTTAGAATTTCATATGATTTAAATGATGCGTAGTTTATTTAAGATAAGCAAAAAAGAAGCAAAGATTTTTTTTAAGTAAATGGCTTATTGATATTGATAGATTGATAGATTATGAATATGATGATTATTATATGAATATGATCATATGAAGTTGATTTTGCTTAAGTTTAATATATTGGTGAATTAAAAATTAATTATAAGAGATAGAATTGAAAAATTAGAGCAAGAGTTTTAAAAATCACACAAAACATTTTTTGGACATTTTTGAGGTTCCCTATTCTTTTTGTTTAAGACCAGATCAAGGTTTTGGGGAGCTGCCACACAACTTCTTTGCACCAATATGAATTTCTTAGAAACTGATTATACTACGAGGATGAAAATTACACACTGTTAGTTATATAATGAATCGAGCACTTATATGAAGTTTCAAAATGTTACGGACCCGTTTTCGGGCAGCTGCCATACAAAGTAATCAATTCGATAACTGTGAATCTAATGAAGCTACGAGGTTAAAATCAAAACTGGGCAGATAAAGGAATAGAACAAGTTAGTTGGCAAAGTTGGACATCACTCGGACCAACTTTTAGGGTGGGCTATTTTTTTTTTTTTTATGGGATAATAAGTTAATCAAAAATTATGGGATACCTAATAAGTTAAATATTTTTTAAACTATTTTACTTTCTTATATTTTTTTTGTAATATTTATAATAGCATAGGGGAAATAAATAACGGTTAGTGGGTATGCACGGGTATCTAAAAGTTGACAAGGGCAACTATAATCTTCCTCGTTCTTTACTTGTTTTTGTATTAGTATCTACTTCTAAGTTATATTTTTATTTGGAATTTTTTCTAAAGTAGTTACAAAACATTTTTCATTTTTAAAAATTGGTATAGATAAAACAAATATTATAGAATTGTTACGGAACAGAACGCAATTTTTAATGAAAGGTAGTATTTCTACAGTGATGTTATAATCTTTAATTTCTGTTTGGGTTAAAATATTGTTTGACAGTATTTCTAACTTACTAGCTAAGATTATTTCCTTAATATTTAAAATTTGTCTTGTTAATAAATCAATGTTTTCAATTATTTCTGTTTTAATCATAATACTCTAATCTAATTTAACTCTAATTTTTTATTTATTTTATCAATATTATTTTGGAAATTATTAATTACGTTTTTTATTTCATTTTGAGTTAGGTTAATATGATCGGTAATGTTTTTTGTTTCATTAGATAGTTTTTGGTTTATTAATACTTGATCGTTAACATTATTAATTAATTTACCATTATTTTGTTCTATAACCTTTAAGTGTTCTTCTATTTCTTTTCTATCGTCGTCGTCCATTACACCAACAGCAAAGCGAAGAATATTTCCACCAATATTAAACAATGATCTTTTACTTACGTGGTGTGGAATAATACTATTGTAATCTTCCTTTAGGTGTTTTAATTTATGTAACAAAACCGAAGGAATATCAGTTTCGTTTTGAAATTGTAATACGTTTGATTCTATTTTGTTAATAATTGTTTCGTATTGAGTTAGTTCGACAACATGCAATATTCTTCTGTAACTTTGTATTATTTTAAGCTCAGATTCCTCGAAGAGAATGTAACCATTTCCAGGTGGTATTTGGTTAACATCTATGGATGAGCGAGACAGGACAATTGGAAAAACCAGTAAGAGGACAAGGAGAATTAATTCTAGAATAAGATACTAGTAATTAGTTTTGGTACGTGAATTTTCTTTTAAATTGATTAATGTAACGTGGAATATTTTCTTTGTTAATTTTGAAATGATCATTATTTGAATCGGTTATTTGAATTTTTTTGGGATAAGGTTGTAGTTTCGTAATTCTATTTAGTTTAAGATAATTGGAAGGCTTACCATTGGTTTCACCTTTATTACGTTTCTCAATCGTTTTTTCGTTAATTTTTTTATTCAATTCCTTGATGGAAGAATATTGATCGGAAGACATAGTACCGTTTAGAAAATCAATTGGCTATTTGCCAGTTGAAGTATGAATAGTTTCGTTGTAAACTTTTAAGCTTTTGATAATGGGATGTTCGTCCGTAATTTGACCTTCTTCCTTTTTGATCGTATTCAAAATTCGCAGGTGTTCATTTAATGTATTATGGAATCTTTCGATATCCGCATTACTACTATGGTTATTTGGAGTAGTAAAATGAACATCAATTCCTTCTGTTTCTAAATAAGTTTTGAAATTGAGGCTGTTAAAGCCCTTCTCTTGATCGGTTACAACTTTAACAGGTTTACCGAAAGATGTTATATATTGCATAAATCCATTTTTCAAATCCACCCAATTCCTAAATTTTAAGGGGATAATTTGGGCGTGCTTTGAAAACTTGTCAATAATTGTCAAGTACGGATTTCCTTTTGTGTGAAACCATATGTCCATATGGAATATTTGTATTGGTTTTTCGGGAGATTCCGTAATTTTTAAGGGTAGGTTTAAAGGACGTCTTTCGTACTTCGAAATGTTGCAACAGTGACAATTATTCATAACATTTTGAATTTCATTTTTCAATTTAGGAAAATAGTAGCTTTTCTTTAAATTTAAGTAGACATCATTGATACCTCTATGATTGCTTTTTATGTGTTGGTCAAAAATAACTTCCTTTATTTCAAGACGATATAAAATGTCAGTAAGTAAAAGTGAGCATTTGTTTAATTTTATTAGTTTATTTTTTGAAAAGTATTTTAGGTACGTATTTTGAAAAGCACTGTAAATATTAATATCTTCAATCATAATTCCTATTATTCCTTTACTAGGAATATGATTTTTAAAAATTTCGATAAAAAAATCTTCGTCAGGATTAGGATGTATGAAAATTTTCCTTGTTGTGCGATGGATTTTAAATAATTTCAATTGTTCCTGTGGACCCTTTTTTATGGTATGATTTGTGTTTTGTAGAAATTAATTGGTGATTCTGATATAGGAATATATTTGGAATTGTCTTAATCAGCTAAATGCATTGTAGCATCAGTTGACTTTATTTCGTCAATTTCCATGTCATTTGAATTATTCTCATTTGAGTTTAATCTATTTAAATTTGATTAATTTAAATGAATCTGAACACGTGAGAGAGCGTCGGCAACTATGTTTTCTCGTTCACTTAAATATTCTATGTCGAAATTAAATTCTTCTAACTTGATTTTCCATCTTTGCAACTTGGAATTAGGTTCCTTCAAGTTATGAAGCCATTGGAGGGGTTTGTGGTCGGTTCTAATAGTGAATTTACGTCCAAAAAGGTATGGACGGAAATATTTAGTTGCCCAGACAATTGCGAGTAACTCCTTTTCGATGGTAGAGTATTTGCATTCATGTTCATTCAAGGTACGAGAAGCGTAACATATAGGATGGTTATCTTGTGATAACACAGCACCTATAACGAAATCGCTTGCATCCGTAGTCAAGACGAAAGTTTTTGAGAAATTAGGATACATAAGAATAGGGTCCGTTGTAATAAGCAGTTTTAGTTTACTAAAAGCTTCCTTATAATCAGTGTTACTAACATCAATACGCTTTTCCTTTTTTAAACAAAGTGTAATTGGTTTAGCAATTTTTGCGAAATCTTTAATAAATTTCCTATAGCAACCCACTAAACCTAAGAAACTTTTTATTTGCTTAGCAATATTACACGATAATAAACACGTAGCAATATTTGCCTATAAATTCTTTTAGTACGGAGTTCATTAAGCGTTGAAAGGTTGTCGGGCATTTTTAAGCCCGAATGGCATTCGCAAGAACTCATAATGACCATTGTTTGTGCTAAAAGCGGTTTTTTTTATATCATTTTTTGCTATCTCGATTTGGTGGAAGTCCTTAGCCAAATCGAGAGTAGTGAAATACATTGCACGACAAAGTTTGTCAGGGATTTCATCGATATTCGGGATTGGGTACTTGTCATCTATAGTGACGTTATTCAGTTTTCTGTAATCAATGACAATACGCTATTTTTGTTCCTTTGATGCATCGATTTTTTTTGGAACAACCTATAAAGGAGCCGAATAGGGTGAATCGCTGTGTCTTCTTATTCCCTGGTTTAGCATTTCGTCGATTTGTTTGTCGACTTCTTTTTTATGAATTTCGGTGTACCTATAAATCTTAGTATAGATTGGTATTTCGTTAGTGGTATTAATTGCGTGTTTGATTTCGTGGGTGAAAGTTAAATCATCACCTTCATAAAAAAAAGCTTTGTTGAAATTTTTTAAAATTTTCAAAAGTTCACTTTTAATTGTATGATCTAAATGATCACATCTAATATTGTTTTCACCTACGAAAATTTCGTTTTGAAAGATTTTTAATTCTTTCATTGGTACTGGGATATTATATTCTTTTTCATCTTTTTCATTAAAATAGAGAGGTACTAATACTATTGCCAGTGTTTATTTTTAAACAATTGATTTCATAGTCAATTATAGATTGTAATGGTTTGAGAATGTTGTTACCTATTAAACCGTCAAATCTATCATGGAAGTTTATTTCTAAAAATTCGAATTTTTCCTGAGAGTCAAATTCAAGAAAAGGAACAATTGTGATTTTCGTATCACATGTATATGTATTGCATAATGTTTTAATATTAATAGGTTCAATTTTGGATTTGTAATTGGATTCCACTATTTATTATGCTTATAGTAGCACCTGAATCTATAATAAATTTTAAAGGTCTTCCTTTTGATTGTATCTTCATATAAGGAAGTTCCTCTTTTGCTCCGAGGCTATTGAGTGAAAATTTTTAATTTTGCGATTTGAATTTTCATAGTTATCCTGAGTTTGTGTTTCGAGAGAATTAATTCTACGATTTATGATAGTTGGATCAACTTCCATGATTTCGTAGTTTCTTTGGTTATTTCTAAAATTGTTAGAATTTTGTTGGGAACATCGCGTATTAAAATTTTGTTGGGTTTTACGAGGGTGGTTATGACTATTATATGCGTAATTATTATTATTAAAATTACGCGGTTGGAAATCTGACCTAAACTTGTTATTGTTACTGTGATTATTTTTACCACTGTTGTTACCGTGATAGTTGTTTGAAAAATTATTATTACTTTTATTGTTATAATTGTTATTCTTATAAGCACCATTTTTATTTCTATTGAGATTTTCACTTTAATTCTGCTGATGTGGTTGTTGTTGTTTCCTGGTTGTTGGACACTACTTGTGATTGACCATTTAGTGTTGTTTGTTGTTGACCGTTGAACGCTGCTTGTAGCACGCTTGGAGAAATGATCCCGTTAGATTATTTTCAAAACATAATTAATAAGATCAAGAATTTCAGAACCATTTTTACTTGCAAAAGTAGTTGGTTTACCCTTGAATGGTTGTTGGAATTAAAGTTTATGTAAATTAAGAAAGGATAGAGCCCAAAACCAAGCCCTAGCGAAGGCCACAATTTAAAATTGTTATATTGCCAAAATATCCACCCACACTAACTGTTTGTTTCGAATAACTTAAATAGGGTTGAAACCAACATTAATAAAGTCTCTGAAGCCAGCGCGATAAATCTTATATAATAGAATATAATGATCATAAAGATCAAAGATTTTTCTTATTTCTATGAATAAAGCTGAACATCATAGACTGTTCTAAGGGCTTCATAACAAAAATTTTTCAGATCTTCCAGAACAAAATTTATGTAAAACATTCTCCGTAGATTTGCCTTGCAAAAATCCGAATTGAAAATTACTGAAAAAACTTAATTTATTTAATATACATAAGAATTGCGGAATAGAAAAACCTCTATAACTATTGGTAATAGAGGATTCTCCGTTTCTTAAATAAAGGAATGATCACAGCTTCTTTAGAACAACTGGGAAAAATTCCACCAGACCCACAATTATTAAATATAAATTTAAGAGGATCAACTATATAAAATGAAATATTATTTAGAATAGTATTCAAAATCTCATCAGAAGCTGCAGATTTAGAGTTGCTTAAGGGTTTCATTTGATTTAATAAAGCGGCAGACATAATAGGAGTAACAACAAAGTTTTGAGATTGGTTAAAGACACCAGTAACGGAACGAATTGTAAAATTATTACTAAGCTTAAAGCGGTCCGAAAAATTTTTATTGATGTTTGAGAAATATTGTTAACACCATTCGTTCGTACACTATTTCAATTATTCATTTTTGTTTAATAAGATTTTGTGCAGATGTTTTAAAAATAATCATTTTGTGCAGATTATTTATTTAATAAATAATTTAGTAATTGCCAATTCTTTTTTGAATTACCAGCATTACCTACAAATTTTCCCCTGAAATAATTGTTTTCAATTTTATAATTAATAAAATGCTGATTTTTTAACATAATTTTTTAACGTTTAAGAATGTTTTGCATGCCCAGTAAAACGTTATTAGCATTTTTAGTTTTAATTGCCTCAGCATAAGCATATTTCGAAAAGATATCTATTACAGTTAATAAATATTTATTTCCTTTGTTATACTTTGCATATGGAATTCAACTAAATCGATTTGCCATGTATCGTTTAAACCTTTTTGAATAAATTTTCTTCGATGGAAGTTTCGTCTGGCTGGTCTATGTTTTTCCGATACTATTTGTGTTCTTGACATTATGTTTGTACCATTTAATCAGATTTTTCAATTCTATTTTATAATTTTCTATAAAGCAACATTTACATGTATCCGGTCCAGATGACGAGTTATCGTAAGCCCAAGAACAAAGACCAAAATGAGTTCCATATATTGACGTAAATTTTTTTGTTTTTGAAAATTCTTGAATGTATTTATACATGTGAAAAATACGTTGCTTATGCTTATTTAATAAGACAGAGGAATATAATTTTAAAAACTCTTCCACTTCCTTCACCTCTATCTTTCAAAATGAGAATAAGTTATACACGTTTTTGCTTTTATATATTTGAAAAACAAATCCAATTATCTTTCATTGACTTTTAAAACGCGAACCAATATGGCGGGACCATCTAGATGTGGAAAAACAACATTTGTGTACAACTTAATTAAAAATATTAACAGATTGATACATCCAAAAATTTAAACAATAAAATTGTGTAACCCAGAAATTTCAGCTATTCCGAAAAATATAGATTTTCCTGAAAAAAAATTTTTTACCAGTATTCCGGAAAAGTTTAGTGAGAATTAAAATAATCCTACATTAATTGTTTTAGATGATTTAATGTTAGATTCCGCGAATAAACAGGGATGCGAACTTTTACTAAAGGTTCACACCATCGTAATATATCTATTGTATTGTTAACGCAACACGTTTTTCATCTGGGGAAATTTTCAAGAGATATTTCATTAAATTGTAAATATTTAGTGCTTTTCAAAAACCCTCGAGACAAACCACAGATTTTTCCTCTTGCTAGGCAACTATATCTGGAAAATATAAAGGGTTTCTTGAGAGTATATAATGAGTCAACATCAAAACCGCATGGTTATATGGTGTTGGATTTAACACAAGACATTAACGATTTATTTCGTATTAGAACTAATATTTTTTCAAAAGAATATTGTATATGCTTCTGTGATACGGGTGATTTGAATAATAGCTGTCAAAAGTATGAAACGATTGAAGAAAAACCAACATATATTACATGTACTAGGAAAGTGTAACAAAAAGAAATTTCGTGAAAATATTCTTAAATATTGAGATGATGATATTATAAAAACTATTGCTGAAATTGCAATCAATATATTAAATGGCAATAATAAAATATCACCAGCACAAAAAGCAAAATTAAAAAAAACATAAAAAGCAATTAAGATTTCTAGCCTTTGCGAAAAAGAGAATAAAAGCCAAACGAAAAATATTAGTTCAACATGGTGGGTTTTTACCAACTTTAATCGGAACTATATTATCTGGTGTAATAGGAAAATTGCTCAGTAAGACATAATGCAGTGAATGATTGTAATGTCACCAGAAATATTTTCAAAATTTAGTAAATTATTTCAAGATGATAAAAACTTGGATTTATTAGATCAAGAAATGAACAAGTTTTGTATGATAGGAAATTAAAACCATTGCAAAAATGGTACTTATATCATCAAAATCTCCTCAAATATGGAATTAACAAAAGATACGCGAAAAAATTACAAGAAAAAGCTAATAATCTTACATTTGATACAGGTACTCAAATTCTTTTCTAAACGAAATGCATATACAGAAACTGAATTACCTAAATACAATCCAACATCAACACAGACCGATTTTGTACCATTAGTTAGTGATGATGTGTTTGAATATGATCCTAAAAAAGAACATTCAAGTATGGATATCGATTTAACACATTACGATTTGGATGATGAAAATTCATTTAAAAAATTAGCTAAAGCTGAAATGTTGAAAGATGAAAAATTAGTCGAAAGACCATCTCTAAGCTCTGATTATCGAATGTTTGAAACATCAAGTGGTGATGTAATTACTGTTGCTGTACCATCTCCTGAAAAAGAGAAGACACTAAGATCGGCCGGTAGTTCAATTGCCTCAAGTATACTTTCACAGTTTCCTGAAACAAAAAAAACTAAAACTTTTACTAAGAAGTCCAAAATTAAGAACTTCATCAACACCGGAATGGACAATATATAAATAGTACAACATTTTATGTTTTAAAAGAAGTTAACAAAAATGGATAGTCAAGAAGACTTCTATACAACATTGTTTAGTAATGATAATTTAACACTGTTTCCAGGCTTCATTCGAAAATAAAGTACCTACTCACTTTCATTTAAGAAATTGAAATTAGAAAGTTGGTCTTTCAGAAATATATCTGAACGATTTCCTACAAACAGAAGAATTTAACAAAGAGAAATGTGCTTTTATCAATATTGGGCAGTATAATGTTTATGTAAGAAACATCGAAAAACCTCTTGAAAAAATCAAAGTAACCAAATCTATAGGCTACACATATTATTCATATGACGATTCGGAATTACATTTGGATGATTGGAAGTTTAATTTTTTGCCAATGCTTATTAAAAATATAACTCCTAATCCCGGATTTTCTCGAAACCAAGTTTCCAAAGAATTTTTTAATGAAGTTTTGGCATATATCTCTAATCCTAAAAATTATGATGATGTAACATTTAAAAAAGTGTCAGAATCTAACAGAAGTAATTTAATTCGAATATCGCAGACTTTTGATGAAGATACTTTCTATATAAAAGTTAATCAGAGTTATAATGTAAAAACATTATTAACTGAATTATTTCAACAGAAAAAAAATAAAAAAGGTTTTAAAACAAAATTACCCGAACTATTCAAATTAGCTGTTGTTAATAATAAAGATGAATTGAGTGGAATGGTGATGATTTATTCAGATATAGTTCAATCATCTATTTTTGGAAGTAGCAAAGTCCGTGCATTGAGAGCTATCAACATAGAAAATTGTAGAATATCTACAAATATTGAATTTGAAAACATCCATTACATACCTATAGAAAAAACTTGTTTTGAAACGATAGCGATTAAAATTTGCAACCAATACGGCGATGGAATAAGTTTTGTTTCCAGTTACTATCCAACGAAAATTGTATTACACTTTAAAAAGCATTGATTGCTTAAAAACAGTATAAATACTACTACTCAAATATGATATCATATCAAACATGGAAAGAGCTTACGTGAGATATTATTCCTCTCAAGTAGGTGGAGGGATAAACGATATTGGACCTTTATTACAATTTTATCCAGCTATACAAAGAGGTCGTGGTTTTGGAAATATATTCTGAAGTTTAATTCGTTACTTAAAGCCAGTTTTTACATCAGGTTGGGATTTAATTAAAAAAGAGGCTGTAAACACAAATAAAAATATTTTTAATGATCTAGCATCTGGTGCAAACATAAAACAAGCTGTAATTGATCAAAGCGAAGGTGGTATAAAAATTTTACGAAAATCAGTATATAACCAACTGCATTCGATGTATGGTGGACGATGACAAAGAGCTATAAAAAGACGATCAGTTTCTAAAAAGACACATTTGAAGTCGAAAAAGCGACGAAAGCAGCAAAGTAAAACCTACGATATATTCAATTAAAAATGGAATGTATGAAATCTGAACTTGATTTTTTTGCGTCATTACCCGGACAAACAAGTATATTGCGTTCAGAAGAGGTAGCATACAATCCTTTAGCTTCTTTGGAGGCACCACCTTCAACTATAGAATTTGTTTCGCTTGGAAATGGAGATACATATCGAGATTTATCCTCAACATACATAAAATTTTAAGTTCAAATATTAAAAAAAGATGGATCAGTTTGGAGTGCCAGCGATAAAGTAGGAAATGAAATTGAAGCAAAAGCAGCTGCCCAGCCAAGTGTTGTAAACAATTTATTACACTCTTTAATTAAACAATGTAATGTAACTCTAAATGGAAAAAACATCACTCCTTCAGATTCCTTATACCATTATAAAGCATACTTAACTACTTTACTAAATTATGGTACAGATTCCAGTCAAACACATCTGGAAGCATCTGGTTGGGAATTGGATAAACCAAATGTAAATGACTTTAACAATTCTGGTTCTAAATCAAGACAAAAATCATACAACAATTCTACAATAGTAGAATTAATGGGAAAATTACATGTAGATTTTTTCAATACTCCCAAATTACTTTTAAATAATGTTGACATTCGAATTGTTTTAGCCTTAGAGAAACAAGATTTTTTTATTTTCTTTAACGATACCGATGAAAGCTATTTAAAAATTCTCGAAGCTACGTTATTTATGTATAACATTTAACAATTAATCCTTGCATATTGATAGCGCATAATACTGTACTGGAAAAGGCTAACGCAAAATATTTTTATACGAGAAGTGAAATCAAAACATTTACAATTCCAGCTAACACTTCCAACATATCATTGGATAATATATTTATAGGGCAAATACCAAAAGCTCTTGTATTTTGTATGGTTAATAATGAAAATTTTAATGGTAAAAGATCAAAAAATCCATACCATTTCGATCATCAAAATCTCACACAAGTTCAATTATATGTGAATGGAGTGCCTACACAAAATTCTGCAATTGAAACCAGTTTTACATCGAATAACAATTGCAATTCTCGTGCATATTTAACATTATTTAGCGGAACAGGAATACATCATTCAGATAGAGGACATCAAATTTCAAAAGAACTTTTTTCAAAAGGTTATACAATACTAGCTTTTGATTTATCACCAGACGGATCGGGAACTGATACATGTCAAAGTTTATTAAACCAGGGAGTTGTAAAGATTGAAGCAAGACTCAGCTCTCCATTAACTTGAACATTAACTTGCATTGTATTTGCAGAATTCGATGCCAATATCGAAATTGATAAAAATCGTAACGTATACGTAAACATATAAAAGGAAGTTTAATGGACTATTTCTATTCATTTGAAAATGGCATGTGCTCTAGTAGATTTATCGTTCTGTACGGACGACAACAATACAATATTTGTAAAAAATATTGCCGTAGCTGGAATAAAAGAAAAATGTAAAACTATTGGAAGAGAATTAAAGTATAAATTTCCTGTCAGAGATTTAAAAAGAGCAGACATTGAAAATTACTCTTTTGGACATATCGATAATGAAAAAATAACTAATAACTTAATAAATTTGCTTGAAAAATTCGATGTAGTCTTAACAAATGGAAAACTTAAAGCAGAATTTTTAACAACATTTATACGAGGAAATACTCGACTAATTGATATTTCAGGTTTGCAAGAAAATGAATACACTTCAGATTTCAAAGGTGCTGAAATGTATTAACTTAACACATAAAATATTTAGAGGTGTTTATGCTCTTGATCAATTGTCAAAACAAGTTTCAAAACCTAGTATTTTGGTGGTAAATATTGATATTTCTAATGAAAAGGGAACACATTAGTTAGCAATATTTGTACCAGTTCAAAGATGTGTAGAATATTTTAATTCATTTGGAAATCCGCGAATAGGATTATAAAATTTCTACAAAATCAATCGACATGTTTTATTTTCAACAATTAGCGTTTAAAAAGTAATTTAACATCTGTTTGCGGACATTACTGTTGTGTATATCTATGGATGCGAAGTTCCCGTAAAAGCATAACATATTTTCTTAATTTATTCAACACATCATCCCCACTTAAAAACGATAAAAAAAAACAAAGAATATTTCGAAATATTTTTTAAAAATATGGAAGAAAAACTATAAATAAGCGAAATGAATTATTTGGAGTGGTATACATTTTATCACGACTTTAAAAACAGTCAAGCTAAATTAAATGCAAAAGGATTTTTGCTAACATTTAATCATGATGAACGCACTAAAAAACTTGCATTGCAGTTAGATGAGTACACTCGTTTTTGTCTTATGCTAGACTTTATACAAGCAGTGATGTCATATAACAACGGAGCTGAACTTAATATACGAGAATATGTATTCAAATATTTTGAGAGATGTATTGAAAAGAATAAACTAAGATTGGAACAAGATGATTTCTACATTCCAATGAATTTACACATAGCTCAGTGTAATTATTCCAGAATATTTTATGAAATACCTATGATTTTGTCAGAAAAATTATCTTGGTCAACAATAAATAAAACAAATATTTTTTAAAACCAATTTTTTTTTTTTATTAAATACATATATAAATTCATACAATTTTTTACAGCACATCTTTTTAAATTTTCAGTAATATTGTGGTGAGGGCAAATGGTTGTGAAATTCCTTAGTTTCTGAACAGATGGAATGTCATCATCTAAGTTGATAACTTCTACTGAACTCGAACAAATTTATCTAAAAATTCCTTTTGCTGGTACCCCTTTACATAAACGACGTCGAATAAATTTAAATGTTCCTTTAAGGTATTTTTAATTGTGTGTTTTATTGAATTAATTTTGCTGTGCTTTAAACATAAACAGCATTGGTATCAGTGACCCATCAGCTATCAACTCAAATTCCTTCAAGAAATATTGTTTATTATTTCTAACAATATATTGCAAATCTGCTACTGCCTTCCTGCTGCTCATTTTGTGCCTGACTATTATAAAATACCTTGAAATCTTCTAATTTATAACTAATACGATTTAAAAAGAGGGGGAAAAAAATCAATGAGAATGGGAAACTCTGAAGGGTATTATTATTACTATATAATTAAAACTTAAATAGTTAAAATAATTAAAAATATTAAATAATAAAAATGTCGAAAAAAATTTTACTAAATAAATATTAAGAAGAGCAGGAACAACAGCATCACGAAAATTATGTTGCAATCACAAAAGATGCTAGTACGATGGTCAAACGGTTTAATTTACAAGGACGTAAAATTGAATTTAAAATCAAACCGGTACCGGATCATGAAGAACCAACCAATTGGATCAAAAAAGCAATAAATTAAATAACACTTTACATTCTCGAAACTGTCACGGATAAGGTGGGTATTACATTTTTTGGAAGAAGTTTTGAAGAGCGAGGTCCCGGGGGTATAAATTTTAGAGACGCTTCAGAAATTAAATTTCGAGATATCTGGGAAATGATATCAAAAATTTTTCAAAGCAACTCTGAAGGACTTAGCACTGATACATTTTGCATAGGTATTACTTCTGTTAAGCTTCCTCAGGGCAGAGGGAGGGGAAAAAATTATAATACCTTTGATGAGGAATGTGCTAAGAAAAAAGATATCGTTAGTATTAGCAACAACGATAACTTATGCCTTCCAAGAGCGTTAGTAGTGGCAATGTCTTACATTGATAAGCATTCTGATTACATTAAAATTCCAAAAGACACTGAAAAATTACAAACATTGAAGGCAGCAGAACTTATTAACAACGCCAACATAAATATACCTCAAGAAGGTTGTGGAATACCAGAACTTCAGCAGTTCCAACAATATTTAAAGGAATACTCCATAACCGTTTATAAATATGGAAGCAAAGGTAGAGATATCATATTTGAGGGAAATGGCGGTGAAAAAAGATCAATCTCCTGTACGACAAAGGCCATTATAACGTAATCATTTCGCTTACTGCGGCATTTTGCTGTAGTTATTATTGTGAAAAGTCCCATAAGCCATTTTATATCCGAAATCGTCACAGATATGGCGGAACATGTTCTCAATGTCAATATACTCCAGCTTGCCATAAAAACCAATTAAATATTTTGTGTAAAGATTGTAATCGCCATTTTAGAGAGAATGATTTTTTTAATAACCATAAAGCTTCCAATTCACGGAAGGGAGCATCCATTTGCAGCACAGTAAAGCGATGAAAAAAATGTCTAAGAACATACCAGACAAATAGAGAACATACTTGCGGCAAATATTATTGTAAAACTTGTAGTAAACATGTTCCTCAGGAACATTATTGTTTTATACTACCAGATGAAAGAAACCCGAATATTGAAGATGTTCTCTATATTTTTTACGATTTGGAGTGCATGCAGGAAAAATTTTTCCGAGAAAAGTGTATTGATAATGAAGTTTATGAAATAAAGTAACATGAACCTAATTTATGTGTACTACAAAAACGTTGTAATTTATGTCTTAATAAAGATGAAAAAGAAGAATTTTGCGATAGATGTGGACAAGGCAACATATTTTAAAAATAAATATTATTGACATTTTCGTACAATTTATATTGAATCAGCGTAAAATATTTAAAAAAGTTATTGTAATAGCACATAATGGGCAAGCATATGACCATCAATTCATACTAAAGTACATAATAGAAAACACTAAGCTAAAGCCTGAATTAATAATGCGTGGTACTAAGATAATTTTAATGACAAAGGAAATATAAAATTTTTGGATTCATTGAATTATTTTCCTATGTCATTAGGAAAATTACCTAAGACTTTTGGGATACCGCAAGCATTCAAGAAGGGATATTTTCCACATTACTTTAATATAACTGAGAATAAAAATTACATTGGAATACTGCCACCACAGAAATTTTATAGCCCTGACACAATGAAAGAAGAAGAACGAAATCAATTTATTAAATGGTATGAGGAACATAAAAATGAAGAACTTAACATGCAGAGAGATATTGTTCAGTACTGTTTAAGGGATGTAAATATATTAACACATGCTTAAAATTTAGAAAAATCTTTCTCGAAGAATGTGACGTGGAACCATTTTTAGAGGCTACCACAATAGCTTCAGCATGCAATCTAGTATAACGAAGAAAATTTCTACAACCAAATACAATAAGTCTTATACCTAAAAATGGATATAGATTAACAAACAATCAGTCAAAAATAGCTATTTGGTGCTATTTTCATGGTCATCCTGTATGTTTACAACATGAAAGAAATAGACCATTGCATGACGATCCTAATGATACGTTAAACAGACGATATGAAAGAACAATAGAAAAATCTGAAAGATTAAGAAAATTAGGGTATGTATTACAATATTTTATTTCATATTTTTAAAAATATAAAATTAAAACTGCTTTCATATAATATAAATTTTCTTTTGTCCCATAGATATGAAGTAATTGAAATGTGGAGTTGTGAATTTAAAAAGCACTTGTTAGGAGAAGAACTTTCACATTTAAAAAATCATCCGTTAATACACAATGCTCCCAGAGATTCTCAGAGATTCTTTTTACGGAGGTCGCACCGGAAATGTGTATCAATATTACAAATGCAAAGAAGCAGAAAAAATTAAATATATTGATGTATGCTCGTTGTATCCATATATATGTAAATATGGAAAATTTCCCATAGGCCACCCAAAAATTTACGTGGGTAATTCTAAATGTATCAAATAATATTTAGAAAATATGAAAGGTCTCATTAAACGTAAAATATTTCCACATGAAGAACTATTACATCCAGTATTACCAATTATACAAAACAACAAGTTAATGTTTTCTTTGTGTCACAAATGCCGAGAAGAAAAAAGCCAAAATGATTTTTGTACACACTCTAATGAAGAACGAGCTTTAATCGGAACATGGGTTAAAGACAAAGTTTTAAAAGCCCTGGAGAAAAACTATGTAATACTGGAAATTTATGAAATATGGGAATACAATGTTGTTCAATATGACAAACTAACCAATTATGATGGTTTATTCACTAAGATGATGGACAAATTTTTAAAAATGAAGACGGAGGCATCAGGATGGCTTTCTAACTATATTACAGAAGCAGACAAAAATAAATATATAGAAGATTTTTACCAAAATGATAACATTCAATTAGAATTTTCTAGAATTATTAAAAATTATGAAAAGAAGAAACTCAGCATTTTAGAGAAAATCAACAAAAAACCAAAATTATAAATGAGCCGTCAGAGTTATATACTATGCTTACGAATCCAGCTCTAGAAATATGTCATATATTTCCCGTTAACGAAGAAAATCTCATTTTGAGCTGGCAATATAAGGAAAAAGCGACAGATAGACTTTCTACTGTAAACGTTTGTATCGCGGCATATACAACAACTCAGGCTCGCTTGAAATTATATAATTATCTAGAAGGTTTAAGCAACAGAGTGTTATACTATAACACGGATTGGATTATATATGTATCCAGAGAAGGTGAATATGACCTGCCGAAAGGAGAATTTGTCGGAGACATGACCGATGAGTTAGACTGCTATGGAATTAAAAGTTACATATCAGAATTTGTAAGTGGTGGCTCAAAAATTATGCTTTTAAAGTACATTCATTAGAGATAATACAGAAAAAACTGTATGTAAAGTAAAGGGAATCTCACTTAATTATTCAGCATCGCAAAAGGTCAATTTCAGTACGATCAAAAATGCTGTGTTGAATTATAAAGAAGTGGAACCTATACATATTTTATCACATAATACACGTCGTACTCAGAATCATGAAGTAATTAGCGTTCCTGAAACAAAACTTTATCGACCAATGGCAGAAAAAAGAAAATTTCTTGAAGACTACAAATCATTACCGTATGGGTTTAAAAGGCGTCAAATAGAATAAAACGTACTAAAATACATCTCCAAATATATTATTTGAAAATTATAATTTATAGATTAATAAAAATGATATTGTATAAAACTTACTTAACTTGTTTCATTTACATTATACAAAGTATGTATTTTAAAATAATATAAGCTTATTTTAATTTGCATTAGTTAAGAATTAAATTTAAAAAACTTTTCATCATTTTAGCACACCTGCATAAAAAAAGGCAAGTATATAATATATTAAAAATAGTTTCTTTTACAAAAATCTTATTTGACATATTTATAAAATCACGATTTCTATATTAATTAATTTACTTCTTTTATTTACCATATGCGTAATATAAAAGGAATTAAAATATGAAAATTATAATTCATATCACAATAAATTTATTTGATTTTATAATGTTCTAATTTGTACGTACAATAACAGAAAACTTAATTTATATTATACAAAGTAGCAGAAAATTTAACAATAACTATGCTACATAATGCTACTTTTTTATTTGTAAAATACAAAGTAATTAATATAATAAATCAATTAACATCAACATAAATTTTCAAACACCTGGATTTTTTCTTTAAAAATTTTTTCTGCAATAAACATAACTATTAATCAATAAATAAATTTTTTTAATTACTTTAAAACTAAGATACAATATCAAGGTCTATATCTGGATTTTATTTATCTCATAAATAACAACTGCATTCTTGTGTTAATATTACGTTAAAATAACTGATTGACCGTGAAAGTTTTTTATTAAAAACTAAAATAAATTCTTATTATTTACAATAATCTATGTTACTATATACTATCCGATAAAATACTCAGTATGAAACACTATATTATTTTGAAAATGTGCTTTTTTAAAAACCCTTGGTTTTTTTCATCACTTGTTTACATTAAATTTTCTTTAACACTAACTTTATCTATCTTCTATATATAAAAGCGAAAGTTTGTTTATTTGTTTGTTTGTTTGTTTGTATGTTTGTTTGTTTGTTTGTTTGTAGCGAATAGACTCCTAAACTGCCCAGCCGATTTTCATGAAAATTTGTATATAGGGGTTTTTGGGTACGGAAAGAAATCGTGGCCCAAAAATTTTACTCTAACGGACTGCCAAGTTGGGGCTGTGGTGCAAGTATTTAAACTTCTTTGTTCTAAAATGAAAACGGTTTGACCGATTGACTTAAAATTTTGTATACGTGTTGCTCTTTGAGAATTGAGTAGACACTATTAACAGTTTTGGAATTTGTTAACCCATGTCGGGCCGACGGGTGGTCAAAAAAAATGTTGGGTCCAAATTTTGTCCGATTTTACGAAATTCTGCTTTGGCTTAAAAGAAAGCCCCAAAAAAAATTTTGTTGAGTTCCATTAACCCATTGCGGCCAAACAGCTTTTTATAGGTTTTTCCAATACTCTTCTCTAAATTCGAAACGGTTTGACCGATTGACTTCAAATTTTGTATATGTGATGCTCTTTGAGAATTGAGTAGACACTATTAATTGTTTTGGAATTTGTTAACCCATGTCGGGCCGACCGGTGGTTAAAAAAAATTTTGGGCCCAAATTTTGTCCGATTTTACGAAATTCTGCTTTGGGTTAAAAGAAAGCCCAAAAAAATTTTTTGTTGAGTTCCATTAACCCATTGCGGCCGAACAGCTTTTTATAGGTTTTTTCAATACTTTACTCTAAATTCGAAACGGTTTAACCAATTAACTTCAAATTTTGTATACGTGATGCTCCTTGAGAATTGAGTTGACAATATAAACAGTTTTGGAATTTGTTAACCCATGTTGAGCCGACGGGTGTTAAAAAAAAATTTTGGGTCCAAATTTTGTCCGATTTTACGAAATTCTGCTTTGGCTTTAAGGAAAGCCCCAAAAAATATTTTATTGTATTGCATTAACCCGTTGGGACCCAACAGCTTTTTATAGGTTTTTTCAATACTTAACTCTAAATTAAAAACGGTTTGACCGATTTTCTTAAAATTTTGTATACGTGCTCCCCTATGAGAATTGAGTTGACACTATTAACAAATTTGGAATTTGTAAACCCATGTCGGCCCGACGGTTGGTCAAAATAATTTTGGAAGCTAATATTGTCAAAATTTGCGAAGTATTGCTTTGGCTAAAAAGAAAGCCTCAAAAAAATTTTGTTGAGTGATTTGGAAGCAATTGTCAAATTTTGCGAAATACTGCTTTGTCCAAAGAGAAAGTGTAGTTCCGTTAACCCAGTGGGGCACAGTGGCTTTTAATAGATTTTTGCGTTACTTAACCCTAAATTAGAAACGATTTGACCGGTTGACCTCAAATTTTATATGTGTGAAGCAACTTGAAAATGGAGTTGAGAACAGTCGGTCCTACGATTGGTCAAAAAAATTTTTTTGGAAGTAAATTACGTCAAATTTTTGGAAGGTAGTTTGTACTGCTTTGAATTACAGAAAGTTTCAAAAAATCCTAGGATAATCCTAGAAAAATCGTTTGGCGCAGCAACGCGCACCGGGTACTAGCTAGTATACTATATTAAGCTTGGAATTTTAATCAAATAAATGAAAAAACGAGGAAGAGTGTAGTAGAGTAGACTGTGTCAACTCTGGAATACCCGTATGACCGTAACATATACATTATATCATCCAGTTAATTACTTTTGGCAAAATTTCAAACATATAGCTTTATTAGATGTAGTGTAATGCTCATATAAAAGTAGGAGTTGTATGGCAGCTACTCGAACCCTCTGCAGTAGACCAACCAAATTTTGCAGTAAGTTTGGCCATTATACTAAACTATTTTTGGCAAAATTTCAGACACCCAGCTTCATCAGGTGTAGTGTAAAGCTCATATAAAAGAAGGAGTTGTATGGCAGCTACTCGAACCCTCTGCAGTAGACCAACCAAATTTTGCAGTAAGTTTGGCCATTATACTAAACTATTTTTGGCAAAATTTCAGACACGTAGCTTCCATAGGTATAGAGTAATGCTCATATAACATTAGAAGTTGTATGGCAGGTACTCGAACCCGTGGACCAAAGTGGCTGGATTTAAATACCGATTCCGATTTTTGCATAAAAACGAATTTGTGAAATTTCATAATCCTAGCTTCTTTAGTTTTTGAGTTAACGTGATGACGGACGGGCGGACATACATAGCTAAATCGATTTATTCGATTCCTATCCGATCCATATACTTGAGTCTATATCTACCCCCCTCCTTCTCTGCGTCACAAACGTAATGGCAAATTTATTATATCCTTTGACTATATAGCCATACGGGTATAAAGAGTTGGTGAGACCATACCAACGTGTAAAATAAATATTTTAAAACTCGAATTATTATAAATATTTCAAACACTAAATAATTATGGTAATACTAATTAATACCTTTAGTTAATATTATTCATTAAATAAATGACTTCACTAAAGAATAGAAGAAATAAAATTAAAGAGAAAGAAATTACAAGAATTATAAAAAAATACATAAAACATATCATATGTATGCTTTTTATAGGTACGTATTGCGAAATTTTTATTTTATTTTTAACACAAAATAGGGGAATTTAGAACAAAGCAGAATAGAATAAATATATATTTTTTTCAATTAGTTTTACTTTTACACAATACCCATACATGACATTCCTTTTATTTATGAAATGAATTATGATGATTTAAGAAATAAAGTCAAACAAAATCGAAAAATTGAAGGGAAAAAATATATAATTTTCATAATGAAAAAACATGAAAACTATTTTATTGTGATACCATATTCATTTGATAGGTACGAATTGCGAAATTTTTTGAAATAGTTAAAAGGGTATACTGCAAGGGGTAGTGCTAAAAGTATGACGGATTGCATATCGGCAAGATCGGCCAATTCGAAACCAATGAACATAGAACTTAAAATTTGGGATACAGGTGTCTCTTCTTGTTTTCTTTGTGTCCTTGAAATTTGGGATCAATTGAATTCGTGGTTCGGGTAAGCACCCTACTTTGGGAATAGTACTTCCAAAGCAAATAGCCAGAATTTATATGTTTTCAAAATAGTACAACCAGTACTCCAAAGCAAATTTTCGAAATTAATAAAGATAGTAACTTGAAATTAACATAGAAGTTTTAAATTTCGTATAACGGTGTTCTTTCTTATTTCTTTTGTGTCCCTGAAATTTAGACTTAATGGGAGTGGTGGTTCAGATACCTTCTAAGAAATCCCAACATTGTAAAGCTTATATTCGAATTTAATACAGATAGTAACTTTAAATAAAGATAAAATATTCAAATTTAGTAGATGGATTTATTTTCCTCATGTTCCTAAGATGTGGGAACAAATGAACTGGTTCGAGCACCTCCCACGCTCCTCCCAAGATCTAACAAGCGTATCTTCAAAATTAATAAAGATAGAAACTTTCAATTTGATACACGAGTGTTCCGTTTTGTTTCCATTACGTTCCTCACACAGAGATTAATTGGAGTCGTGAATCAGGTGCTTCTCAAACTCTTACAAAGATCTAGCAAGTATATCTTCGAAATTAATAACGACAGAAATCTGAAATTTTAAACACGAGTGTTTTTTTCTATTTGCTTTCTTCTTTAACACTTTTATATTTTTAATAGGCTTAGAAGGTAATTTTAATTTAATATATGCTGCGTAGAGGTTCTATGGAGTGTCTCTTTTGAGTAGCTTTATAGCATCAATGAGCGTAGTATGCGAACGGGTATCCTGGTACGTTGGCCTAGCCTCTACTACACCAAGTCAAATCTCTCTCATGTTGGTCACCCCTGTTACGTCGAGAATTCCTGCCGGAAGATTTGGTACCCAACCCAGGTGGAGTAAGTAGGACCGACAAACCAACGAGATTTTCGCGGGTTGTCTTATGTATTCTAAAAATTGGCTTCATTTAGGAGCGTCTGTACCAAGAATTAGCGGTTCCGGGCGGGTGCCTCTCTTAAAAAAAGCGGCTTGCTATATAAACGTGTAAGAGATGTGTCGGTCCATCCAAAAGACAAGTCTGTTTACGCGAAAGTCGGAACGGAAAACTCTGATTTATAACGAGTCATGGGACGGCATGGCATTGGGGTAGGAAATGAATATGGCGAAAGCCTCGTGGATTTTAACAATTACCGCCAGCTAGTCATTGGCAGTACGCTGCTTCCACATAAGTCATGTCATAAGGAAACATGGTTGTCCCTAAATGGTCAAACTGAAAACCAAATTGTCCACTTCATTGTTCAGCAGAAGTGGAGGAAATCTAAACGTTCGAAATAAGAGGAGCGCTGGCGTTGGAAGCGATCAACATTTAGCTGTTGCGCAAAAGCAGTTAGCAACTGCAGCTGTCTAAAGGCGAAATCAAGAACACTCTTCGATGTCGAAGCGTTAAAAAACCCCGCAATATATGGAAATTTTGTAAGAAAGCTCCTAGAAAGGGCATCAAAATTGAATGAAGCAAATAAACGAGTGGACGGGGCAGTTTCTTTAGATAAAAAATTGGGATAAAGTAAAACAATCATTTATAGAAACTGGAAGAGAAACAATACCCCGAATTCCGCAGCAAAAAGCCCGGTGGATCTCACAAATTTCGTAGGACAGCATAGCCAGGCGTAAGGAGCCAAAAAAAAAATAAGCTCTGAACAGGATCCGCGGCTATTTAGTGAGCTTCGCAGCGAGTAAAAGAAATCACATAAAATTGCGCAAAAAAGTTAAAGACGAGGCAGAAGGAAACAAATAGAAAACTTAATTACAGAAGCAGAGATAGCAGAAAGAACAGATGGCAGCATATAAGATAACAAAAATTATTTCAGGTCAAAGGGAACAAATAGAAAACCTTGTTACGGAAGCAGAAATAGCATCAAGAAGAGATGATGGTAAAGCCTTATATAAGATAACGAAATATCTTTCATATCATTCAACAGAGCAGTAAGATATTATCTTAGACGATGATGGAAGGCTTCTGGTGTGGAGTGGATGCATGATCAATTACGGAGGTGGAAAGACTACTTTTGCCGTTTGCTAAACAAAACTTTTATACAGTAATCTGTATCAGAAATATCTGAAGATCCTGAGTGCGCCGACCACACAGGGGTATTAGTACAGCACAACCCACGAAACCTGAAATCGAAAGTGCCGTTTCGCTCTTCAAAGATAACAAAGCTGCAGGAATTGACCAAATACCAGCCGAACTTCTAAAAGCAGACATCTCTGCAACGGCACATATACTTCTCCCATTGATTCAGGCTATATGGGAAGAGGAAAAGTAACCGAGTAAATGGAAAGAAGGAGTTATTGTTAAGCTAGCGAAATAAGGTAACCTGAAGCATTGCAATAACTGGCGCGGTATAATGCGGTTATCTGTCTTCTTGAAAATAATGGCAAATATTATACTCGAAAGGATCAAAAGCAAGATTGAAAATATATTGAAAAGATATCAAGCTGGCTTTCGCAGTGGTTACTCTTGTGTTGACCATATCAACACGTTGCGAATAATACTCGAACAATCAAGAGAATTCGCATCGCCGTTTTATCTAATGTTCGTAAACTTCGAGGAGGCTTTTGATCGAGTAAAACGAGAGTATATATGGAGAGCTCTTAGTAAGTGGTGTATTCCGGAGCAAATTATTGCCATAATTAAGGAATCCTACGAAAATGCGAGGTATCGAATCTTACACAACTGACAGTTAACTGATTTGTTTAAGGTGCTATGATTGAATTCCAGGTGCGAAAGAGAAAATGGCGATGGATCAGATATATCTTGGTGAAACCAGAAGAAAACATTGCAAGGCAATGTTTTGAGTGGAATCCACAAGGCAGACGATGAGTGGGTAGACCAAGGAAAACTGGGAGAAGTACTGTTTTAAAAGAGGCAGAAGCGCAACGCAAAACGTAGTTACAGCTAAAAGAAATTGCTAAGGATCGTGAAAAGTGGAAAGGATTTGTTGACGCCCTATGTCTCACAGGATCCAGGTAGTAAGTAAGTGAAAAAATGTTAAACGAATTAAATCTGAAAATAAATTTAAGTTATAGTGTTTTCAGTTTTAAATCATAAAACCGAAAAATTTAAAGAAAATTCATTACGAATTGCACCCAAACGGCTTAATATATCGCTACAAAATAATTTAATTTAAATTTTGCACAACAGAGTAACACATGATTATACATCATACAATTTGTCAAATGATCCAGAAATTTAAACGCCCTCACACCTAATCAGAGATCTCAAATCTATTGACGAGAAGGTAAAGTGATTAGAAGGTAATTATATTCTAATATAAAAAATATTATATATTATATTTTATAAATAAAAAGCTAAAATATTTTTTTAAAAAACGGCTAAATTTCTTTTTTTCAATTATAATTATATCATATTTTATTGAATTATTATCATAGGTAGTATATAATTAAGACGTTGCGTACTAAACCTAAATTGTGTTCAAATGTACTTCCTGCATGTAAGTTTTATATCTTTATATATATATATTGTGAAAAAAAATGAAAAATAAAATATAGTTTAAATAAAAACACAATTTTTATATTTAAACAATTTATTGATTTTTATACCCTACACCTATAGAATAGGTAAAGGGGTATATTAACTTTGGTATGGTGTTTGTAACCACCTAAAGGAAGCGAGCTAGATATGGAAAAGTATATATATTTGTGATCAGCGTGACCGCCTTAGTCGATATAGCCATGTCCGTCCGTCCGTCCGTCCGTCCGTCCGTCCGTAGGCACGATAACTCAAAAAATAATGGAGCTATCTTGATGAAATTTTAACTGTAGGTTACTAGGACTGAAAGTACGGCGGGGATTGCATATGGGCGAAATCAGCAAATGGGTTCGGATTCTGGACCTTTTAATCGGTTTCAGGGCTAACGAACAAATATAAAAAATCACGATAACTCAACAACTAATGACGCTATCTTCATCAAATTTGTGCTGTAGGTTACTAGTAATGAAAATACTTCGGGAATTGCGTAAGGTCGAGATTGGACCATGGGTTCGGAACCTAGAACTTTTTGATCGAATTTAGGCCAAACGAGCATAATTCCGAAACCAATGAAGATAGAACCTCCAAATTTAGTATCAGGGTGTCCCTTCCTATTTCCTAAGTGTCTTGTGAATTTGGGTCCCATTGGAGTAGTGGGTCGGGGACCAGCCACACATTTCCGAAGACCTTAAAGCATATCTTTAAAATTAAAAAAGATAACAACTTGAAAAAATGTAGAAGCTTCCAATTTGCCACAAGGGTGTTCTTTACTATCTCTTGCGTGTTCCCCTAATTTGGGATCAATTGGAGTGGTGGTTCTGTACCCCTCTCAGACCTCCCAAGTTTTAAAGGCTTATAATCGAAATTACTAAAAATAGTTACTTAAAATTAAGATGGACCGTTCAAATTGTGTACGAGGGTTAACTAGTACTATAAGTACAGCGCGGACTATATAAGGGCGAAATCAGCCCAACGGTTCGGATTCCGGACCTTTTAATCGATGTCAGGGCTAAGGAACATATATAAAAAATCACGATAACTCAACAACTAATGAGGCTATCTTCATGAAATTTGTGCTGTAGGTTATTGGCAGCGAAACTACGGCGGTGATTACGTACGGTGAGGATTGGACAATGGGTTCGGAACTTAGAACTTTTTGATCGAATTTAGGCCAAACGAGCATAATTCCGAAACCAATGAAGATAGAACCTCCAAATTTGGTATCAGGGTATCCCTTCCTATTTCGTAAGTGTCTTTGAAATTTTGGCCCCATTGGAGTAGTGGATCGGGGACCAGCCACTCAGTTCTTAGGCCCTTAAAGCATATTTTCGAAATTTTTTTTTTTTTTTTTTTTAAGCGCTAAGTGTTCAACTGTTAGGCTAATTAGCCTGTCTATACCATAGGTACATGTTGGAACAGGGGGGTCATATTATATTCGTGTTATTAGAATTGGTCTTATTGAATTCCACATACAATTTAAACATGAGACAGTACTAGGCCTTATAACATGTAGAAACGTCTTAGATTTTCAATATTTACAATTCTATTTTTTGTTTATATTGTAATATTTTATATTTTACTTATATGGTATTCTATATCTGCGAGTTATATTATTTAATTAAATTATTTGTTTATATTTTGCATTTGTTTATATTTTTATATTAAAGTATTTTTTATTAAAGATTTATAATTATTAATTATTGATTATGCCATTAATTTGAACCTAATGGCGAATGGTAACTGAGTCGAGTCGAAAACCAGAAAAGTTTTTTCACTTTCACTAGAATTCGAACCCGGGCCCTTCTGCATGAAAGGTCGGCACTTAACCACTGTGCCACCCAGCTGTTAATAAAGATAGTTACTTGAAACAAATGTAGAAGCTTCCAATTTGCCACAAGGGTGTTCTTTACTATTTCTTGCGTGCCCCCCTAATTTGGGATCAATTGGAGTGGTGGTTCAGAACCTCTCTTAGACCCCCCAATGTGTAAAAGCTTATCATCGAAATTAATAAAACTAGTAACTTAAAATTAAGATAGAGCGTTCCAATTGTGTACAAGGGTTAACTAGTATTGAAAGTATGACGGGACTGCATATGGGCGAAATCGTACCATAATTTCGGGTCCTGGAACCCTTGAAAAGTTCAAGGACTAACAAACATATATCTTAAAAACACCATAATTCAAAAAATAATGCCGGTATTTAGATGAAATTTAACAGTAGGTTACTAGTAATGAAAGTACCATGGGAATTGGTTGTGGTCGAGTTTAATTTCGAAACCAAAGAATATATTTCCTATGTCCTATGTGTCTCCGAAATCTAGACTTAATTGTAATGGTTCAGTTATGTTCAAAGGTACTTGCTGCATTTATGTAAAATTTATTTTTATATTTAAATGAATTATATGAAAAGGTGTAAATTTTTAATTGTATTTTAGAAATACATTTATTGCATATTTTGCGTTTATAAGTTTTTCTATTAGGTATATAAACTAACCATTTAAAATAATTGCAATTTTTAAAAATTTGGATTATTAAATATATTATGCTTTGATTATCTTTTTATCACAAAATTTAATAATTAGAATTTTTTCATTTTGTAATTGAATTGGAATAAATATATTTTCATTTATTTCAAGTTTGTTTGTTTTTTAATATTTTTAAATAGATAAATTAGTAAGAATTTGTAGTATTTTTTAATAGATAGGGTAATTAGAAAATGTTTTTAGTATTATACAGTTAATTTGGTTAGCTATGTCTTACGATCAAATTAATAACAGCTTCTATGGTGTTAAAATGACTTATGGATATGTCCTTAAATTTGAACCAAATAGGTGTAGGGTATTTCTAAGTCGGTTGCACCGACTGACTGTTTCTTTACTTGTTTATTTTTAATACCGTTTTAAAGAATGGTGAAACTTAGACTAAATTAAAAAAGAAGTTTTCAATATATATTTTAAAATTAATTTCTTTTTAAAATTACAAAACAAAATTATTATTATATTATCTTTTTTTATTTTTCATTACTTATCCTAAAAAAAAAATACAAATTGCTTAATACAAAAAAATATTTAACATCGGTTTCCGATATTGCAACACACAAGAAGAAAAAGAATTTATTTTTGTTGTAATTTGACACTTAAATAAATATCAAACGTTTTGGTTCCAAAACGAAATTACAACATATTTAGAATGAAAAAAAAAACTATGTCATATAACAACGTTCATTAACATTTCAATTTTTTTTTTTTTTTAATGAAATATGATCTAGTATCAAATCGTTCAGTTTAGTTTAATATTTGAGTACTTGAATAATAAAAAAATTATATTTGTTGCGTTAGGTCAGGAGACCTATAATTGTTATTTATTACGTAATGAAGATAATTAAAATATATTTGTTTGGAAATTTATATTAAGGAAAATATCATATTAAGTATTTTAAAAAATAGAAATTATGTTTTGATAACGAAATTTACATATTCTGGTTCTGAGAATTTGCTTGAATGATCTTGTTCAAGATTTTGTTAGATGGATATATGACTTGTATGAAAAGATTAAAATTTGTCATTGTATGTTCGAAATACATTTATTGCATGTCTTGCGAAAGGAAATTATATTTTAATAAAAAGCCTATTATGTATTAAATTCTCAATTTGTCATTGTATTTTAGAAATACATTTATTGCATGTCTCTATTACATCTTGGTAAATATACTAGAAATTTAAATTATTTTCAATTTTTAAAAATTAAAATTACCAATGCTTTCGGTTGCTTTTAGTTTACATTAAAAACTGTCAAATTATATTAACCTTCATACATACATCATCACAAATTAGTTTTGTATATACATTATGTATACACTATTACTTTTAGTTTAAATGAAAATTAGAATCACAAATATCAGGAGAATTATGATTGTAATACTTAATTATAACGGAAGTGATCAAACTTCCATATCATTAATAGCAATATTTTAATCTGAAATTAATCTTGTCATTACGTGTAACCTGGATCAGGTCATATTTTAAAGCAAAATAAATAGGAATATTATCAATTCATAAAGTAAATCACTTCAGAATTTTTCAAATTAAAAGAATTAAACTATTAAACATTTAATAATAAATAATTTTTAATATTTTTGAATAGACAAATAATTTAGAAAGTGTTTTTAGAATTATAAAATTAATTTTATTTTATAATAATTATGTCTATATATATTTTAATTTTGTCTTACGATCAAACTAATAAAAGTTTTTATAGTTTTAAAATTACTTATGGACTATTAATTAAATTTAAACCAATTAGGTGTAGGCTATTTCTACTGTTTCCGTACTTGTTTTTTTTACTTAGTTTGTTAACTTTTTTATTATGTAACACACTCCACACAAGCAAAATTGCTGTAAGGGAAAAATATTGTAATATAAAAAGGTTTAAAAAAAAATTATTAATTTAATGATCTTATTAAAGTTTTTGATTTATTTATTTAAAAAATAAAAAATTCTAATGCTAGGAACACAATTAAAAAATGGAAACAGAACAAAACGTTCTTGTTCCAAATTTGAAGCTTCTATTTTTATAAATATCGTACATATGCTAGTTAGGTCTTGAGCGGCGTGTAAGAGTTATCCGAACCACCACCAAATGTCATCCCAAGTTCGGGAGACAAAACGAAAACGTGGAAGAACGCGCCAGTATCAAACTTTAAGTTTCTATCTTCATGAATTTTGAAGGTATTCTTATTAGATCTTAAGGGGATAGTGAGAAATATCCGAACTACCAATCCAATAAAACCAAACTTCGGAAACACGGAGAAAATGGGAAGAAAACCTTTGTGCCAAATTTAAAGGTTCAATCTCTATTTTAAGTTGCTTTTTTTTATTAATTTCGAAGTAAGCTTTTAAATCTTGGGACAGGTGTTAGGGAGCCTGAACGCAACTTTATTGAGCTTTAATTAGGGGGCACAAATGAAACTGTAAAGACCCTAAACCACATTTGAAGCTTCTACATTTATTTCATGTTACTATCTTTATTAGTTTCGAGGATATGATTTAAGGTTTTGGGTTTTGCATGGGTCGTACCCGAACTATAACTACATTTGGTCCTAAAGTCCAAATTTAAATGGTGTTGTTTTATTTATTTTATATATAATTACATAATATATATGGAATAAATAAGCAATTAGAACAGAATAATCTTTGTTTTTTCGATAATCTTGAATTTGCTTTCCTTCCGTAGTAGATCGGTTAATGGTTTAGCAATCACGACGTAGTCTCGTGTAAACCTCCTAAAGTACGATAAGAGTTCTTAAAATCTTTGAAGGCACTTTTGATTAATGGGCGTTTTGAAATTAGCGACCGTCTTCGTCTTTTCCAGTGAGGGTCAGATACTCCCGCCTTCAATGACGTACCAAAGGAAATTTTTTTTCTTTCGCAAAAATGGTCATTTTTGACACTTAACCCGTAATCCAATTGCGAATGCGATTTCCAGCACCTGTTTTAAGCTCCTGATACCCTCTTCTTTATCTTTTACTGGTATTACGATGTCGCCAATGTAAACGACAAGCTTAATTTGTTGAATAAGATCTCTAAAAATAGCGAAGATATATCTTGAAAACACGGACGGAGAGTTGGGAATATACATGTTCATAGAAATGCCGAAAGGTACACGGAATTTGAAATGTCCGTGGTGTGTGACGAACGACGTGTATTTCCTGGAACTTAGATAAAACGTACCAGTTTTACCATCCTTTTTGGACACAAGTAATATCGGTAAAGCGTACTCTGACGTACTAGGTTGAATTATCTTTTTGTCCAGCCACTCGTCTATTTGGTGCTCTACCTAACATTAATCAGCATACGACAGTCATCTAGACCTATTTTCATTTCGATCGGGGCCAACCGAGGGCTTATTCAGGTTGTATAAATCGAAATTTGGTGTCGGACCTGTCTCTTGTATTAAGTATAATCCCTGAATCACCTCGGTAAAAGTCTCTTTCCGGCACACAGTCGTTTCTGCTTTTTCTTCACCTACACATTCTATCTTTTCCGAGCTTTCAATCACCTTAACTGACTGACATACTTTTCCTTCAACTCTCCCTACATCAAGTGTCTTTTGAAATATAGCCCCATCTTCACACATAACGATTTCTACAGCTTTTAAAACGCTACTTCCTAATATAGCAGAATGAGTCATGTCGCTTTCCTTAACGACATGGAATCTAACTTCTTAACTAATGTGATCAATGTTGATGTCAAGGATTAAACTCCCCAAAGTCACTAGCTCCGCTTCCTTTAGGCCTACTAAGGTTCTCCTATCCAAGTCCAACTTTAAGTGTCCGAGGCTTTCAAATACATCTTTACGCATCAGACATAACTCTAACCCCGTGTCTACTAAAGCTGAGAAGCTTGAACCGTTACACTTCACCATAAAGATCAAGTTGCTACATTTCCCAATTGAATTGGTATCTTTATTAAATTCAGTCATAAGGTTCACATTATGTGCCTCCGTCTTAATATTTTTGACAGGGTTTTTGTTGAGCTGGGTACACTCGAAAGATCGATGACCCCGTTAGTCACAACGAAAGCATCTATATTCCGTACTCGGGCAGCCTTTCGCAATATGACCGTCGACCGTTTATCAAGTATTCAATGATGCTTTCTTGTTCTAAATTAACGGGGTTCCCTAACTCCATTAGGTAATATAAGTATTCGCGGAGAGTTTCAAGTGGCTTTTTGCGTCTTCGTTGTAATAAACGATGAACCTCGGCTGAGGAAAGTTTCGTTCCAAATTCGTCTAACAAGATTTCTTTTAGATCGTCTTACGTTTTCACATGTAACTGACTTCGGAAAAACCGCTTGGCCGCTCCTTTCAAAAGCTGTTTTCCATAAATGAACTTCTGTATCTCGTTCCAGCCCAGTGTTTCCGCATTGTATTCAAATTCTGCTATCCATTGATTTACATCTGCGGAGCCGCTGCCGCAAAAGGGCGAAAAACCTTCCTCTACATCTCGTAACGTAAAGTTACTTCTGATCATTGGAGTCGTACGAACACTGACAGTACTCCTACATGTTGTATCGCTACCCGAATCGTCCGATTCTGGGATTTCACCGCCTTCTACGTGAAAGTGTTTATGTAGTCTTATTTGCTAAGTCATGCTTTCTGCCTATTGTAAACACACCGAGCTCCCTTAGTTGTCCCCTCAAACCTTCAACATTAAATGCGTAGATCGTTGCAACATCCCTACTTCCGAATAACTAAAACACTATTCACCAAGATAAAAGCCCAGATCCCAGATAAAATGTGTAACGGAGGTAAGTTGACAGAACAAGGAGGGAAAAAAAGTTGACCGAACAGTAAAGTCTAAAAGCTTACCTCTTTCAGTTAATTTAACCTCTACGAGAAAACAAACAATCCGACTTGGGCTCATCAAATGCAGTTAATATATACTGTATGTACTTATTAATTATATTTAATTATTAAATAATTATTTAAAAATATTTATTTCAAAACTAAACGAAAATCTTAATATAAAATCTTATTAAAACTGATTTTAAGTCAAGACTTTATTGTACCTTAATATGAATTTCATTTAAGTCTAGAATTATTCAACTATAAAATATTATTTTATTGGTTAACCTATAATTAAGTTAACTGTAAATATTTTCTTTTTCCCTTCTTTTCTAAATTTTATTATTTTATTAATCAATTTTCGGTTAAGTTTAATTTTTAAAAGAAAAAAAAAAGTTGTTTAATACATTGAACTTATTCAATTCCAAAATAAATTATTGCTATATTCCGAAATAAAAAAAAAAAAATTTTAAATTCAATTACTTATTCAATTGTGATCATATCTTTATAGAAACCAAATAAACGTCACACAGGTTAATATACTAAATATAATATTCCAATTAATTAAAATTAATGTAAAACATCCAAAGTGCATGCACAGTAACGTTTCCATATGTTAATAATTCACGAAATATACATATTTTTAGGAGAAACCAATAACTACACATGCTATATATTACCGGTGCATGATATTACCATTTCGTATAGGTAGTATTATATTATTTAATCTAAATGTTTCATTAAACTTTTGACGAAGCAATACATTTAAATGAAAAGCTTACAAACTCAAATCGGTAATGTATGACACTTTCGATTTTTACATTTTACAATGTATTATTCTTTATAATTTCTTATAATTGTTATACCTTTATGACTATATAGTCAAAGGGTTTAATAAATTTGCCATTACGTTTGTGACGCAGAGAAGGAGGGGGGGGGTAGATATAGACTCAAGTGTATGGATCGGATCAGAATCGATAAATTAATCGATTTAGCTTTGTATGTACGTTCGTCTGCCCGTCCGTCTGTCCGTCCGTATGTCGTCCGTATAGTTAGGATCTTGAAATTTTCGCAAATACGTTTTTTTGCAATAGCCGACATCGCTATTTAAACCCAGACATTTTGGTCCACGGGTTCGGGTAGCTCCTATACAATTTCTTTTTTTATATGAGTATTACTCTAAACCTATTACAGCTGCGTGTCTGAAATTTTGCTAAAAATAGTTTAGTGTAATGGCCAAAGTTTCTGCAAAATTTGCTTGGTCTACTGCAGAGGGTTGGAGTAGGTGCCATACCACTCCTTATTTTATATGAGCATTACACTACACCTAATGAAGCTGGGTGTCTGAAATATTCCACTCTATATTATTCAACAATTTATTATGTATTCTTAATATTAAATTTTGCTTGAAATGAACTTAACTTAACTACAATTATTTATTCATTATTAACTTTTAATCTAATATATAAAGGAGAAAATTTGTTTGTTTGTTTGTTTGTTTCTTCAGGATTCATGTGACAACCACTGGTCCGAATGTCACAAAATTTTAAAGGAATTATTCTGACAGCCCGGAGGTGACATAGGCTATGTCACATTGTTATCAATCTATAGGCTATCATCAATAATAAACAGTCAACAGGTTGCGGCTCCAGAGCCGTTTATGCTTTTTCGTTTTTGGATGTCGATTCAAAACGGTTTGACCGATTGACTTGAAATTTTTCACAAATGTTGCTCTTAGCAACCGAAATTATTTGTATAAATTTTGCTCGAATAAATTAACCCATTTCGGCCAGGAGGCTGCAAAAAGTTTTAGTTAAGTTCGATTAACCCGTTTTCCACGATGACGCCATGAAGTTCTATAAATTTTATTTGCTTAAACGATTAAAAGAATTTTATTGAAAATTTTGTATCAGCATTTTAATTACAAAAACCCATTGCGGTTAATTTGGTTTTGACCTGTTTACGCGTTTTGCACAAAGATTCAATGGAATTTTCAAATTTTTGGTAGTAACGCAAGTATAATATCTTTAAATTTAAATAACGTAACATTTTCCTTCTCTAAATTTTTTCGTAAGTCTTTGTTTTTTATCTACTTTACAGTTGTTGTTTTTAAAAAAAGATTTCAGTGTAAAATTGCAGTTTTCTTCAAATAAAATTTAAAATCAAAAAAATTTAATTTCGTATATATTATGCGAAATTATAATTTATAGTATTTTAAAACAGTTTTTCCAAGAAACAAGCCTACATTTCTCTCATAAAATCATAAACAAACGAGCAAGAGCGTGTTTGTATGTAGCGAATAGACTCCTAAACTGCCCAGCCGATTTTCATGAAAATTTGTATATAGAGCTTTTAGGTACGGAAAGAAATCGTGGCCCAAAAATTTTGCTCTAACGGACCGCCAAATTGGGGCTGCGGTGCAAGTATTTAAACTTCTTTGTTCTAAAATGAAAACGGTCTTTGAGAATTGAGTAGACACTATTAACAGTTTTGGAATTTGTTAACCCATGTCGGGCCGACGGGTGGTCAAAAAAAATTTTGGGTCCAAATTTTGTCCGACTTTACGAAATTCTGTTTTGGCTTAAAAAAAAGCCCCAAAAAAATTTTGTTGAGTTCCATTAACCCATTGCGACCCAAAAACTTTTTATAGGTTGTTTTAATACTTTACTCTAAATTCGAAACGGTTTGACCAATGGACTTCAAATTTTGTATACGTGATGCTCCTTGAGAATTAAGTTGACACTTTTAGCAGTTTTGGAATTTGTTAACCCATGTCGGGCCGACTGGTGGTCAAAAAAAATTTTGATTCCAAATTTTGTCCGATTTTAGGAAATTCTGCTTTGGCTTAAAAGAAAGCCCCAAAAAAAAATTTTGTTGAGTTCCATTAACCCATTGCGGCCCAACAGCTTTTTATAGCTTTTTTCAATACTTAACTCTAAATTAGAAACGGTTTGACCGAGTTTCTTCAAATTTTGTATACGTGCTTCCCTGTGAGAATTGAGTTGACACTATTAACAGTTTTGGAATTTGTTAACCCATGTCGGGCCGACGGGTGGTCAAAAAAATTTTGGGTTCAAATTTTGTCCGATTTTACGAAACTCTGCTTTGGCTAAAAAGAAAGCCCCAAAAAAATTTTGTTGAGTTGCATTAACCCATTGCGGCCCAACAGCTTTTAATAGGTTTTTTCAATACTTAACTGTAAATTCGAAACAGTTTGACCGATTTTCTTCAACTTTTGTATACGTGCTCCCCTGTGAGAATTGAGTTGACACTATTAACAGATTTGGAATTTGTTAACCCATGTCGGCCCGAAGGTTGGTCAAAATAATTTTGGAAGCTAATATTGTAAAAATTTTCGAAGTACTGCTTTGGCTAAAAAGAAAGCCTCAAAAAAATTTTGTTGAGTTCCATTAACCCATTGCGGTCCAACAGCTGTTTATAAAGTTTTTGGTTACTTTACTCTAAATTAGAAACGGTTTAACCGATTTTCAAATTTTGTATATGTGTTCCGTTTTGAGAATGAAATTAACTCTTTTAGCAGACTTGCAATTGCTTAACCCATGCTGGCCCAACGATTGACAAAAAAAAGATTTGGAAGCTATACTGCTTTTCCCAAAGAGAAAGTGTAGTTCCGTTAACCCATTGGGGCACAGTGGCTTTTTATAGATTTTTGCGTTACTTAACTCTAAATTAGAAACGATTTGTCAAATTTTATATGTGTGAAGCAACTTGAAAATGGAGTTGTGTGTGTTAACAGTGGGTCCTACGATTGGTCAAAAAAATTTTTTGGAAGTAAATTACGTCAAATTTTGGAAAGTAGTTTGTACTGCTTTGAATTACTGAAAGTTTCAAAAATTACTAGAATAATCCTGGAGAAGTCGTTTTAAAAAGATTGCTTTCATATATTTTAAAATTTACACGTGTAAATTGTGTGCAATTTTTGTGTTAACTTTTTGCAGTAACATCAACTTCAATTAAACCTCCATTGAGAGGCGCAGCAACGCGCACCGGGTATTAGCTGATTATTAAATAATAACAATAAAAATTCAAGGAACACCAAATTGTCAAGAAGCAGAAGAAAAACGTATAGAAAAATTAGAGATAATTGTTCAAACTGTTTTGCAAACGGTTTTTTAAAGTTTTTGTTTCGTAATCGGTTAAAAGAACTCGACAAAACATTTTTTTAAACATTCCCCTAATTCAAAAATGTTTTACCTACTTTTAAAAAATTAGACGTAATTTACACACAAATTTTTTTTTGATGCCGATCCCAATTTGTCTAATCTTGATTTGATCTGGACACTTGATGAGAATGTTAATAAAGTGAATATTACTGGATATTTTTTTGAATGTCTTGCTAAAAATCACAATTTGTGAAACCTGGATTGGACACTGTATACTCGATAAGTATTTTTTAGCAAATTTTCAAAAAAATTTGTAAACTTATATATGTAGTAACTTATTCATCAGTGTATGTTTTTCTAATATAAACGTTATCATTGAACTCAAACATTATAATTCACACTTGTTAACAGCTTTTCTTGAGAGCATTGGGACCTCTAAGTATTGATTTCATTATTAGTCATAATTACTAAATTGATGAAATAACTAAATTATAATATGATCATATTTTTATATATATATTTTTATAAAAATCTTTACTGAAAAGCCCTATATAATTTTTAAAATGTGGTCTTAAAAACCCTTGGTTTTTTTCATCACTTGTTTTTATAACGGCGATATTACAGGATATTTTGATGAATAAATCCAGTAATGTTGCTGGATACTTTGATCTCGTATCCCGGACGAGCCCCGTTCGGGGCTAATAATTAATTAAATATGTTTTGCCACTTCTACTGACTATCCCCACATATAAAATTAAGACATTCTGTACGATACTTAAGTTGTGTTCCTGCATGTATGTAAAATTTATTATTATATTTAAATGAATTATATGAAAAGTTCTAAATTTGACATTGTATTTTAGAAATACATTTATTGTATATTTTGCGTTTATAAACTTTTCTAATAGGTACATAACCTAACACTTTTTATTTAAGATTTATTTCAAGTTTTTTTGTTTTCTAATATTTTTATACCCAACACCTATAGAATATGTAAAGGGGTATATTAACTTTGGTATGGTGTCTGTAACCACCTAAAGGAAGCGAGCTAGATATGGAAAAGTAAATATATTTGTGATAAGCGTGACCTCCATGTCCGTCCATCCGTCCGACCGTAGGCACGATAACTCATAATGAAGCTATCTTGATGAAATTTTAACTGTAGGTTACTAGGACTGAAAGTACGGCTGGAATTGCAAATAGGCGAAATCGGCCCATGGGTTCGGATTCTGGACCTTTTAATCGGTCCAAGAGCTAACGAAAATATATAAAAAAATCATGATAACTCGACAACTAATGACGCAAATTTGTGATGTAGGTTACTAGTAATGAGACCACGACGGCGATTGCGTACGTTCGAAATTGGACGATGGGTTCGGAATTTAGAACTTTTTGATCGAATTTAGGCCAAACAAGCATAATTCCGAAACCAATGAAGATAGAAACTACAAATTTGGTATCAGGGTGTGCCTTCCTATTTCCTTGGTTTCCTTGAAATTTGGGCCACATTGGAATAGTGGATCGGGTATCAGCCACACATTTCTGAAGACCTTAAAGCTTATCTTTAAAATTAATAAAGATAGCAAGTTGAAAAAATGTAAAAGCTTCAAAATTGGCACATGGGCTCTTTACTATTTCCTGTGCGTTCCTCTAATTTTGGATCAATCAGAGTGGTGGTTCAATACCCCTCTTAGACTCCCCAAGGTTTAAAAGCTTATCATCGAAATTAGTAAAAATAGTAACTTAAAATTATGATAGAACGTTCCAATTGTGTAGAAGGGTTAACTAGTATTGAAAGTATGACGAGGACTGCATATGGGCGGAGTCGTATCATGGTTTCGCGTTCTGGAACCTTTGAAAATTTAAGGACTAACGAACGGATATGTTAATATCTAAGGATTTAACGGATATGTTAATATCTAATATTTAAGAATATGTTAAAAGCAGTATAACTCAAAAAATAATGCCGCTATTTTGATGAAATTCAAACTCTAGGTTCCTAGTAATGAAAGTACCGTGGGAATTCGTTCTGGTCGAGTTCAGACAATGAGTTCGGATTCTAGAATCTTTTGATCCATCTGAGGCCAAACGAGTATAATTTCGAAGCCAAAGAATATATTTCCTATTTCCTATGTGTCCCCGCAATTTAGACTTAAATGTAGTGGTGGTTCAGGTGGCTCCTAAGAAAAATTAAAAAGCTTATCTTGGAAATTCATGAAGATAGGAACTTTATTTGATACACGAGGGTTCTTTCCTATTTCCGTTTTTATTTAACACTTTTATATTTTAAAAAGGCTACGAAAATTACCTTAAAACATATTTTGTTTTATATTTTATAAATTAAAAACAAACTATTTTTTTAATATACGATTAAATTCCTTATTTTTAATTTTTATTATATCATATATTTTATCAAATTATTACCATAGGTGATATATAATTAAGACATTGGGTACAATACTTAAGCTATATTCAAAGGTACTTGCTGCATTTATGTAAAATTTATTGTTATATTTAAATGAATTATATGAAAAGTTCTAAATTTGTAATTATATTTTAGTAATGCGATTATTGCATATTTTGCGTTTATAAGGTTTTCTAATAGGTACATAAACTTGCAATTTAAAATAATTGCAATGTTGAAAAATTTTAATTATTAAATATATTATGCTTTGATTAGCTTTTTATCGCAAAAATTAATAATCCATTTTTTATCGCTTATAATATATTTTTATTTATTTCAAGTTTTTTTGCTTTTTAATATTTTTAAATAGATAAATTAGTAAGAATTTGTAATATTTTTGAATAGATAAAGAAATTAGAAAATATTTTTAGTATTATAAACTTAATTTGGTTAGCTATGTCTTACGATCAAACTAATAAAAAAAAAAATTTTATGGTTTTAAAATGACTAATAGACTTCCCTTTAAATTTTAACGAAATAGGTATAGGGTATTTCTAAGTCCGTTACACCGACTGACTGTTTATTTAATTGTTAAATAGATAAATTAGTAAGAACTTTTAATATTTTTGAAAAGATAACGTAATTAGAAAATGTTTTTATTAATATAAAATTAATTTGATTAGCTATGTCTTACAATCAAATTAATAAAAGCTTTTATGGTTTTAAAATGACTTATGGACTTCTGATTAAATTTGAACCAAATAGGTGTAGGGTATTTCTAAGTCGGTTGCACCGACTGAGTGTTTCTTTACTTGTTTTTTATATTTTTATACCCGGGCATACATATATGATCAAGGAGTATATTAAAATTGTTCTTCCGTTTGTAACGCATTGATCTAGAAGAGCTGGATATAGTGTCAAGAGTATGTAATTTTGTAATTGCATTTTTTTTTTTTTTTTTTTTTTCTTTATTAATTCAAATATTTTAAATACATACTTATAACATAATTATGAATTATAATTAAGTTTACAAGCCGTAGCCGTAGCTATGTGGCTTTATGATTTATTTTTAAAAATAAGTGTCTATTTTAAATTTATTTATTAGCATTTATGTTTATATATTTATTATTAAAAACAATTTTAATTAATTAAAAAATATCGTAAAGATTAACATCGTGTTAGCAATTAACTTACGTTTAATAAAAAGCATAATAATATTATTATTTCAAAAGTATATTATAAAAAAAAACAAAAAATCAAAATTTCAACTATTAGTAAAGATGAATTTCTTTACTTCTCTTTTAAATTTTCCTACACTATCTACATTTTTCAACTCGTTTGGCAATTCATTATACAATTTCAAACAGTTATACAAACAATTATTTTTTTGATGATTCGTTCTGAAGAGACTAAGATAAAAATTCGATTTATTTCTTGTGTTATGTGAATGAACATCAACACTTCTATGTAATATGAAATTATGCTTAATGTGATTGTTCACAATTTTGAACGCTGTTATATATAACTCGTATTTGCAGATTGACGAAAAGCTAAAATACTTATCATTGTATAGTAAATTAGTTGGGTACCTAACTGGATAATTATGTATAATTTTAATTACTTTTTTATGAATTATGACTAATTTATTTAGCGAAGATTGTTGAGCATTGCTCCAGATTGGGTTTAAGTAAGTAATATTTGATAGTATGTAGGAGGAATAAATAATATATAACGTATCGTAGTTGAAATATTTACGCATTCGCCTCAAAATAAAAACAAAGGGTATAATCTTCTTTATTATGTTGTCTATATGGTTGCACCATTTTAATTTGTTATCTATTATTAAACCTAAATAATTAAAATGTTGAACGGTTTCAATAATTTCATTGTTGAAACTAAAGTTAATATTTGAAAATTGTTTGTTTTCAAATAACATTATTTTACTTTTTTTTATATTTAGTAACAGACGATGTTTCCTTAACCATTCTTCAACTAATTTAAAATCATGTTTAATATTATTTCTCAATTCATCCTCATCTTTTGAGCAATATTTTAAAACCGCGTCGTCTGCATAAAGCTGTATATGACCCTTTAAATTCAAAAAACATAAGTCATTAATATAGATTTTAAATAGATCTGGGCCGAGAATTGATCCCTGTGGAACTCCTTTTTTAGTAGGTTTTGGTTGACTTAAGCTATTGTTTATTTGCACTTTTTGTTGTCTGTTGAATAAATAGGATTTGAAAAAAGCTATTTGGTTTGGGTTGAAATTCATTTTTCTAAGTTTAAATAAGAGGATCTCGTTATCTACGCTGTCAAAGGCCTTTTGAAAATCAAGAAAAACACAGGCGACATAATTACCTTCGTCAGAGTTCTTAGAAATAAAATCTGTTAGACTTAGGCAAGCAGCAGTTGTGTTTGAGTATTTCTCGAAGCCGTATTGTTCTTTATTTAAAAAATCATTATTTATCATAAAAGTATTTAGGCGATGTTTTACAATAATTTCAAAAATTTTTGAGAACGCACTAAGGACCGATATTGGTCTATAATTGCTTGGATTAGTTACATTATTGTTTTTAAAAATTGGCGTTACAACTGCGGTTTTTAATGATTCCGGGAAGGTGAACGTTTCGAAAGAAATATTTATAAACTTGACTAGGACTGGTATTAATTTGTCAGAAAATTTTTTAATGAATTTTGCTGATATATTGTCATAGCCAGTCGCTGCTGAGGGTTTCAAACTGTCGATAACTATTTTGATTTCTGTTGCATTTGTTGGTGCTAAGTAAAATTCAGAAACGAAAGTACGCGTGAAATTGTTTAAGTATTCGTAATCAATAGGATCGGACGGGCAATTGAGTTCATCAGTAACATTAATGAAAAACGCATTCATACATTCCGCGATGTCTCTATCATTATTAAATATTTGATTTTTATACTCTATTAATTTAATGTTAGAGTTACAATTTGAAACATTTTTATTAAACATAACTCTCTTGTACAGATCCCATAATTTTTTACTATTGTCGTAATGTTTTGCTATTTCTTGTGAACAGTATTTCATTTTGGCCTGAGAGATTAAACGTTGAACTTCCTTTTTTGATTCCTTATATAATTGTTCTACACGAGGATTATTGCTATATTTTTTTTTGAATTTATAATAAGAATCGCGAGTTTTTATTTTTTCAATTATTTCATCTGTTATCCTTTTTTTTTTATTTTTTACAGCTTTTTTTTCCGTATTCTTAGTAATTAAACGGTTAAGATTTTTTACTATATCATTAAAGTTCATTGAAGAACTTAGACTACCCCAGAGTTCGTCTTTTTCTATAGCACTATAATTTAAAATCGTTTTAAACCTCAAAAATTTATCTTTCTCAGGTTTTTGGTCCACACTCAAAAAAAGTTGTTTGTGGTCAGATAGCGTATTATTTAGAATGTAGAACGAGTAGTGATTGTTAATTAAATCCATAACAAAGTGATCAATTATTATTTTTACCGTTTTCCCTGTTTTATCTTTTCCTATTCTAGTTACATATTCAGGTGATATTTTATTGTAAATAACAAAACCATTGCTAAGTAAAGTGTTTTCATAATTTTTAACATTGCTATTATCTTTTAATAAATCTACATTTATATCACCAAATAATAGAGAGTTTTTAAACCTACTAGTATATTCGTCTAATTTAGAAATAAAATCATCTACGCGTGTTGAGGGCGCTCTGTAAATTGATATAATATTAAGACCTTGTTTGATTAATTTGACTACTAAGAAACTTGAATTGTTAAATTCTTCTTTAAAGGATAAATCACTAGCCATGTTTTCCGTAATGAAAATAGCTGCTCCTCCAGCTATAATAGCTGCTCCTCAAAGGATAAATCACTAGCCATGTTTTCCGTAATGAAAATAGCTGCTCCTCCATATGATTTTTCTCTGTTAGAAAAGTAAGATTTATAACCGGGCAAATTAAAGAACTTGTTTTCATTTTCTCTTAACCATATTTCTGTTAAGACAATGCAATGAATTTCACACTGATATGAATTAATCAGAATTTCCAAACTGCTAAGTTTATTTCGTAAACTTTGCATATTAAGATAAACTATATTAAAATTATTTTTATGTTTTGAGCTGAAATCAAGGTTTTCTACCCCTGTAAAGTAATTTACATTAATGTTTTCTTTAATATGATTAAAATTTATTATATCATCTACTTGCATTATGACGGAAAGAGAAAATATATTTTTTTATGATTTTTATTAATTTTGGAATTATTAGAAACATAGATAATTTTTGAGTAATTGAAACATGATTTTTTGGAAACAGAGAGAATTTTAATTTGAAAAAAATAATTATAAAGAAATTAGTTTTATTGGAATTATTGGAAATATAGATAATTTTTAAGTAAATGAAACATAATTTATTGGAAACAGAGAGAATTTTAACAAGAGTAAATTTCGAATTTGCAAGAAAAAAGTTAGTTTTAATTCTGGCGCCGCATGATACGCGTGTTTTTCAAGTTAAATATAAATAAAAAAGTGTTTTAATGTAAAAATTTGAATGTAAAGTGTTTTTAAAATTTATATTAGTGTTAAAATGTAAAGTTTGAATAATAATAATTTTTAAATTTATATATAAAATTAAATTTAGAATAATCTTTATGAATATAAAAATAAGTTTAAAAAAATAAAATTTTATATAAGTAAATGGTAGTAGTATATCTTCTTCTATTTGCATTAAGTGCGAGAGAGTAGATAATATTTTTATGTTTTTTATTAATTTCATATTTAATTTTGTATTATAAAATTGTATATTGAGATGCTTAAGAAATTGAAATATTGTGAATATTTTTGTTGTATTAAAAAATTGTATATTGAAATGCTTAGAAATTGAAATATTGCGAATATTTTTGTAAAAGAGAAATAAAGAAAATTATAATGATTTAAATAATCATAAAAAAAAAGTGTTTTCATTAAATTAATTAGTGATATTAAAAACATTTTCGACAAAATTAATGTCATTAAAATTTCTGATTTTATATACCTTGGAATTCTTTTTTTGGCGTAAGCATATGATTCCATCCTTGACCCAGAGAAACTCCATATTTTGGTTGGTTTTAATTGTTTTGGCTTCCTTGTAGAGTTTAGCTTGCAATGGTGATAAGTGGTGGCGAAAAAAGATTTCACATTTATTGCTTTTTTTGATTAAATTTAATTCGTCAGTAAATAAGTTTTTAAATTGTTTTTTTTTTTGCATTAGCTCTTTTTTAGCGGAACTTGAATTGAGCTCTACAACATATAAGGGTTTTGATAAATTTTCAGTTTTCGCTTGTTGTTGTAGTGGTACAACTTTTTTTATATCCGCATTAGTGATGTTTGCACCGATTTTTCCTGCGATTTGTATTACCACGCTTGTGCAATCTTCAACATTGGGTGGTAACCCAGCTAATACAATATTGTTACAATATTTTTTTTGAGTTATTTCATCAAGTAGGGATTCCAGGTGATTAACCTTCCTTTCCAAATGTTTCGTTTTTTTCTCAGCTAATTAAATTTTTTTTTTCATATTTTGATTTTCTTGATAGAAAGTTTTGTTTTGTTTTAAAATATCATCCATTTGTGAACTAAAGTGATTTTGTGACTTATGGAACTCCATTATTACAGATACTAATGTTTTCAGAACCAGTGCCATTTTATCCATAGTACAATTATTTAAATCAAAAGATGATAATTGACCTATTACTTTTGCATTGTTTGTGTCATCATCTTCAGATTCTATAGTAGAATCTTCATCGCCACTGAGCACCGCTATCGATTCATTTAACTCTGCTGGGCAGCTAGAGCATTTCCAATTAACGCTTCCAGATTTCACCAGTTTATACGTAGCATCAGTGATGGTGGCACATTTAGTATGAAAATTTTTTTAGCAAATTTTGCATTTTACAGCCTTTGATTTACGCGCTAAAGCTTTTCCGCAAATAGGACATTGATTATCCATTTTTAATAATATTTTCGTTTCTCCTTTTTCTTTCTTTATCGTTTTATAATAAATTAACGATAAATTAATATTAAAATTTTGTGTTATAATTAATTAACTTTAAAATTTATAAAAAAATAGAAACAATAAAAAAAAAAAAAAAGAAAAGTAAAATTTTTTTTTTTTTTCCCGCTTAAATAAACACGTCTGGTTGCTTTAACAGTCTATTATTATCTATTTAAATATATTTAAATAGATAAATTAGAAGGAATTTTTAATATTTTTGAATAGACAAAATTAATTAGAAAATGTTTTTAGATTTATAAAATTAATTTTTTTTTATAATAATTATGTCTATGTATATTTTAACTATGTAAGTCTTACGATCAAACTAATAAATGTTTTTATGGTTTTAAAATTACTTATGGAATTCTAATTAAATTTAAACCAATTAGGTGTAGACTGTTTCTACTGTTTCTACTGTTTCTTTACTTGTCTTTTTTACTTAGTTTGTTAACTTTTTTTATTATGTAACACACTCTACACATGCAACATTGTTCTAAGGGAAAAAAATTATAATATAAGAAGGTTTAAAAAAAAAATTATTAATTTAATGATCTTATTAAAGTTTATGATTTATTTATTTAAAAAATAAAAAATTCCAATGTTAGGAACACAATTAAAAAATGGAAACAGAACAAAACGTTCTTGATCCAAATTTGAAGCTTCTATTTTTATAAATATCGTATCAAAATGCAAGTTTCTATCTTCATGTATTTTTTTTTCAAATTTCAGATTTATATCGTTATTAATAAGTTTCGAAATACCTGAAACACCACACCAATTATTCCCTAATGTTAGCAATATAGCGGTTAAAAAACAGGATACTGATTCAATATTTTAATGTTTATTAATTTCGAATACAGCTTGTTAGATCTTAGAAGGTGCGTGGGAGATTTTGTACCAAATTTAAATTTTTTATCTTCATTGATGTCGAAAGTAAGGTTGTTTGGCCTAAATCCGATCAAAAGCTTCTAAAATCCGAACCTATAGTACGATATCGATCATATGCAATCTGCATCGTCCTTGCATTACTATTAATCTATAGTATAACTTTTATTAAGATAGCTCCATTATTTTTAGAGTTATCGTGTCTAAGGACAGACGAATAGCCAATACTAAAAAAGGTGGTCACGCTGATCATATACTTTTCCATATCTAGCACGCCTCTTTTCAGTTGTTACAAACACCGTCCTAATGTTTATATATTGTTTTACCTTTTATATAAATGTAAGGCATAAGTATGATTTGGTTTAAACAAGTGATAAAAAAGACCAAGGATTTTTAAAAGGCACATTTACAAAATTATTTAGGGTTTTTTACTGAATATTTTATAATTTACTTTTATAAAAATACTAGCTAATACCCGGTGCGCGTTTCTGCGCCTCTCAATGGAGGTTTAAAATCTATAAAAAGCCACTGTGCCCCAAAGGGTTAACGGAACTACATTTTCTCTTTGAGCAAAGCAGTAATGCGCAAAATTGTACATAACTTGCTTCCAAATCTTTTTTTGTCAATCATCGGACCGGCATGGGTTAACCAATTGCAAGTCTGTTAAAAGAGTTAATTTCATTCTCAAAACAAAACACATATACAAAATTTGAAGAAAATCGGTTAAACCATTTCTAATTTAGAGTAAAGTAACCAACAAATTTATAAAAAGCTATTGGGCCGCAATGGGTTAATGGAACTCAACAAAATTTTTTTTGAGGCTTTCTTTTTAACCAGAGCAGTACTTCGCAAATTTTGACAATATTAGCTCCCAAAATTATTTTGACCAACCGTCGGGCCGACATGGGTTAGCAAATTCCAAATCTGTTAATAGTGTCAATTCAATTCTCACAGGAGAGCACGTATACAAAATTTGAAGAAAATCGGTCAAACCGTTTCTAATTTAAGGTTAAGTATTGAAAAAGCCTATAAAAAGCTGTTGGGCCGCAATGGGTTCATGCAACTCAATAAAATTTTTTTGGGGCTTTCTTTTTAGCCAAGGCAGAATTTCATAAAATCGGACAAAATTTGGAACCAAAAATTTTTTCGACCAACCATCGGCCCGATATGGGTTAACAAATTCCAAAACTGTTAATAGTGTCAACTCAATTTTTAAAGAGCATCACGTATACAAAATTTGAAGTCAAACGGTCAAACCTTTTCGAATTTAGAGTAAAGTATTGAAAAAACCTATAAAAAGCTGTTGGGCCGCAATGGGTTCATGCAACTCAATAAAATTTTTTTGGGGCTTTCTTTTTAGCCAAAGCAGAATTTCATAAAATCGGACAAAATTTGGAGCCAAACATTTTTTCGACCAACCATCGGCCCGATATGGGTTAACAAATTCCAAAATTGTTAATAGTGTCAACTCAATTTTTAAAGAGCATCACGTATACAAAATTTGAAGTCAAACGGTCAAACCTTTTCGAATTTAGAGTAAAGTATTGAAAAAACCTATAAAAAGCTGTTGGGCCGCAATGGGTTATTGGAACTCAACAAAATTTTTTTTGGGGCTTTCTTTTAAGCCAAAGCATAATTCGTAAAATCGGACAAAATTTGGACCCAACATTTTTTTTGACCAGCCGTCGGGCCGACATGGGTTCACAAATTATAAAACTGTTAATAGTGTCAACTCAATTCTCAAAGAGCATCACTTATACAAAATTTGCAGTCAATTGGTCAACAATTTAAAACAAAGAAGTTTAAATACTTGCACCACAGCCCCAACTTGGCGGTCCGTTAGAGCAAAATTTTTGGGCCACGATTTCTTTCGGTACCCAAAAACCTCTATATACAAATTTCCATGAAAATCGGCTGGGCAGTTTAGGAGTCTATTCGCTACATACAAACAAACAAACAAACAAACTTTCAATTTTATATATATAGATATATAAAAAAAATCATAATATTATAATTTTATTATTTCATCAATTTATTAATTATGAATAATAGTGAAATCAATACTACCAATATAATACCGATGCACTCAAGAAAACTTGTTAACAATTGCGAAATATAATGTTGGAGCTTCAAGAATAACGTTTAAAAGCATACACTGGTGAATAAGTTACTGTTTTACAAAAACATTATAGTTTTAATTTTTAAGACCTAATAGCTTTCAATGGGGAAGGTTCCTGAATTTTTACTAAGCAAAATTATGATGATTTTCGGGAATTTGCGAATCGCCTCCTGTTCCAACCCAGCAATATTTTTTGGTGCTTGGAAATCAATTGTGAACTCCACCAAAATTTGGAATTTTACCTAGAATTTTATTATCTAAGCAAAAATTGTTAAAACTAAGAGATAATTTCTTGAATTTAAAGAACCCCTTTAAAATTTAAGAAAAACATTTAACGTATGTTAAAATATAATGCTGCAGCTTTAAATTTGGCATATTTGTAATATAAAATTTGAACAGGTATTCGTTACATGTGCTTAAAAAAGCAATGTTTTATTTTTCGAGTCCGTTTAGCTCCTAAACAGTGAACGAGACAAAAAAGTTTTGTTAACCCACTCCAACTAATTTCTGAGGATCTAACTTCTCCCAAAATTCAAGGCCCTAGCTTTAACTTTTTAGAAGATATGTGGGACCAAAAATTTTGGATAAATTATTTTCAGATTGCAAATACACCTAACATAAATCTTGTTATAATAATTTAAATATAGGGCTTTTCCAACTTTGGAGGCTGTCACCCCACTCTTTACGGGGCTTCTTCTACGAAACAATTTTTTTGTAGTATCTATCCGTGGTTATAATTTCCTTACTCTATTTCAAACGGTGTAAAAATTTTTGTAAGAAAACGGATGGGCGGAGGTACTGGAGGGACGGACCGGCGGACGCACAGACTGGAGCTATATAGCCACATTTTTAAAAAATTTATTGCTAAAAATATTTAAATTTTTCTTTATTTTTTATCAATACTAAAGAAAAATGTTTTCAAATCAATATTTTTGAAAAGCATCCAGTTTTTGGACATAACATGGGCATATACGAAATTTATTTGAAGTGTTTTCTATAAATTAAAAAACCCATGTCAAAATACTAATAACTCTTGCTTGTTAAAAAGTTGCATCACGTTTTTGAGAAAACCGGTATAAAAACTAAGTTTTTTCTCAACAATTTTATATTCGCCGTATTCACTTAAATAAATTATTGGTAAATCATAATTAAAATCATATACCTATTTCTGCTTTCCAATTTTTAAAAAGTAGAATATTTACTACTTTGGATTTTAGCATATTAAATTTCACATATTTTTATAATACAAAAAACATAACCTGACATATTTAATGAGAAGTCCATAAGTCATTTTAAAACCATAAAAGCTATTATTAATTTGATCGTAAGACAGAGCTAACGAAATTAACTTTAAAATACTAAAAACATTTTCTAATTATTTTATCAATTCAAAAATATTAAAAATTCTTACTAATTATTTATTTATTTATTTTAAAAAAAAATCTTTCTCACAGAGCATTTTATGCTCGTATAGAGTGTATAAATATAATTCATGTATATTATCAAACTATCACAAAAAAACATTTATAAAAATTAATTATAAAACAAAAAGAAAAAAAATCAAAATCAGACTTACAATCAATCGCAAAAATGAAACAAAAAGATAAAACAAAAAAAAATAAATCTCAAAAATTAAATATTAAAAATTAAAAATAAAACAAAAAAAAAATTACTTATTTAATATATATGTATATGCATGTACATGATTAGTTTAAAACCCAAATTAATTCATTTTTTGATAAGAACCGGGTTTTGCATGCTTTCTTCAGACTTTTTAAGTTTAAACGTTTTATTTCAGCTGGCAAATTATTATACATTCTAATAGCCGAGTTCATAATTTAATCAAGGGCATGAAGACTTGTACTTTTACAGTTGGTACGCAGATGATGGGATGCTCTAGTTTATAGGTATGGAACGATTTAAAATATAAAACGAGAAGAAAAGTCACTGAACAGAAAGCTGAAGCAGTCGCAACGGGGGGTGGACCCAAAAAAGATTTAAAGTTTACTACAATTGAAGAAGCAGTTATAAAACTTATTAAATTAGATATACCACTAAATTTAAATAGTGTAAGTTTTGGCTTAACAGGTAAAAGTATTTACAGGAATTTTATCAATACAATTTTATTTATTTTATTTTACTATAGAGGAAAACGAACATGAAAATAATGGTATGGACCATGTAGAACCACAGGGTCAAATCGAAGAACCTAACCAAATTGAGATACCAGTACCATTCAGAGAAGAAACGAGGGAACCCCGCAAAAGAACAGGCCCATTAGATGACAAGAGAACTTTACTTCTTAAAAACCAATTAATCCAACAAAAAAAATTTTTTAGTAGTGTGAAAACAGACATAAAAAAAATTAAAAAATCAATACAAAAAGTTGAAACCTACTCGAAACAAATGGTTTGGTTGAAACAAAAAGAAATCAAATTAAAAGAAGAAAAGTTTAGGTTTTTAAAAAATGTAAAGAAGTAGAAGAAGAAGACAGAATGTCCAAATTGAAAATGAAAATAAATATTTTAGAAATTCAGAAACAAAAAAAAAGCCACGTTATTTGGTTAATTTAAATATCAAAACTTTTTTTTTTTAATTTAATTTAACTTTTTAAAATTGAAATTAGTTTTTATTTAAAATGAAAATTTGTGTTTTTAATTTTTTTTTTTATAAAAATTAATTGTTATAAGTTAAACCGTAATGAAATTGAACCATAAATAATTTTATAATTCTTAATGTTTAATGTCATAATTCTTAATTTACTAAATACATTGAGTTAAATAAAAAAAAAAAACAAAAATATCTTTTAATAAGAAAGTTTTTACAAATTTACAATTCTCATTATTACATAAATCGTAAAAGGTTATCTCGCATGCGTCTGGCTTGCAATAATTGTGAATTGTCTATTGAATTGGAATTGGTGGTTTCAATTGTACTATTTTCTTGCATTTCAATTTTAAACATATATTATGTAAAGCTGCACAAACATTTGTTATTTGTGCAGTTTTCTGTGGACTGTAATGTAGTTCTCTTGCTCCCAGAAGACAACGAAATCTAGATTTTAATAAACCAATAGCTCTCTCTACTACATTCCTGCCTTGCGCATGTTTAATATTAAAGCGCCTTTGTGCACTGCCTTCTGCTACATTTCTATATAGCGTCAACAAATATGGTGATAAGGGATATCCTGAATCTTCTGTAAACATTTATATTACATTGATTTTTTTTTTAAAGAAACTAAAAATAAAGAGGTGTAAATCACCAAGAAGCTTTGTATCTTTCTTTAGGACTCGGTAATCGTTTTCAAGTTTTGCTTTTAATTTTGAAATATTCCAAATGTTGGAATCGTGATAACTCCCTGGGTGTGTCGCATCTATATATCTAATATTCATCAGATCATCGCACACCTTAAAAATTAAAACTTCAATAGTTTGAACTTTAAGTAATTAATACATTTACATACTATCATAGCATTAAGACTGTGAAATCCTTTTCTATACGCATGCATAACATTTTCTTCGGTGCCAATTATTCTTATGTGTGTACCATCTACACATCCTATAACGTTAGGTATAGCCGATTTTTCATAGAAATATAAGTTAGTTAAATATAGTTAAATTAAGTAAGTATAGTTAAATTTAATTTCTTTTGGACACAAATATTTTTCCATAACGTATAAAATTTCGGTTAATATAACAGAAACTGTCGACTGAGCTAAACCTAAATTAAAGTCGTTACCAACACTCAATTGATAACTACCTTGTGCGAAAAATTTAAGACCACTTGCTAATTTTATTATATTTGGCACAGCTCTTTTAGTTTTGGTTAATTTCAACTTGCAATCAATTTCATTTAAAACATATTTAAACATTTCTTTCGATATTCTAAAATTCTGAAGGAAAATAAACAAAAGGTAAAGGTATTACAAACGGAATTTCAATTGTTTAAGTACTTTCATAACATTATATTAGCAAGGGCTTGAGTTAAAAAAATGATAAAGAAAAAAAATGATAAAGAAAAAAATTGTTAAAGAAAAAAAATCAAAACAAGTTATTAAAACAAAACAAAAATAAAATTATAAGAAGATCTTTGAAAACTATCGCAATTTAAGTAAATAATAAAGTAATAAAAATAAATAAAAATTAAAAAAAAAAAAAAATAATAATTTCTTATAGTTGATGTTTACATAATATGTCAAGAAAAATAATAAAAAAAAATATTAACTAAATCTTAGTTCCTAATTATAATATGAATTATTTTAAATATTTTATGATCCAAACAAAAAAAAAAAAAAAAAAAACAATAATTATACCTTATTATCTATTAATAAATTATACTTTAATATTGTAAAATTCTATACGACCAGATTGCTTCGGCAAAGGTCAAATTAAATTCTAATTGTAACATTTATGTATAATATTAATTTTTATCAATTGTTAATAATATTAACCCATACTAATATTCCATACGTCATGGTACTATAAAAAATACTATAGAATGTCGATTTTTTTTACTTCCTCTGGTAACCGTTTGCCAATTCTTTTAAAAATACCTGCGAATCTTCTTGTTTTTTTTGCTAATTCTAACGTATCAAAGTCCAGTTTAAGTTTTCATCCACAATAATGCCAAGATATTTATATTGTGCCACTTGTTCAATTACCATGCCGTTATACATGACCTTTATGCATTCTTTGTCAGATTTAATAAGCATAAGTTTGGTTTTTTTGACATTGACTGTTAACTTATGAGTGTTCATCCACTCATGAATTGCTATCATATCTTTGTCTATGGCATTTTCTAATTCCTTAGTGTTGTTCTCTGCATACACCATAACCAGATCATCTGCATACAAATACGATTTAGCTCATTGCCTATTATACCACATTCAAATAATATTCTTAATAATATTCGTTGATCTACTGAATCAAAACCCTTTGTTAATTTGATAAACACCAAAGCAACTTTTTTTTTTGCACTTATGCTATTCTGTACTTCTGTGATAATATCGCAAAGGGTCCTACTGGTACTTCGAGTACTTCCTAAAGCCATTTGCTCTTTGCTCAACAAATTTTGTTTACCAAGATAATTTGTCAATTTGTGTGTTAACTACAGTTTCCAATATTTTGCTGAACACGGACGAGATTGATATTGCTCTGAAATTATTCAAATCTTCTTTGTCACCACTTTTTATGTAAACAGGCAACAAAACAAAATTACATATTTAAAACTTTTTATCCAATTCAATATAATTTTACACACATGCAGCAATTACTTCTTTTCAGGATTTTTAGTCGTAGAGCATTTCCTATTGAATGATTTAGTACCCTTGATTAATTATATAAATTTTAAACAATTTTCAAATTTATTTTCTTAATTTACTTATTTTTTTATGTTTTGCATAATTAAACTGAAAGTTATTCGAAATAAATATTAATTTGTAATAGTATAAATATAAAAGTTTATATAATTTGATGGTTTTCAATGTTAATTAAAACCATTAATGCTTTCATTAGCTTTTTATCACAAAATTTAATAATCAAAATATGCAATAAATGTATTTCTAAAATATATTGACAACTTTAGAACTTTTCATATAATTCATTTAAATATAAAAATAAATTTTACAACTTAAGTTTCGTACACAATTTCTTAATTATATCAAAAATTAATTTCGTATACCTAATATTGAATTTGGAATTTGCCGACTGTATCAAACTATTTAATCAAGTATCAAACTATTAATATCCTCGTACAATATTTAAGTTAATTTTTTTTTTTAAATGAAGATGTGTATGTTAATTAGTACAATATTGCCTTATCATTTCCATAATTAAAAATTTATTTTTTACTTTAAGTTTTAACATAATTAAAAATTTATTTTTTTTTTAATTTAAGTTTTAACAAGTAAGGAAAAAAAGCAAGAGTTTTTAAAAAGCACATCTTAAAAATTATATACGGTTTCTTACTGAATATTTCATCATTTATTTTTGTAAAAATATATATAAAACAAGTGATGATAAAAAACCAAGGGTTTTTAAAAAAGCACATTTTCAAAATAATATAGTGTTTCAAACTAAGACTTTTATCGGAATATAATGTTTAAGCTTTAATATTAACGTTTAAGGAAATATATACGTTGGTGACTAAGTTACTGCTTACTTATAAAAACAGTAAATTTTTTATTTTAAAGTTCTAATAGCCCTTCAATGGGGAAGGTTGCCACGCTCCCCCCCTCTCCATTTTTGTAGTTTCTAGGAATTAAACCAAAATTTGGAATTTTACTTAGAATTTTATTTTCTAAGCAAAAATGGGTAAAACTGAGAGGCACTTTCTTCAATTTAAGGAACCGCTTTTAAATTTAAGAAAAACCTTTAACAAATGTTAAAATATAATGTTGGACCTTCAAATTTTGTATATTAATAAAAAAAAAATTGGACAGGTATTCAAGTTACAGATGCTTAAAAATAGCAAAATTTCAATTTTCGAGCCCTTATAGCTTCTAAACAGGGGGCTTGACAAAAACAATTTGTTAACCTACTCCTACTTATTTCTGAGTATCTAACTTCTCCCAAAATTTCAAGGCCCTATCTTAAACCGTTTAAGAGATATGTGGGACCAAAAATTTTGCAAAAATTGAGTTTTATATAATGCTAAATTTTAGTACCGTATGGCAAACCCTATAAACTTGATCGACGTATTTTTGTTGAGTCTATAAAAGCAGCTCTCTTATACCGTTTTTCGATTGAAAATAAACCTAACAGAACTCATGTTATATCATTTTAAATATAGGGCTTGTTTGGAAACTGCAGGGGCTGTAGCTTCGTAACCCTTCAAAATTAAGAAAAACCTTTGACACATGTTGAAATATAATTATAGAGCTTTCAATTTTGTATATCACTAAAAAAAAATTTGGACAGGTATTCCAGTTACAGATGTTTAAAAATAGCAAAATTTCAATTTTCGAGTCCTTATAGCTCCTAAACAGGGGACGTGACAAAAAAATTTTGTGAACTTACTCCAACTAATTTCTAAAGGTCTAACTTCTCGCAAAATTTCAGGACCCTAGCTGGAAACGTTTAGAAAATATTGGGATATCCAAAAATTTTTCAAAGTAGTAGACGAAATCAGAAATTATAACGAAATACGCGTATCTGTTAAGTTAAGCTAATTTGGTTAAATTAAAAGGAAACTACTCGATTTTTTTAAAAATAAAAATAAATATTTTACTAAAACGCTTTGAATCAAAAAATAAAATTAAAAATATATTTTATAAATTTATAACTGACTAGCTAATACCCGGTGCGCGTTGCTGCGCCTCTCAATGGAGGTTTAATTGAATTTGATGTTACTGCAAAAAGTTAACACAAAACTTCACACGGTTTACACATGTAAATTTTAAAATGTGTGAAAGCAATCTTTTTAAAACGATTGTTCTAGGATTATTCTAGTAATTTTTGAAAATTTCTGTAATTCAAAGCAGTACGAACTACTTTCCAAATTTTAACGTAATTTACTTCCAAAAAATTTTTTTGAAAAATCGCAAGACCGACTGTTAACAGACTCAACTCCATTTTCAAGGTGCTTCACACATATAAAACTTGAGGTAAACCGGTCAAATCGTTTCTACTTTAGAGTTAAGTAACGCAAAAATCTATTAAAAGCCACTGTGCCCCACTGGGTCAACGGAACTACACTTTCTCTTTGGGCAAAGCAGTATTGCGCAAAATTGCAATCACTCAAATCCAAATCACTCAACAAAATTTTTTTGGGGCTTTCTTTTTAGCCAAAGCAGTACTTCGCAAATTTTGACAATATTAGCTTCCAAAATTATTTTGACCAACCGTCGGGCCGACATGGGTTAACAAATTCCAAATCTGTTAATAGTGTCAACTCAATTCTCACAGGGGAGCACGTATACAAAATTTAAAGAAAATCGGTCAAACCGTTTTTAATTTAGAGTTAAGTATTGAAAAAACCTATAAAAAGCTGTTGGCCCCAATGGGTTAATGCAAGTCAATAAAATTTTTTTCTGGGTTTTCTTTTTAGCCAAAGCAGAATTTCATAAAATCGGACAAAATTCGGACCCAACATTTTTTTGACACCCCGTCGGCCCAACATGGGTTAATAAATTCCAAAACTGTTAATAGTGTCAACTCAATTCTCAAGGAGCATCACTTATCCAAATTTTGAAGTCAATTGGTCGAACCGTTTCTAATTTAGAGTAAAGTATAGAAAAAACCTATAAAAAGCTTTTGGGCCGCAATGGGTTAATGGAACTCAACAAAATTTTTTTTGGGGATTTCTTTAAAGGTAAAGCAGAATTTCGTAAAATCGGACAAAATTTGGACCCAAAATTTTTTTTGACCACCCGTCGGCCCGACATGAGTTAACAAATTCCAAAACTGTTAATAGTGTCAACTCAATTCTCAAGGAGAATCACGTATACAAAATTTGAAGTCAATCGGTCAAATCGTTTCGAATTTAGAGTAAAGTATTGAAAAAAGCTATAAAAAGCTGTTGGGCCGCAATGGGTTAATGGAACTCAACAAAATTTTTTTTGGGGCTTTCTTTTAAGCCAAAGCAGAATTTCGTAAAATCGGACAAAATTTGGACCCAAAATTTTTTTTGACCACCCGTCGGCCCGACATGGGTTAACAAATTCCAAAACTGTCAATAGTGTCTACTCAATTCTCAAAGAGCATCACGTATACAAAATTTGAAGTCAATCGGTCAAACCGTTTCGAATTTAGAGTAAAGTATTGAAAAAACCTATAAAAAGCTGTTGGGCCGCAAAGGGTTAATGGAACTCAACAAAAATTTTTTTGGGGCTTTCTTTTAAACCAAAGCAGAATTTCGTAAAATCGGACAAAGTTTGGACCCAAAATTTTTTTTGACCACCCGTCGGCCCGACATGGGTTAACAAATTCCAAAACTGTTAATAGTGTCTACTCAATTCTCAAAGAGCATCACGTATACAAAATTTGAAGTCAATCGGTCAAACCGTTTTCATTTTAGAACAAAGAAGTTTAAATACTTGCACCACAGCCCCAACTTGGCGGTCCGTTAGGGCAAAATTTTTGGGCCACGATTTCTTTCCGTACCCAAAAACCCCTATATACAAATTTTCATGAAAATCGGCTGGGCAGTTTAGGAGTCTATTCGCTACATACAAACAAACAAACAAACAAACAAACAAACAAACAAACAAACATACACACAAACATTCCCTTTTATATATATAGATTAGTAGTTTTAAGAATTTTAACAAATAATTTTTGTTGTTGTATTAATATTTTATATTTTAAATTATATATTTATATAATATAAGTTATATTATAAAATAAATCATGATTAAATCAAAATATATTAAAGGTTATATTTTAAGTAGTTTATATATTCAAAAAATAATTTGCAAATCTTACATAACTTTTAGAAAAACTAATTCTTTAAAGTTTTAATATGTACACCAGAAAATATATAGGCTTTTAATATATAACTAGTATCGCCCTGTGCTCGAAATTCGAGCTTTTGTGGTTTTAAATTTACATAAAAAATCCGTTTTGTGTAATTTATATTAGACTAATATTACACGAAAATTATTTTTTTTTCCTATACATAATCAAATTTATGGCAACAATGTTGTCAACAATTCTTGTGTTTGAAATTTGCTTAAAAAAAAAAATTTATAATTTTTTCAATTATAAAAACGTTTTTAAGTATTTTTGAATTTTATTCCTGTAGCTTAACGCGCTATAAAGAGAGTATAATTTTGTACAGTTATTACACAAAAAAGGCGATTTACATTCTAAATATAAACAGTGTTCTAATATATAATGTTTTGAAAATTTGATGATTTTTCTAAACATATACATATGTATACATATTTACTGAAGTCAAGTAGCCAAAATTCGAGTTAATGCTGCCCTTCATACAGAAAACTGTACTTTTTTCTAAACATTTTAGTACGATTTGGATTATTATGTATGTATTCTGTATCCTAATTAAAAAGCTTATTCATTCTGGCATCATATTGAAGCTGCCAGAAGTACAAAATAATAGTTAAGTTGACAGAAGTCGAAATTTTTTTTAAAATCACATTTTTAAGAATTATAACATACCTACAAATATATAAAAAAAAAAACTGATCAATTAAAAAATTGATAAATTTTTCCTCCCCTTATTCCATTTTTAAATTTAGTAGCTACTTAGGCAAATAAGCACTACATTTCAATAATAAAATCTGAAATTTTTACTACAAGTGTATGTACATATACAAAAAATGGTTCTGAATTCTTTAGTTTACTTTATATTATACCTATTTGTCTAGTTTATTAATTTTTTCTATATATGATCATGAGTTATGACCCATAAGTTTCTTCAAACAAACAAATGTTATTACTTGCGTTCCTATATGAGGAGTAAACTACTCTTTTTTACTCTTACCTACTGCCAGCTACACCACACCGTCTCTTGAAAAAAAGTAGATGAAAGGAGTAGATAATTAAATAATTTTCGGCAGATAGCTTTAAATAAACTTTTATAATACATAATTTTTCTCTTGAATAGGTTATGTTAAATCATATTTTTTATTTGATTACCAATAAGCACTTAACTCTCCCATTTTAGATAGTCTTTATATATTTCATCAATAAACCTTAATTTTTTCACTTATTTTTCATTATCTAAATATATTAAATATTACTACCTTTACAAATGACAGATAGTTTTAAAATGTCAAATATTATGTAGGATAGATAATCTGACAATTTTATACTCCTGAAACAAAAATTAGCTTTCCATTTACAAACCACTTCTACCTACTCTTCATCAACAATTTTTGGTAAAGGAACGCATGTATTATATAAAATTCGTTCGTTATTTCAAAGTAAAACTAAAAAGAGTTTTTTATTATAAAAAAAACATATGTTTAAAATGTAGAATAAACTTTTCATTTAATAGTACGTCAATATGTCTATCTACATATCCGTAAATCTATAAGCGCGTACACACAAAAATATTTATTTGAATTTTTTAATTTAGTACCTACAAAAAATTTTTATAATTTCATATAATAGGTATATATTGAATTTTTTTCAATACCTACATATAAGATATTTTTGAAAACATAATCTTAGAAATATAAGAAAAACCAAAAACAATATTTTTATACATTAGTCAATTTGTAAATTTTAAAAATCGGAGTTATAGTACATCGCGTTACGCCTATTTTGGTTGCTCTTATGTAATTTCATGTATGTACCTATTTATTTGTAAATTTTTTTACAGAAATTATACGCCGTACGGTTCTATTTAAGTTGAACATTATTTTTTGCATAATAGGTATAGGTATTTTCAATTACTTTGAATGTATTTTTTTTTTAAAAAACAATATTATTTTAAAATATTTTATTTTAAAAACTTAATCGTAGCAACATAAGAAAAAACAATTACAAATATTTTTATACGCTTTGTCAAATTTTAAAAATTTAAAATTCCGAAGTATAGTACCTACAATACCTACTTATTTCAAATTTTTTTTGACAGAAACTGCATGCTGATTTTGGCTGATCCATAAGAAACAAATAATTTTTCTTAAGAAATATTATTATACCCGTGCATACATATATGAACATCGGGTATATTAAAATTACTCCTCCGTTTGTAACGCATCGAAATATAAGAGCTAGATATAGTGTCAAGGGTACGTATCGAATCAGCATCGAAAAGTGAATCGATCTAGCTATGTGTGTCCGTCCGTCCGTCCGTCCGTCAGCACGATAACTCAAAAACTATAAGAGCTAGAGTTCTGAAATTTTCACAAAGTAATTTTTAGACAATTTGTAGGTTCCCTATTGTTTTTGGTTAAAATCGGACCAAGGCTTCGAGGAGCTGCCATACAACTTTTTTGCACCAATATGAATTTCTTCAAAACTAATTATACTACGGGGATGAAAATTACACACGGTTAGTTTTATAATGACTCCGGCACTTATATGAAGTTTCAAAATGTTAGGGCCCCATTTTCGGGGGGCTGCCATACAACTTCTTTGCACCAATATGAATTTCTTCAAAACTAATTATACTACGCAGATGAAAATTACACACGGTTAGTTATATAATGAATCGTGCACTTATATGAAGTTTCAAAATGTTAGGGCCCCATTTTCAGGGGGCTGCCATACAACTTCTTTGCACCAATATGAATTTCTTCAAAACTAATTATACTACGAGGCTGAAAATTACACACGGTTAATTATATAATGAATCGAGCACTTATATGAAGTTTCAAATTGTTAGGGCCCCATTTTCGGGGGGCTGCCATACAACTTCTTTGCACCAATATGAATTTCTTCAAAACTAATTATACTACGAGGCTGAAAATTACACACGGTTAGTAATATAATGAATCGAGCACTTATATGAAGTTTCAAAATGTTAGGGCCCCATTTTCGGGGGGCTGCCATACAACTTCTTTGCACCAATATGAATTTCTACAAAACTAATTATACTACGACGATAAAAATTACACACAGTTATTTATATAATGAATCGAGCACTTATATGATGTTTCAAAATGTTTCGGCCCCATTTTGGGGGGCTGCCATACAAAGTTTTCGATTCAATAACTGTGAATCTAATGAAGCTATAAGGTTAAAATTAAAATTGGACAGGTAAAGTAATAGGGCAAGTTAGTTGGCAAAGTTGGACATCACTCGGACCATCGGAATTTTAGGGTGGGCCATTTTTTTTTTTGTTTTGTTTTTTTTTTTTTTTTTTTTTTTTAAGCTAAAGTTATGGGACAATGAATGAAAATTTTGTTTTTTGTTGTGATTTTTTTTTTTTTTTTGTTAATTTGTTTTTTTTTTTTTACGTCTAAATTATGGAGTAATGAGTTAAATGTATAAGGGAAGTAAATTACGGTTATTTTATACACCATAGTGAGTATGCACGGGTATCTAAAAGTTGACAAGGGCAACTATAATCTTCCTCGTTTTTTTTTTTAAGTTTCTGCATATTTCAGAAGCCGGTTTTTAATTTTAAAAAAAAATTATCAAAAAGCAACAACAATTTACGATTTACAAAAAAATTTTTTTTTAGTGCCTACTGTATAATAATAAATTGCAAACAAAAACAAAATACAGTACTTTTCGGTTATAACAACCATGATGGGACAGAAAATATGCGTCTTAATAAACGAATGTCGTTTTAAAAGAATGCCAATGAATTTTGAAAAATTAGTATAAACATTGTAGAATGTGCTAATTCTGGAAGGGACTCTTTGAACTCATTTGCTAGAATTTTATTTGATGTGTCAGCCTCAACCCTATGACTGCTCTTCTAATGAAATTTTTTTGTATATTTGATGCGTTATTATGATGTTTTTTTTTATATTCAAAAATAAATATAAAAATACTAAATTATTCACCAAGCAACATTATTAGATATAATAAGTTTAAATAAAAGAAATATGAATGTAATAAACAACTTACATTTTTAGGTAAAATTTAATTCATTGGCAAAAAGTTTTACGTTTATTATAATTAAAATTGAACAGAGTTCGTTATTATACAGTAGTTTAAACTACTGTATAAACCAAATGTATTGCTTTCATTGCGAACAGAACTCATTTTTATACCCGTGCATACATATATGAACATCGGGTATATTAAAATTACTCTTCCGTTTGTACCGCATCGAAATATAAGAGCTAGATATGTGTCAAGGGTACGTATCGAATCAGGATCGAAAAGTGAATCGATCTAGCTATGTGTGTCCGTCCGTCCGTCCGTCCGTCAGCACGATAACTCAAAAACTATAAGAGCTAGAGTTCTGAAACTTTCACAAAGTAATTTTTAGACAATTTGTAGGTTCCCTATTGTTTTTGGTTAAAATCGGAGAAATGCTTCGGGTAGCTGCCATACAAATTTTTCGATATTTTATGAGTATTTTCAAAATTAATAACGAAGTAGAAACCAAATATAAAAACAAACAAATTGTTGTCTAATTATTAATCGATTCATGGTGTAGTGGTTAGGACATGTTACTTGTAGCAAAAATGTCTCGGTTCGAATTCAGGCTAAGGAAAATTTTTTTTTTTTTTTTAAATTCATTTTTTTTTATCTATATTTTTTTTAATAAAATATATATATTTATTTTATGTTTGAAAAAATTTTATTTTATAGAAAATTTGACAGAAGACTCTCATTTATATTAAAAATTATTCATTTTTTTTAATATTTCTATAAAAAAATTCAAAACTGTTATTTAAAACAAACAATTAATACCATAGCAACTACAATTATTTAAAAAAAAATAATGAGATAAATAAAAACTCGTTTTGTAGACAAATTATTAGTTGTTCTATGGTATAGTGGATAGGACATGGGAGTAGTAATCAAAACGTTTCGGTTCGATTCCTGGCTGGGGCAAAATTTTTTTTTTTTTAAATTCATCTTAAAACTCTCATTTATAAATTATTAATTTTTTTTTAATACATTTTTAAAAAAATTCAAAACAAACAATTGATACCATCGCAACTATAATAATTTAAAAAAAAAATTGAGATGAATATAAAGTCGATGGCTTAGTGGTTAGGACGTCGACATTTTAATTGAAAAGTGTGGGTTCGAATCTCGTTGAGAGCATATTTTTTTTTTAAATTCATCTTTTTTTTTAATTAATTTTTTTTTTTATTAATTTTTTTTGTAATTAAATATAAAAAAACAAATATTTTTAATTTTCTGTCAAACAGTTCAATTGCAATATAAGAATTTCTTATTTATTTAATACACGCACGGGTATCTAAAAGTTGACAAGGGCAACTATAATCTTCCTCGTTTTTTAAGAAATTAAGATAAAGAAAAAAAACAAAAACAAAAAAAAATTTTAAAAAAATTTAAATCTCCTTGTTCATTGAATATTTGAACTAAACAAAAAAAAGAAAGATATACATAAGTCGGCGCCTATAATCTTTTGATTTAGATTTAGCTGCGAGTTACTACCGAAAATGAATTACATTTACACAGAAAGTCGGCGCATAATATTAGAGTCATAAGCCTCAACTTTTAACCGCGTGACCGTTAAATTCAAAATTACTTTAAATTTAAGACAGGTTTTCACCTGAAAAAACGCAGTATTCTTAAAAAAAAATATCATTGTCCTATTAAAACAAAAAAAATCTTTCATTCGTTTGTTGTTTCATTTAAATTGGTCAAATAGCTTACCCAGAAAAAGGATGTTTATATTTGTATGGGAAAAAATAAGCCGATTAAATATTATGATATGTTCAATAGACGTGTTAATCAAATCAAGTGTATTGACATGTATGTTTATACTTATTTACATATGTGTTTATATTTTAATATGATTTTATGTTAAAAAAAACACACTAAAAGATGGTGTAGGTAATTAGCACATTTTCAAAAAATTTTGTAAAAAATGTGCCTATATGTTTACACTCTGTCCGTCCGTCCGTCCGTCTGTCTGTGTGTCCGTATTTTTACAAAAACTTTTGCACCGTTTGAAATAGAGTTAAGAAATTTTAACCACGGATAGATATTACGAAAAAAATAATTTCGTAGAAGAACTTTTTTCTGTAGCCCCACCCATTACGGAGCTACAGCCCCCAAAAGATAGAAAAAGCCCTACTTTTAAACTGTTATAACAAAAGTTCTGTTGGGTATATTTTCAATCTGAAAACCAAAAAAGATAGCTAGTTTTATAAGCTTTATAAATAATTAAAAGCAAATTTTAGCAAGTTTAGGGTTGCCATGCGGTACTAAAATTTACAATTATGCAAAACTCAATTTTTGCAAAATTTTCGGCCACACATATCTTTTAAACGGTACAAGCTAGGGTCTTGAAATTTTGGGAGAAGTTAGGTCTTCTGAAATTAGTCGGAGTCGGTTAACAAAATTATTTTGTTAAGCCCCCTGTTTAGGAGCTATAAGGGCTCGAAAATTTAAATTTTGGTATTTTACAACACCTGTAGCTTGAATACCTGTCCAAATTTTTTTTTCAGTAATATACAGAATTCAAAGCTCTATAATTATATTTCAACATGTGTCAAAGATTTTTCTTAATTTTGAAGGGTGACGAAGCTACTGCCCCTGCAAATTCCAAAAAAGCCCTATATTTAAATTGATATAACAAGAGTTCTGATAGGTTTATTTTCAATCGAAAAACGGTTGGAGAGAGCTGCTTTTATATACTTTACAAAAATACTTCGCTTAAATGTTTAGGGTTGCCATATGGTTCTAAAATTTACCACTGTGCAAAACTCAATTTTTGCAAAATTTTTGGCCCCACATATCTTCTAAACGGTTCAAGCTAGGGTCTTGAAATTTCGAGAGAAGTTAGACCTTTAAAAATTAGTAGGAGTTAGTTAACAAAATTTTTTTGTCACGTCCCCTGTTTAGGAGCTATAAGAGCTAGAATATTGAAATTTTCCTATTTTTAAGCACTTGTAACTTGAAAACCTGTTCAAATTTTTTTTTACAAATATACAAAATTTACAGCTGCAGCATTGTGTTTCAACATATGCTAAAGGTTTTTCTTAAATTTAAAAGGGTTTCTTTAAATTGAAGAAATTGCCTCTTAGTTTTAACTATTTTTGCTTAGATAATAAAATTTTAGGTAAAATTCCAAATTTTGATGGAGTTCACAATTGATTTCCCCGAAAAAAATTGAAGGATGAAGACGGGAGGGGCGTGGGCAGATCCATCATAAGTTTGCTAAGCAAAAATTTGGGAACTTTCCCCATTGAAGGGCTACTAGGTCCTAAAAATTAAAACTTTTATGTTTAAATAAAACAGTAACTTATTCACCAGTGTAAGTTTTTTCCAAAATTAAACGTCAACATTGAAGCTGCAGTATTATTTTCCACACTTATTAACAGGTTTCCTTGAGTGCATTGGGTTTTTATTCTAAGAATTTCCCTATTAGTCATATAATTAATAAATTAATGAAATAGCTAAATTAATATTATCATTTATTTTTATATATATTTTTATAAAAATAAATGATGAAATATTCAGTAAGAAACCGTATATAATTTTGAAAATGTGCTTTTTAAAAACCCTTGGTTTTTTTCCTTACTTGTTTTTTCATATTATTATTTTCAATGACTGGGATTTTATATTTTAACCCTTGGTAGCTTGTCGTTTCATTGTGAAATTACCTATTAAATTGCAGTTTCTAGTTTCAAAGGGGTTAAAAAGTTAAAGGCAAAAAGTTATAAAAGAAAAATTCAAATTTAAATTTGCGCGGTAACTTGTCGTTTTATTTTCATAAATTTTAAGTAATAAATTATTACTTAATAATTTTTAGTAGATTAGATTTTCAATACTTTATATAGAGACATAAATTAAAATTTTACTCTAATTTATCTTTTTATTTATTTAAAATTTTTAAAAGTTTCTAATATATCTTTTTTTTTCCACACCCTTCAACTTGTCACCAGAACATTGAATCTTGAAGTGGAATAGGTGGATCAGCTTTTGTTAAGCAATAAAAAATATTAAATAATTTATTTTTGTTTATTTTATTACATATTGAATTTTGTTATGTTTTACTAGAATTATTACGTTTGTTTTGTTTTTATATTTTTATGTTATAGTTTGTACATAGTTTTAAGAACCTATATAGTAGCTACATGTTTATAATTTTTTTAATTTCGTTTTTTAAAGGGTTTTTCAAGCCCAATTGAACGTTATTCCTTTTATTTATTATATAACTTCAATTCGGCTTTCTCCCTTTTCTAAAAATGTAAAATGAAAATAGAATTTTATATTTATTGTGTTTTTAGCACATTTTCAAAAAATTTTGTAAATTTGTCCGTCCGTCCGTCCGTCCGTCTGTCCGTATGTTTACAAAAACTTTTACATCGTTTGAAATAGAGAAAAGAAATTTTAACCACGAGTTGGTATTACAAAAAAAATAATTTCGACCACCCGTTACGGAGCAAGCCCCACCCGTTACGCAGCTGCAGCCCCCCAAAGTTGGGAAAAGCCCTATATTCAAATATTTATAACAAGAGTTTTATTAGGTGTATTTTCAATCTGAAAACCGCAAAAGACAGCTGGTTTTATAAAATTTATAAATTTTTAAAAGACAAATGTTTAAAGTTGCCATACGGTACTAAAATTTAACATTATGCAAAACTCAATTTTTGCAAAAATTTTTGGCTACACATATCTTCTAACCGGGCCAAGCTAGGGTTTTGAAATTTTGGGAGAAGTTAGGTCCTCCGAAATTAAATTCAAGACCCTAGCTTGTACCGTTTAGAAGATATGTGTGGCCAAAAATTTTGCAAAAATTGAGTTTTGCATAATTGTAAATTTTAGTACCGTATGACAACCCTAAACATTTGCTCTTAATTATTTAGAAAGCTTATAAAAATATAAGATAGCTGATCTTTTTCCGTTTTCAGATTGAAATTATACTCAAAAGAACTCTTAATATAACAATTAAAAAATAGGGCTTTTTCCAACTTTTGGGGGCTGTAGCTCCGTAACGGGTGGGGCTACAGAAAAAAATTCTTCTACGAAATTATTTTTTCGTAATATCCGTACCGTATATCCGTACCCGTGGTTAAAATTTTTTAATTCAATTTCAAACGGTGTAAAAGTTTTTGCAAACATTCGGACAGATGGACAGACGGACGGACGGACAGAGTGAAACTAGGCACATTTTTACAAAATTTTTTGGTCTTATTGAATTCCACATACAATTTAAACATGAGATAGTACTAGGCCTTATAACATGTAGAAACATCTTAGATTTTCAATATTTACAATTCTATTTTTTGTTTTATATTGTAATATGTTATATTTTACTTATATGGTATTCTATATCTGCGAGTTATATTATTTAATTAAATTATTTGATTATATTTTGCATTTTTATATTAAAGTATTTTTTATTAAAGATTTATAATCATTAATTATTGATTATGCCATTAATTTGAACCCTATGGCGAATGGTAGCTGAGTCGAGTCGAAAACCAGAAAAGTTTTTTCACTTTCACTAAAATTCGAACCCGGGCCCTTCCGTATGAAATATCGGCACTCAACCACTGTGCCACCCAGTTGTGCACGTTGGGCACGAGGTTGCAATGAAGCTTTTTCAATGTTTTTGATGTCGAGTCAAAACCGTTTGACCGATTGACTTGAAATTTTGCACAAATGTTCCCCCATAGCAAACGGAATTAGTTTTATACATTTCGTAAAATAAATTAACCCATTTCGCCTGGTGGGATTCCAAAAAATTTTGTGTTTCTGATTTGTGTCCAATTTTAAAAAGGGATTTTGCAGTCGAGTTCGATTAACCCGTTTGGCACAAATTTTTTTTGAGTTCGGTTTAACCGTTTGGGCACGAGGGTGCAATGAAGCTTTTCCAATGTTTTTGATGTCGAGTCAAAACGGTTTGACCGATTGACTTGAAATTCTGCATAAATGTTCCTCCTAGCAACCGTAATTAGTTGTATAAATATGGTGGGAATGAATTAACGCATTTCGGTCTGGCGGGCTTCCAAAAAAAATTGTGTTTCCGATTTGTGCCCTATTTTACAGGTTGATTTTGCAGTCCAAAAGAGAGGCTGCAAAAAGTTTTAGTTAAGTTCGATCACGACGACGCAATGAAGTTTTCTATTAATTTTATTTGCTTAAACGATTAAAAGAATTTTATTGAAAATTTTGTATCAGCATTTTACTTAAAATTTCAAATTTTTGGTATTAACGCAAGGTAACCTTTATTCCAAAAGCTCACTTAATTAATAAGACTAATTGTTTTGCTTTCCTTAAATAGTCTCAAATAGTGCTAAAGCTAAATGAGATAATATTAATAATAATAAAAATAAAGCTAATGAAGAGTCCGAATTATAATATCTTTAAATTTAAATAACATAACATTTTCCTTCTGTACATTTTTTCCAAAGTCTTTGTTTTTTATCTACTTTGCAGTTGTTGTTTTTTAAAAATAGATTTCAGTGTGAAATTGCAGTTTTCTTCAAATGAAATGTAAAAAGTAAAAATTCAATTTCGTATATATTATGCTTAAATACATAGTATTTTAAAACAGTTTTTTCAAAAAAGAAGCCTACATTTCTCTCATAAAATCATTTAAAAACGAGGAAGAGCGTAGAAGAACTTTCAGATAAGTGCAAAACAAAATATAAATTGAAAAACAGTCTTTTAAACCTTTTCTAAATCATCGACTATATTTTATTCAAACGTTGGCAATTCAAGAAAATTACTATTGACATAGTATAATGACATAATGGCAAATTTTGTATACTTTTTTGACCTGTGTTGTTGTTGTTTAGACGGGGGGGAAAGCAAGTATCCCTTACACCTAGGCCTTGCGGCCCGTTGTGCACCCCTCATTAAATACTTTATTTATTTATAACTACTATATTATTTATTTTGTTTATATTATATATTTGTATATTTATATTATATTTGGTCACCATGGGGATTCGTAAAGAAAAATTATTTTTCAATAATTTTTTTTTAATTAAATATTGTATGACCTGACCGGGAATCGAACCCGGACCCCCCCCTCGGTTAATTACCTATAGTCAAACGACCTATAGTAATTTTAATTCAGTTAATATTATTCAACGGAAACCCACCATCCTCAACTCTATCTATCCAAGGAGCACCAAATTGTCAAGAAGCTAAAAATTAGAGATAATCGTTCAAATTAATTTGTAAACTGTTTTTTAAAGTTTTTGTTTTGCAATCGGTTAAAAGGACTCGGACATTTTTTTAAACCGTCCCCTAATTCAAAGAAGTTTTACCTACTTTCAAAAACTGGACGTAATTTACTTACAAATGTTTTTTGAAAAATTGTCGGGTCGGCATGGGTTAACAAATTCCAAGTCTGTTAAAAGAGTGAACTCCATTCTCAAAGAGGAACACATTACTGTTTGTAAAATACTTTCCGCGAAAACTGATAACATATTCGATTAGTTTATGTTTATTGTATAAGTTTTAATTTTTTGTTGTTCGATAATTATAATAAAAAATAAAACAAATATTTTTTTTTGTTTTTTTTGTTAATTTGCTTCAAATACATTCAAAGTTAAAAAATAATCTAATCAGTGATAGATAGTTTTTTGTAAAATTATATTCTAATGTTTCATCACAAAAAAATTTGTTTTAAACAAATTCATATTTTATAACATTTTCAATTAAAATCAATTTTGTTTTTATTAAATTATTTAAAATTTTTCTTAATTTAAAAAAAAAACAAAGATTAAAGTAAAATAAGAAAAAAAATTATATTTTGCTTTCGTGCCACGGTACTTGTGTACTAATTTTAAAATAATAAAAAAAAAAAACAAAGCCACTTCACAATTTTACACAATTTCACTGGGATTTTCGGAAAAAAGCGGGGGCCTCTTCTGTAAAAAAGAAAAACAATCACTTCAGAGTAAAAATAAAAAGTCAATTGTGAAAAAAAAAACAAAATAAAAATCAGAATTTTAGATCAATAATTTTAAAAGTGAAAAAAAGAACAGTGAAATTTTTTAAATAGGAAAGATTTTCAATACAATAAAGAAAATAAATGTTTAATTTCATAATATTTTTGAAACATAAAAAATGTCACAGGATGAATTACTACAGTGAATACGAACGATTTACAAGACATAATGGAACGTATGAGACTAATATCGGAAGCACATCCAAAACAATATCATAATGAATATTCTCTAAAACGTTATTTAAGAGCTTATAAAACAGTGGACGCCACTTTTCAAGCAATTCTTAAAACAAACAAATGGCATGAATCTTATGGTGTCGGAAATTTAGGTGATTCTTATTCAATTAAAACCATGCCAATATAGCAAGAGTATTACGACATAGAGATTGTATTGGAAGACCGGTAATATATATTCCATCAAAAAATCACAATGCCTCTGAACGTTTGAACGTTTATTCTTTGGAAGAAGCATGTTCAAAATGTTTCGAAGAAGTTACTAAAAATTTATGTATAATATTTGATTTATCTGAATTTAATATAAATTGTGTTGGTTATCAGTTAATTAAAAATATTATTTGGCTATTAAGTAAACACTATCCAGAAAGATTGGGTAACTGTTTACTTATTAATTCACCAACTATATTTTCAACAATATGGCCAGTAATTATATCATAATTGGATGAAAATACAACAAAAAAAGTTATTTTTTGTAATAATGAAATGGAAATGTGTAAATATTTGCTACCAGATATTTTACCAACGGATATGTAAAAAAAAAAAAAAAATTACAAACAAACATATATACAAACATGTATGACATATAGTTATGTATATTTCAATTATAATAATATTAAGTTTCGATTATTCAATTCCAAAAAGTTTTTTTGTTTGATTGTTTTGTTTTTGTTTTTTTTTAATTTACTAAACAAAATTATTTTAACAGTTCAAATAATTCACTAGTATGTTAAATTTTTAAGTACAAAAATATTATTAATAATTAAGAATTAGTCTAGATATTAGAAAGCTAAAAAAAAAAATAAATAAAATCAATATTAAAATAAGGGCTATATAATATACATACACTGATTATTAAAAAACACCGCTTTAAAATAAAAACAAAAAACAATAAAGATTATCAAGGAAATAATTAACAAAAAATGACGTTATAAAATAAAATTGTATTGTATTTATTATATATATAAAACTAAAATTTTGTTTGTAAAAATACATTGTTAGTTCTATTGTGTCTCTACTCTCTACCGTCCAAAGATATAATAAAATACTTTTTCATTATATGTATTAACATTTTCAAATGAATATTATAATTAATTTTATTCCATTTAAATAACCAATATACAATTGCAAACGAATTAAAAAATACGGTAAAATTGTTTAATCTCGAACATATCTATTGAATATGATATAAGGAAAAAAAAGTATTTTAAAGGCTTCCACTAAATTAATAATTGAACTTGAAATGTTTTTTTATTAAATTGGTAGCTAATAATTATTTCATCTTTGATTTTTAATTAGTATTTGTCTACCTTAAAATAATGTCTATTTTTGTATGAATGTAGATTTTATTCAAATTTTAAAAATGTATAAATACCCTTAATTTCAAAGTAATTTCAAAATTATTTACCACTACCTCTGTTCCAATATAATTTGTCAAAATAATTATTTTATCTATATATATAAAAGAGAAAGTTTGTTTGTTTGTTTGTTTGTAGCGAATAAACTCCTAAACTGCCTAGCAGATTTTCATGAAAATTTGTATATAGAGGTTTTTGGGTACGGAAAGAAATCGTGGCCCAAAAATTTTGCTCTAACGGACCGCCAATTTGGGGCTGTGGTGCAAGTATTTAAACTTCTTTGTTCTAAAATGAAAACGGTTTGACCGATTGACTTCAAATTTTGTATCCGTGATGCTTTTTGAGAATTGAGAAGACACTATTAACAGTTTTGGAATTTGTTAACCCATGTCGGTCCGACGGATGGTCAAAAAAAATTTTGGGTCCAAATTTTGTCCGATTTTACGAAATTCAGCTTTGGCTTAAAAGAAAGCCCCAAAAAAAATTTTTTTGAGTTCCATTAACTCATTGCGGCCCAAAAGCTTTTTATTGGTTTTTTATTGGTTTTTTCAATACTTTACTCTAAATTCGAAACGGTTTGACCAATTGACTTCAAATTTTGTATACGTGCTCCACTGTGTGAATTGAGTTGACATTATTAACAGTTTTGGAATTTATTAACCCATGTCACCCATGACGGGTGGTCAAAAAAAATGTTGGGTCCAAATTTTGTCCGATTTTATGAAATTCTGCTTTTCCTAAAAAGAAAACCCACAAAAAAATTTTATTGACTTGCATTAACCCATTGGGGCCCAACAGCTTTTTATAGGTTTTTTCAATACTTAACTCTAAATTAAAAACGGTTTGACCGGTTTTCTTCAAATTTTGTATACGTGCTCCAATGTGAGAATTGAGTTGACACTATTAACAGATTTGGAATTTGTTAACCCATGTAAGTCCGACGGTTGGTCAAAATAATTTTGGAAGCTAATATTGTCAAAATTTTCGAAGTACTGCTTTGACTAAAAAGAAAGCCTCAAAAAAATTTTGTTTCATGATTTGGGAGCAAATTAGGTCCAATTTTGCGCAATACTGCTTTGCCCAAAGAGAAAGTGTAGTTCCGTTAACCCAGTGGGGCAAAGTGGCTTTTAATAGATTTTTGCGTTACTTAACTCTAAATTAGAAACGATTTGACCGGTTTACCTCAAATTTTATATGTGTGAAGCAACTTGAAAATGGAGTTGAGTCTGTTAACAGTCGTCCTAAGATTGGTCAAAAAATTTTTTTTGGAAGTAAATTACGTCAAATTTTGGAAAGTTGTTTGTACTGCTTTGAATTACACAAAGTTTCAAAAATTACAAGAATAATACTAGAAAAATCGTTTTAAAAAGATTGCTTTCATACATTTTGAAATTGTAAACCGTTTATAATTTTTGTCTTAACTTTTTGCAGTAACATCAACTTCAATTAAACGCCATTGAGAGGCGCAGCAACGCGCACCGGGTATTAGCTAGTAGTCTATAAAAATTAGCATATTGAGGAATAATATTTAAATTCAAACGTATGCATTTTGTCGTTATGATAGCATTAATAATCAATATTTCTAGATTAAGACCATAAGTGAAGTCAATAATTATTGTAAAAATATACTGTCACTTTTGAATAATCTTTGTGAACAAACATTCTATATTTTTTCCATCCAATCGTTTCAATTTATTTCAATTCTGTGGTCACAAGCATTAACAGCCAAAGTCTTTTTGTAACATTTTGTACAGATCAATTTTAAAATTAAAATTGTTCCCTGAAATCTGGTAATTGAAATAGTGACATGATTCTTTGACGAAATTATAAGTATTTGACAGCGCTTGAAATTGTGTTTTTTGAATTATTAATAATTAATTTAATTAACAGTTATAATTAAAAAAAAACAGACTTTGGCTCTTAATCCTTTTGAAAAATTTTAAAATTTGGAGATCAAAGTCTAGTTTGGCTGTTTTACCTCTTTTATAATTTTAGTTTAAAAATTCCTAACTGAAGTTTGGCTGTGATTCCAATTTTAAAAATTTGATAATAAAACTCCTATTTAGAGTTTGGTTGTTATTCCAAATGAAATAAATTATGATTTGAAAAATAATTTCCTGACTTTGGCTTGTTTACTTGTAAAATTGCCTAAGTCTTAGAAGAAAATTAATTTTAAGTAAGCAAATTTTATTAAGAAAATTTGAAATTTCAACAAATTGTCGTGAGTTTATCGTCAAAATGCTAGATATAGAGTACAGCATGATATAAATAATTAATGAGGTAATATTTGCGCATGTTTGCTATTTTTGTATATTGCTATTTCAGTTTCTTTCTCTTCCGATTTTGTAACCAAATGTCAAATAAAATTATAAAATTTAAAAGTTAAAAAAAAAAAAAATTAAATAAAACATTTTCAAATAAAATGACACCTATTGCACAGTTAATGAAACGATTTCCAAAAATATGAAATGCACTTGAGGCTCCATTTTATTGCAAAATGTTTCATTATTTTTGAAAAAGGTTTCATTTTATTTGAAAATGCGTATTATAAGGGTGACTTTAAACTTTTTAACTTTAAATTATTTTCCAAAAGGTTAACAAAAGTAAAGAAAAGGAAAGATAATATTTTAATATTTTTAAAAATAAAATATTATAATTTGAGTTTATGTTAATTTAGAGTTATGTATGGTAATAAGTTTGTTGGTGATAATGAAATGCGAATTATTAAATGAAAAAAAGTATATCTAGTACATTAAAAAAAAAAATTTGCTGCTCTACAAAAAACGTATTTTCATGTTTATAAACATTAGGAAATCTTGAACTCTTCTTCAGTTTAATGAAGATACATGTCAAATTTAAAAAATAGAAAAAAGAGCTTTATCTTAAATAAAGTACAAATTATTTTATTTAAAAAGCTAAATTTTGTAATTGATATAACTTTTTAAAAATTTAATTTATATATAACTTTACAAAAATTTATTTAAAAACAATTTTACAAAATATTTATTAATATTTTTATTTAATTTTTCTTTGCTTAAAGTAAATTTGGGATAAATAGCTCAAGTTAAAAATCAAGTTATTAAGTACATTTTACATAATAGCTGTTTTACTCTTGTCAACAAAGTTTCATTCAAATTGTAAAAGTGAACTAGTACTTAATACAAAATTGAAAGCTCCAAAACGAAAGTTTCAACAAGTGTCAAAGGTTTTTCTTAATTTTGACTTTGTCCGTCCGTCCGTCCGTATGTTTACAAAAACTTTTACACCTTTTTGAAGTAGATTAAAGAAATTTTAACCACGGGTAGATATTACAAAAAAAGTAATTTCGTAGAAGAATTTTTTTCTGTAGCCCCACCCGTTACGGAGCTACAGCCCCCCAAAGTTGGAAAAAGCCCTATTTTTAAATTGTTATAACAAGAGTTTCTTTAAGTGTATTAGTAGATAGGCTATGTCACTCCGAGCACAAAAATCCCATGTATTTTAAAGGGGGCAAAATTCAGATATTTTCCAGTGTGGCCGTTGTAGCTAAATTTTGCGGTAAATGCTAATGTACTAAACTGCAAAGCTTTTTCCATTGTAAATTATACTATTCGCATGTAGAGTAGATTTACTACATTAAAAACATTATTTGTAGCTTAAAAATGAAACAGAGTTTTACCAGAAATTATATATAAATCCTAGTTTTACTAATTAAGATCATTTATGAATTATGAAAAGAAAATTTATTGATGTATAATAATTGTATAGATATACATACATAGTTATATTAACTCAATATAGTGCTATTATAAGTTTTTGATTTATGTTAATAAAGTTTTTGAAGAAAATGTAATTATATTAGTTAAAAAAAAAAAAAAAAAAAAAAAATTAAATAAAATAAATAAATGTACTAAATCTACTCTACATTTTTCTACGTATCATAAACAATATAATTGCGCTTTCAATTTGCCGCCGGCAAAACACACATTTTATATTTGTTAAAAAGAAAAAAACTATTGATTATAATGGATCATGTAGCTTTTTCAATCTCAAATTTTTTGATTATTTTTGTTTTTGCTTTAAACTTTTATCACGGTAGATGTAATACAAAATGCAGGAAATGTAATAAAAATTAAATAGATATTGATGCATAAGTGACTGTTACCTAAAATTGAAACGCATATTAATTAGAAATGTAAATATAATCGTATTTGTGAGCCTCTTATAAAATTTTTCATACAATATACTTAAGCTAAATGGTTTAAGCACTTAAAAAATACAGAAATAATCATAATATAAAACAGAAAAAAAAATATGTATAAAAGATTTAACAAATTAATTCCTGCTCTTACGCATGCGCGTAATAATATTCATTCTTAATACAGGCAACTAATTATTTCAAAACCACCTTTAACTAAATCTCTCTTCTCTATTTTTGCGCATACACATTGCATTGCACATTATTATTATCATGCACTTATTTTTGTATTTACAAACAAGTTACTACTTTGTATGTCAGATTTTTTCGTAATAAATAAAGAGAATGAACAAAAAAAATCATAAAATGTGAAACGTGTCTCCCTAAGTAAATGAATTGAATATGATTGTTAAAATACAATTTATGATATACCTATGTGTGATATAAAGCTTTTGGTATCTGAAAAATGAGATACATAGTTGTTTTAATAATTTACATTAAGAGCAAAATAAATGAGAAATAAAAATCCAAAATCAACTTTGTTATCGGTGCTGAGGTATCTATAATGATAAGCTGCAACTTATGTATTTAGTCTACCTTGTTTCTTCTATTTTAGATGCTCTAATATGTTCTGATTAAAACAAAAAAGAAAGGAAAGTAGAAATAAATATTGTACTAAATTTTGCTACTAAGTTTTCTGATCGGCACAAAATAAATTATTGGAGAGCATTACTGAAAAATTGAAGTATGTAGATTTAATGATAGGAGTAGATTTAAAAATAGTAGTAGAACGGAGTAGAATTTCAATAATTTTATAAAGACATTTTCTAGAGCTTTGAAAAAAAAAAAAACATATATAAATATATATATTATGTATATATGTACATTGTCTAGATTTCAAGAGATTTTAAATTTATTTGAATTAAACAAATTGCTAACCTTGTTTACATTGTTTTTTAAAGCTGAAAAATAAAAGTATGAAATGATATCCAGTGTTGCCACTTCAAAATTTTAATTTTGCATTGATACATGTAATTTCACAATTCTTGTTCTTCTTTATGCTTCTATATTGATACTCTCATTTCTGATCAAGTCATGTTAAAAAATAGAAAATCATGCAAGTCATGTTAGTAGTAAATAGTAATATATAGTTTAAAATAGTAATATGCAATGGCAGCATTGAAAAATACATAATTAACATAAAAAGTTGAGAATGTGTGAATGAGAGAAGAAACTGTTATTTATTTGATAAACTAACGGAAAAAAATTCAGTTCTCTTAGAATCTTAGTCGTGACAAGTGTTGAACGCATAAAAAAAAAAAAATAATTAAATTTGATTGTGAAAATTTGAAAAATTAATTATAATCTTGTAAAAAAGGAAACTTAAAAAATAGTTCCATTATCTTATTAGCAAAAAAAAAATTTGTCTATAACAAAAATTTGCTTATACAAATAATTCTACATATTAAAACAAAAAACAAATCAAAACAATAATTAATATGGAAAACAGTAGCAGTGAAATTAATTAATGTTAAAGATATGATTAAAGATGTTCAAAAAAATTTCGAAAAATATAAAGACGATGCGACTTTAATCGAAAATGGCATCAAAGAATGTTCCAGATATCTTCGAGTTTTGTGTGCCCAACTCAAAATCGCAAAAACTGTAGCTAAAAAACAGCATTTTGGGAATGCTATTCATGTTTTGCAAAGCTACAGAACTAAAATGAAATTATTAAGCCTAAGGGGAGGAAGACATAGCTCGTCAAAGTTATCTAATAATTTTGTTAAATGGGAAAATGTACAATCATGCTTCAAGGGACGCATGAGAACGGGAATTATCATTAACCTTAAACATAAAGAACCAGAAAGTTTTTTAAATGATTGTAAAAAGTTGTTTAAAACACGTATTAATAACGCACTCAAAAGAGATGACGCTATTAAAGTAAATGCAATTTTTTGTGCGGAGTTCATAAAAGCTAGTGGAAATGATAAAATATATGAAATAAAGTATTTGAACACCAAAAATGTACCTGTGTATAAAAACACTGACATCAATGCACTATTTTTAGAACATATTAGAGAAAAACTGTTTAAAAAATTGGAAGAATTCCAAGAAAAAGACAGTGGCTGGACATTATCGGCTGTTCTTCATTTGGTTGTTAATATTAACAAATCTTCACCTATGTTGGGGTCATCTTATGTAGAACTTCCTTCAGAAATCAAGAAGAAAGAAGCTTGTATAAATGTAAAGAATAATGATAATGCTTGTTTTGCTTGGGCGATAACATCAGCGTTATATCCTGTAACTAAAAACCCGCAACGTGTAGGAAAATATCCAGACTACTCAACATTATTAAATTTTAGTGGAATTCAATTTCCTGTAAAACTTTGTCATATTCATAAATTTGAAAAACAAAACGAAGTTTCGTTAAATGTATATGGCCTCAAAAAATTGGGAAAAAATTATGTAGTTATTCCTAACTACTTAACTGAGAATAAAAAAACAAAGCATACTAATCTTTTAATGATACAAAACAAATATTATGATGAATATGACGAATAAGATGAATCCAATGAAGATGAGGAAATGTATGAACCCATTAAATATCATTATGTTTGGATTAAAAGTTTATCTCGCTTACTATCATCGCAACTAGCCAAAAACCGACATCAAAAATATTTTTGTGATAGATGCCTTCATTATTTCTGGACTGAAGAAAAGTTGAATACACATATGGAAGACTGTAAACTATACAATAGCTGCAGAATAAGATTACCAACGCAAAAGGAAAAAAATTTGCAATTTAAAAATTATAAAAATAAAATTAATGCTCCGTTTGTAATATACGCGCGGATTTGGAATGCTTATTAGAATCAACTGAAACAAAAAATAAGTATCAAATTCATAAACCTTGTAGTGTAGGATATTACGTTAAAAGCTCATATGACCCCAAGCTATCTTTTTATAAGAGCTATCGGGATGAAAACTGTATGGAATGGTTTACTAAAGAATTATTAAATTTTGCTGAGAATTTAACATCGATATTTCTTAACCCTTTACCGATGCAAAAATTGTTAAAGGATGAAAAAGCAATGTTCTTATCATCTGAAGTTTGTTATATTTGTGAAAAAGCGTTTGATGAAAATAATATTAAAGTCAGAGATCACTGTCATTTAACAGGAAAATATCGCGGTGCTGCACATAATAACTGTAACTTAAATTTCCAAGACAACCATACAGTTCCCGTCGTATTCCATAATTTAAGTGGATATGATTCTTATTTCATAATAAAACAGTTAGCAACAGATATAGAGGGTAGAATAAATTTACTACCAGCCAATAAAGAAAAGTACATTTCATTTACAAAAATTTTAAATGATTATCCTAAAAATTTCCGCTTTATTGATTCCTACAGATTCATGGCAGCCGGTTTAGATACTTTATCAACGTATTTGAATGATTTGCCTGTTTTGAAATCAGAGGTTAAATATTTAGAAACTAATCAAATAGCATTATTAACTCGAAAAGGAGTCTATCCTTACGATTACTTTGATTCTTCAGATAAATTTTCTGAAAGCTCATTACCTCCTATTGATAAGTTTTATAATAAATTAAATGAAAGTAATATTAGTGAAGAGGAATATACGCATGCAAAAAATGTGTGGGATCAGTTAGGCATAAAAAATTTAGGAGAATACTCCGATCTCTATTTAAAAACTGATGTCCTTCTTTTAGCAGACGTGTTTGAACAGTTTCGCTCGAGTTGCATCAAGACATATAAACTAGATCCAGCTCATTATTACACCCTACCGGGGTATACTTGGGATGCAATGCTACTTTACACTAGAATAAATTTAGAGCTTTTAACAGATATAGATATGTTGATGTTTATTGAACGAGGCGTTCGTGGTGGTCTTAGCCAATGCTCAAAACGATATGCTAAAGCAAATAATAAATATTGTACAAACTATAACCCCTCTAAGCCATCAACATATTTAATATATGATGATATTAATAATCAATATGGTTGGGCAATGTCACAATTTCTTCCACATAGCAACTTTCAATGGGTCGATAATGTTAAAAACTTTAATGTTAATGATATAGATGCGAACTCATCAATTGGTTATAATTTGGAGGTTGACTTAGATTACTCAGATTATTTACATGACTCACATTCAGATCTACCATTTTCGCTGAACATAAATCACCCCCCAATTCAAAACAGATAAAACTCATGGCTACTCTTTACAATAAAAAAAAATATGTAGTCCACTATCGAAATTTACAGCAAGCCTTAAAACATGGGCTTAAATTAAATAAAATTCATAGAATATTAAAATTTAATCAATCAAATTGGCTAAAGTCATATATAGACTTAAATACTAAACAGCGCACATTATCAAAAAATGTATTTGAGAAAAACTTATACAAATTGATGAATAATGCTGTGTTTGGAAAAACTATGGAGAATGTAAGAAAACATAGCATAGTCAAGCTAGTTACTAAATGGTGTGGTCGATATGGAGCAGAATCGCTAATTTCCAAACCTGAGTTTAAAGGTTCAATTATTTTTAGTGAAAACTTATCTATAATAGAATTAAACAAAACAGAGATTTATTTCAACAAACCAATATATGTTGGAATGTGTATTCTTGAACTAGCGAAAACAACTATTTATAATTTCCATTATGATTACATGCTTCAAAAATTTAATTCCAATTGTTCTATATTATATACTGATACAGATTCTTTAATTTATGAGATAGTGTGTCCAGATATATATGAAGTAATAAAAAATGATTGTCACACATATTATGATACAAGTGATTATCCAAAAGATAATATTTGGGGAATACCTCAAGTAAATATAAAAGTAGTTGGTTTAATGAAAGATGAATTGAATGGGGAAATAATGACTGAGTTTGTAGGTTTAAGATCTAAAATGTATGCTATTCGTGTAGAGAATAAAGATAAAATTAAAAAGTCTAAAGGAATAAAAAAAAGTATAATTAAAAATATAATAACTTTTGATGATTACGTCGAATGCTTGAATACGAACAATGAAATATCAATAAAACAAAATTTAATACAATCCCAAAAACACGAAGTTAGTAGTATAATACAAACTAAAATTGCACTTAATTCAAACGATGATAAAAGATACGTTTCAAGAAACAATTATAAAACGCTACCTTGGGGTCATTTTAATATTATGGAATTAGATTAATGAAATATGTATATTATTATTATGAAATATGTATAATATTATTGCTTTTTAAATTTAATTTATTACCATAAAATTTTTTTAAATTTATTAATAATATTTCTAATAAACACTTTTGTTTTGGATTCGTTTTATTAACAGCTTTGTTTATTTTGTGAATCATAAATAAGTTTTTGATGCGATTTGATATTGTAGCAGCTTTCTTAAATTATTATACATATAATATATTAAATTTGTTTAATGATTATACAAACTAATTGTTATACCTATAGTATTAATTTAATAAAATATACTATAAATTAAAAACAAACATTTTTCTTTTTGTTTTCAGGATTTTTTTTATTTCAGGTTTTCTGTTTTTTAGATTTTTGTTTGTTAAAGCAAGAGTGCTATAACTCCTATTTTCTTTCAGGTCATCAGATCATCGCAAAATTGTTAAAGCTGTTTCAGCTAAATAAAAATTATTTGAACATATTAACTCATATGTTTTTATTTTTTATTTTTATGTTTACTATAG